>CM062264.1:38120659-38208159 GCA_031216635.1 Dissostichus eleginoides | reverse complement strand
CAAAGGTCAGAAGGTCACGGCGTCACGACAAAAGATGCATCAGTGAAACGTAGAGCAGCATACGTAGACAAGTGACGCAGACAAATACTAATAAAGAAAAGCTCTAATGGGTCCAGTGTGTCTCCAATTAGGCCTTTTGTAAAAATACAAAGGATTCTGTTTCAAAGGTCAGAAGTTTGACGCACCTTAACACTAGCACCTTTAAACAGGTGACGCACACAAAGACCGATGGGAAAATCAAATGCAGCTCTTTCAGTAACAGTCTGTAACTCCTCCCTTATGTGCAATTGTTTAAGTTGAATTTTTGTATTGCATTTATTTATTGGGCTCTCCCAACTATAATCTAAAACTGCTTCATTAACAAAACATGTTGCATCTAAAGAGGGAAAGAGATTTGAAATGATATCACCACTTTCTGAAGAGGTCAGAAGGTGCACTTTTTACAGTTTTACTGTCGTCAAAAGTGCAATTGATTAAGTTGAATTTTGATTTAAGTTGAAATGTAATTTACATTAGGATTGATGTCTTATATTGGTCAACAAAAGATGCATCAAAGGTATTTAAAATGATATCCTTACTTCCCTAAGAGCATGTCTCCAATTTGACTTTTTGTAAGATGAAAAAACGTCTTTACCTCTATGACTTATATGCAAAACACATTGGATTGTTGGCATCTATTGGGCTCTCTAAATCTGCCACAATACCAACTTTAGACACAACTAAGGAGGTAAAAGGATTTCAAATTATACCCTTCAATTTCTCCTGAGTGTGTCCCCAAGTTGACCTTTTGTGACATAAAAAAGTATTTCGTTGTGCAAATGATATGCAAAACACACTTAAATATAAGTCATTTATTGGACTCTCTTAATCTTCTACATTTAAATGTAAGAAACAACCAAAGAGTTAAAAGTGTTTAAAATGATATCTTTACTTTCTGGACAAGGTGTCGTCAATTAAACAATTTTTTACTTGAGGTTAAGGTTAAGGTTACTGTTAAGGATTCTTAAAAAAGGAATACGACTTACATGCAAAACACAAAATGATCTAAATCAGAGGTCAGAGGTCAAGGCATTTCTTCCTACCTGTGTTGGGGGGTGTGCCTTTAGGGTCCCTCGGTGCAGGTAGATGTCGGTCAGCGTTTACGTTTACTTCCCTCGGTCTCTGCAGGTTTTTCTGGCTACGTGGAGTCTGCAGACAGCTGCTCTTATAGAGACCCACCCCCCCTTCAACCTCCTCCTCTCATCCTCTCTGTTTCTAAAACTCCCTCCTTCATCACTGGGAGGAGGAAGAGGAGGAGGGAGGGAGGGAGGGAGGAGGAAGATGGAGGAAGAGCAGGACGTGAGGCAGGAGGAGAAGATTGGAGTTAGGATAGAGAAAGTAAATGGTGAGAAGGAAGGAGGAGAAAAGAGTGAGAGAAAGGGTGACGAAGAAAAATGAAGATGGAAGAGGAAGATGGAGGAGAGGGAACAAAAGGAAGTCATTTATCTCTCTTCATTTGTTTTGCTTTTTTTATTTGCATTTCACCAAATTAAATGGTCACAAGGCGTACAGCACACAATGGGATACAGTTAAAACAAGAGTACGTTAATGAAAAATAGCTAAATGACATTCCACATATCATAAAAAAGAAGAATAAAAAGACAATTCTTCAATAATTAATTCACCTTCTGCTTTGCCGGCTCTAGTCCGCATTTCCATATAATGTCTTCCATTTAAAGTGTAATGGATATAATGGGGTGGCCAGCTCTATCAAACTGTTTTTGAGCTTGTTAATGAATGGTTACTAAGTCATAATTAAGTCATAACCGTTTTTCATGCAAGAAACTAACTATTTTGATTACTAATATTTGTATTTAACCTTTATTTAACCAGATGAAAACATTGAGTCAAAATCTCATTTACAATGCTGACCTGGCCAAGAAGGCATCAACGTTACACGTTCTTACACATAACACAGACATATAAAATACAGAAAACACAACTAAGTACACAAAAAGACATTAAGGTACACTACGTATTACTGCAAGAGCAGCTGGTGGTAAGGACCTCAGACGACTTCAATTTAAAACAGGCTATAGGGACAAGTGCCATCAACTTGATTGAAGGTCATTCCAAGACCAAGGACCATAATCAAAATAAGACTCCTTTTTCCAGCATCAGTCCGCACAGCAGGTACCTACAGTCAACAATATGTGTTGACTATTGCCCAAAAACGCATATTTGGGAATTAACAGTGATTTTTATGAGCTGTGAGAGCAGCCGGTCTGCCTAAAAAAAAAACACGTCAGCAATGTTTTTATAATTACTCTAACTCCCGGAACGTAGACACAGGTCTGCACTGCAAGTCTAACCATAGGGTGTTAAATAATACATTTTAAATTGTGAGAGCCAAACATGTGGCCATAGCTAGGTAAATAGCCAGCATTCAATAGATAGATAGATAGATAGATAGATAGATAGATAGATAGATAGATAGATAGATAGATAGATAGATAGATAGATAGATCGATAGATAGATTGACAGACAGATAGATAGATAACGTTTGGTAGATATTAAGCTAACGGTTGCTAGCTAAATAGCCAACTGACAGGTTAATTGCGTTGGGTCTCTTGGGATGTTTTTATAAATGTCAGCACTGTTGACCTTTGTTTACCTTTCTGCCAGGGACAGTTATTATAAACTGTCCAGATGAGCTTTAGTGTACAGTCCGACCAGCCGGTGTGTTTTGGTACTTTTCATAGCTCCTCATTGCAGGGGCCATCTACACTAAAATACTTATTAGTTATTCAAATAATGTCCTCATAGATTTCAGGCTATTTTCATGTGTCATCCTGCGAGTCACTAACAGAGGATGGATGCTTAGACACATAAACATTTGAACTGGAAGTGGGGAAAGGGGATAAAAATGTCTCTTTAGACTTGACTGTACGACCAAATATACAACCAATTTTTCTGTATGTCTTTAAATAACTTGTTTAAGTGTTGAGTATACTTCACATATGGCTACTTCAGCACAGCACCACAAATCATATTGATCCTGAAATGGGCTCCGACTTTTTTCAAGACAACTTTCTTTAACTTTTCTTTCCGAAGCAAAAGAGAAGCTAAACTTTCCTGTGAGCATAACAAGATGCTAATACATCATTATCTCACAGCTGCACATCCCTGTTTCCTTTGTAGCTCCTGTTCCCTTACATTGAATTTGTTATTGTTACAGATTCACGTTGAGTTTCATCCTGCATCGAAGTCAAAGTAAAGTCTAATCAGAGAGCATCCTCCTGATAACGAAGGCCGCACACACGCATAATAAGAAAGTCTGAAACTCGTCGTGGTTCTTCTGTCTACTGATTTTTAACATTTGATCAGGATGACAGTAATGCAGTCCTGTCAGTGAAGGAGAGGCCGGAGGAAATGTGACTGTCACTCCCACAACATGGAGGAGGAGTGATGTCCTCCAACCTCTCCTCAAACAACGCAGCTCACAAACACAACGTCTTATATTCTGTTCAGATATCAGCTTCGAGACAATTTTAAATATATATTTTTTATTTTAACTGCCCTCTAGAAAGTGAGGTAAAAAAAACAATTTCTGCTAAAAAGTTAGCAATGATTGAGAGTACGACCTGTATCTCACACTGCACTGTAACTTTAATTAATGTACCTTTTGTTATTCATGTTTTATTATCTTTGCATTTAAATTAGTGTTTTTAAATGCCCTTTTATAATATGTTTCTTAATGCTCTTAATGTATTTCATGTTTGTAAAGCACTTTGAATTGCCTTGTGTTGTCAGGTGCTCTATAAATAAACTTGCCTTGCCTTGCCTTGCCTTGCCTTGCCTTGCCTTGCCTTGCCTTGCCTTGCCTTGCCTTGCCTTGCCTTGCCTTGCCTCGCCTCGCCTCGCCTCGCCTCGCCTCGCCCCGCCTCTATATTATTATTATTTATTGTAAAGGTTATCAGTTTGATAACATTTCTTTCTAAATTATTGTTTATTTGTATTTACATATTCTCTTTTCTTCCCTATTATTTATTTTATTTTTTATTTTTTTTAATTTTATTAATATAATATTACTTTGGCTTCTTGTGCTTCTCAATTATAAATGATATTTTCCCTTAAAAAAAAAACAAGGGAAATATTCAGTTCAGTTTGTTTTTTTTGTAAAGGAAAATATAGATAACATTTATAATTGAGAAGCACAAAGAGAATATGTAAATACGAATAAACCACAATTTAGAAAAAAAAAGTAAGAAACTGATAACTTTTACAATAAATGATAACAAATAAAGAGGGGTGTAATATCATCATCATCATCAGCAGCAGCTTTTTTTGAAGAAACTCAAGGTCCATTTAATAATAATTTGATTGATTATTTATACTGCATGTTTTTTTAACCACCGTACAAGAGGAATAATAACTGGTAAAGGTGTATTACGGAATATTTAGGTAGGAAGCATATCTTAATGAAAGAAATGTGTATTGTATTTGTATTTAAGCTTCTGACCATAAAAGACTCTGTGCTCACATTTTATAAATACAGGAGGTTAAAGGTATTTACTACAGATATCTGTAAGATACAGGATAATGAAATGATGCTCCATCAAACCATTTAGTAAAATGTGTGCAAGTCTTTTTCATATTTGTATGATAGGTCAGTCAAAAAGGCAGAATTATTTACCAGAATAGTTTTCCTCACGGGTCATTCCTCAGGAGGATTGATGTCACTCTGCTGGGTCATTTTACTATTCCTGTCTCAGGTTGTTTGCATCATGTTTGGTTTCCTTAAGTCAACAGAGGTTTAGTTTGATGGGATCTAAAAAGGGCATGAGGTTCAGCAAACAAAAAACACACACACACACACACACACACACACACAGACACACACACGCAAACACACACACACACACACACACACACACACACACACACACGACAAGCAAGCTCTGGTTCAGGCAATCGGCACTTTTGTATTGTTTTTTAAAACAATAGGCGCTTTCACACCGGAGTACTTTTCCCGTTTAGTTCCGATAGTTCCTGGGATTTTGTGTTCACACCAAAAAGATAACTTAGTTCATGAGAACTTTTACTCCCTTTTTATTCCCTGCTAGAGAGGTGGTACTTTCCTGGGGAGAAAACATTTCCAATTTCTGATTGGCTGGGCGAATTGCAAACCACGCCCCGTAAAACTCGGAAAAGTTTTTTGAAGCCGCCATTGTATTTGCTGGCATTAGCATTATTAGCATTAGCATTAGCCCCGCGCACCAACGGAGAGAGAATAACTTATGGCAACACAAAAAAAAACATTGGAGCGGTGGAGATGAGGAGGTGTCGGCGTTCTGGCGATTTACTCGGAAGGCTTCAGTAGAAGCTGCTGGGAGTCCCAGCAGCTTCTACTGAAGCCAGTCCCCAACTCGGGGGACTTCCGGCCGGGGACTTCGGGTGGCAGTATACGCCGTGAAGTGGTTTGCGGCCTGCCAGTAAACCCAAAGCAGAAGAAGAAGAAGTGACGTCAGCGGCTTCATTTGCGTAATCTTCCCTCAGGGAACTTATTCCGGTGTGAACGTGATCGGCTCTTAGTTCCATGGGGGTACTAAGAGCTGGGAACTAAGTGCTGGGAACTAAGTGCTGTGAACTAAGTACGGTAAAGTACTTGGTGGGAAAGCGGCTAAGGGCTTGAAAGGTACCTTTGTGTAAAGAGTTGGTGAAAAACTGAAGATGTTTTGATAAGAAAAGAAAAGTGAAACGTGTTTTTGGCCACTAGCTTACTGTCTCTTGGAAATGGAAATTGATGAGGAACTAAGTGCTGGGAACTAAGTACGGCAAAGTACTTGGTGTGAAAGCGGCTAAGGGCTTGAAAAGTACCTTTGTGTAAAGAGTTCGTGAAAAACTGAAGATTTTTTTATAAGAAAAGTGACACGTGTTTTTGGCCACTAGCTTACTTGATGATTCATATTCTCTTTAATCCTCAACATATGTGCATACAAATACTGAAATTGAGTCTGCATTTGACCAGTACCAAGTACTAGGAAAGCTTGATGGGATCCAAAAAGGGCATGAGGTTCAGCAAACACACACACACACACACACACACACACACACACACACACACACACACACACACACACACACACACACACACATGAAAAGCAAGCTTTGGTTCAGGCAAGCTTGTATTGTTTTTTAAGACAAGGGCTTGAAAATAATTGAAAAACATGTGTTTTTGGCCACCAGTCTTTATGCTAAGCCACCGTCTCTTGGAAATGTGAATGGAGGATTCATATGAATTCCTCTTTAATCGTCATACATACGTGCATATAAACACCGACATTTTGTCTAACCAGCATCCCTTCTGTTCCCAAACCAAATCCCTATTGAGCTACTGACGTCTCTCGGCTACAGCTGCAACAAATAAGAGAAAAGTATCCAAGTATCAATCATCTAATTTTCAGCAAGATAGTGCATCCCAAAATATGTTTCCCAAAAAATCATGCACTCCCTTTACGGTAATATATTCTTATAAAGCATGAGTCACGGCTGAAGTCTCATCAGATATGTAAACGTACTGACAGCAAGCCCACAAACTGTTGTTGGGAAAGCCTGATAGAGAGTGTTCTCTGGAGTTCAATAGGCTATTATTGTGTTTGTTTGGTTCATTAGCAGATAGGCATCGCAGAGCAGACAGTAGCTCAGTCAAGTAATCCAAAAGACTGTCACGAATAATGAAGACGTCACACGCTCAAACGCCCACTCGTCTGACATTTCTGCTCTCTCACTGAGTTATAACATGATGCACCATTACAAGCATTAGTTAAATAGCATATGCATCAAAAGTTCAGCGTTTTTTAACATTCGTTGATAAAAATAAAAGGATTTTTTCATGCAAAGCAGACATATGAATGGTAATTGCTTGTCTCGTCTATAGGGGTTGTCCATTAGCATTAGCGTTGGCTATTCATCCTGGAGTCCACAAACTTAAAGTTAAACAAACATTTACACACTAAAGCCACATAAATACAAAAACAAAACTATTAAATAATCTCACAAAGTTAACAATCAAGTGGTGGAAAATAATTATCTCAAAAAAATCAGCCCTAACCCTAACCCTGATTCATCAAGATTTAATAACACACTTCTACTAGCAATAAATAACTATTAATGACAAAGTCCTAGTCCAAAATAACTATACATTGCATATTTTCACACGCACACACACACACACACACACACACACACACACACACACACACACACACCACACACACACACACACACACACACACACACACTGGGTTTAAGGACATGACTTGCCTTTGCATAATTATTTTTTGAACAATATGAATGATAAACCCCAAGCTGGTTGCAATTAGCACTCATGGGCAGCTGCTAATTTACCCTAACTGAAATAATATGGACAGAAATGAAATGACCAGAGATCAGGTAATAATGTGTCATCAGCTGAGTATCTCCTTCAAATCAAAGTTAAACTCTCCTCCATCTTCAGAGGCCAGACGTCAGGAAATAAATCATCAGACGGTCACTTTCGCTGTAATGGCGGTCCGACTTATTCTCCTCGCCTCATCGAGTGCCCACCCCTGATTACACATTCTGCTGTTTTGGCAATCTGAAAGGAGACACAAAATGCTAAATGAGCAATTAGCTTGTATTGTGGAGCCCACTGCAGCTTTAGTTGATTGCTAATTGTGACCACAGAGACATGTGGGCTTTCTACGGAGGACACACACAAGAGATTTAAAGAAATGTAGAGTGTGTGTAAAACAAAAAGTGAGTAGCTGAGACGGAAAAACATCACTTTGTCTGATCCATGAAGCCATTTTAAATGAATCGGTGTCATTAATTAAATACTCGTTAAGGCTGTTCCGGTGGGAAATGGCTGATAGCTAAACAGTAAATTAGACAGAACCAAAACAGCTTATTTTAGCTTGCTACAAAACAACAGGCAGAAAGAAAATACAATTATTTAGAGATTCACAAATGTGATTTACAGTGGAGCTATAGAGCCACCAAAGTCCTACTGTTCATTGTGTGTGTCTTTAACCATTTTAACTAGTAAGCAGACTGCAATGCAATATTAAATAACGTCCCTGTCATAAAGTCAAGTTCTACCAAAATCACTTCATCTCCACACTTTCCCTGGTGGTTTTACTACATTAATAACATATGTTTAAGGTATAAATGCTTTATTTTTAGTTAATATTCTTTTTTTTATAATAATAATAATCTATAATAGTCCTTTACATTTTTTTTATGCAAAACATTTTGTAATTACATTCTTTTCAAGTTTTATATAAAAATGTTTTTAAAAAAAGAATGTATTCAATTCTTATTTTGATCACTTAAAGGTGGGGGGTCATTTTGGAGAAACCAGCTCGAGTGCGCTACAATTTGAAAATACACAGCCGGAACAAATCTGCCACTTGCTTACAGAGCCCCTCCTCCAACACACACGAACGCGCACATGACCAATGAGGGCACGAGATAAGTTTGTGCACAGATGGAAGGCTGACAGGCAGGTAGGCCATCCAGTTATTTTAGCCGGGCCGGCTCAGATGATTGGTCGTGCTTTTTACAGTACTACGGCTTCCACAGATGACATGTTTTTATGGATTTATTGTGAAAGCATTTAATGTATTCATTGCTATCGGGATGTTAAGAGCATTCCATGGAATATAACAAAAAGTGTTTCTCGAGCCGGTTTCTCAAACTTACCTACCCCACCTTTAATATTTTGAGTTTTTATAAAAAAAAAATTCCTATTACATTTTTTTATCTATTTTTTTCAAGTTAGTTTTTATGATTTCGATTACGTTTTTTATTATTATTTTATTTTATTTATTCCATTTTTTTTAATTATTATTATTTAGATTATTATTTTATTATTTTAATTATTTTAATTCTTGTTGATGTTCTTATTATTCTTTTATTTTATTCTTTTATTTTAATATTCTTTTTGTATTATTAAACCTGTGAGTTGGATGTAGAAAAGTCAGAATCAATATAGAATTTTTTTATTTTAAAGTAAATTCAGATTGAACATAGTAAAAAAATGTAAATTATAGTGTCCGTTCAAAAAAAAAATATTACTTATAGTGAAAACCACCCTTGAATGATGGGACGGTAGACAAAAAGCTTTAGGAATCCTAACTATAACATATAATAAGTACCCTGATGCAAAACAAGTGAAATTTGACCTTTTTAGAGAGGTTTAGCAAAAAAAAAACACTTCTGGGGTCATTTGGGTGCATTTTCCATATCTCTGGCCCCCCTCGGTCAATTTTGATGATTGACACCTCTTTTCAACCGTTAGAGCCAATAGAATCGAAGGGAAGCTGTCATACACTCTCATAGCAGCTCTATATGAAAACTCAGTTATTGACATAAAAATGGAATGATGGATTATCAATAATCATTTCAAAGTGACAAGACACATTGGATTAACCTATGGATTAACCTTCAGCAGCGTTTTTATCGTTTTAATGCCATTGAACACAACTTTTGATCAGAACAACAGCAAAGGTAAGACAATGTCCCGTGTTTGCTCCGTAAAGCTACGTGGTGTTATGTCTGGGTTTGCTTCCCATGCCGCAAGTTTTCTCAGTGATGATAATTATATGTTTGGAATCTGTGGAATCTCAGCTTGCTAATCGATATCTTGTTTGTGCAGTTCCGATAAGTAATAAGGGTATTTTACCGTGAGTTCTGTGCTAAGTACGTTAGCATTTTTTCGCTCAGGGCTCATTTAGACGCTTCTTGTGAGACTTGTGTTTTGTTTCGTATCGTCAGTTAGCTGAGTTTATTCCCGTTAAGTGGGTATGACACATTAATAGGTTTTTAAATGTTAAGAAGCCCTGAGACACATTTTCGTGCCCCGCGGGGGCTGCAGGGTTTAACAGGTTAAATTACATTCGGAATTATGTTTCTTGTTCACGTATTTAAATCTAATCACCATTTAAAATGGATCCTGTCGACCTACTGAAAATTATCAAACAGATTATGTTTAAAAATATATATATTTAACTGATCAAAGTCAAAGGAAGTATTTTAAAGGCCCTGACACACCAAGCCGATTTCGGCCGTCGATGAGCGTCCTGTCGCCCTACTCAGATTGGTGTGTCCCGCACCGTCGTGTCTTGTCGGCCGTGCCGACACCTTCCGCTCCCGATTCAACATGTCGAATCGGGAGGCTGTCAGCAAAATAAATCACTCTGATTGGCTGTTCAGCTTAGCGAATCAGTGCATGAGAAGCGAAACGGAAGTGAGGTACGCAAACAAATGAATAAGAAGGCACACACAGACGGCTATTATTTTTCATTTTCCAGTACCGCACTAAACGTTTTCGATTATAAGTCGCTATGTGAAACAGTCTGTGATGGACGAGAGTGAAATGGAACGAACACGCTATTTGTTGTTTGTATATATCACGCAGTATGTCTTCCGGTTGCCTCTTTTGAATGACGAATACACACTACCGCCACCTGCTGGTATGGAGAGTTATTGCCACTCACGCATGCGCAGTTCGTACGTGCTACTTGGCTGTCGGCTGACGTCTTTGCGGTGTGTTCCAGTGCGACTTTTTGGCCAAGACGCAGGAGACGTGAGGCGAAAGTCCGGTCCGTCGGAACGTGTTCTTTGGTGTCAGTTTGGTGTGTCAGGGCCTTTATGTGGGAGAAAGGATGAGTGTTTTTTACAGGGGATGTTTGGATGTATTTTTTTCGTCGTACACATACCATTCACACATAATACACATTCTATGAGACCACCCCCCTGCACCCCTCAAAAATGGTTTCATCCAGTTCTCCATTTTAAACAATGCATACTCCAAATACTAGGAACAATGTTGGCATTTCAATTATCCAATTTAACCATTATACAATGTTTTTAAACTACTTAAAGGTTGATCCACCAAGGAATTTAAATGTTATCTCCTTTTATAATTACTACACAGAACATTTTTCCTTTAGCATTTTACAAATTCCCAATGAATTCCGAAATTATTCCATTTTAAATTAACGCTATTCTAACATTTGTTTAGTATATCTATTCTAATGAAGGTTATTTTCAGTTTTTACTCCTTGTTTTCCCCCTTCCTCCGGTCCAGTGATGGGAGCACGGAGGGAGGTTTTTGTCGGAGAGAGATAACGGGTCTTATCTTCTCGCTGCCAGACGTTGAGAGGCTGATCCAATCAAGACCTGGTTAAAAGAATTCATTGACATTTGCACCCAGAGCCTCAATATGAAGTAGAACCAGGGGAAACAAAGATGGAGGGGTGCGGGTTTGTTTTGTTTAAATTTCACAGCATCTTGAAGGAGCATTGGGGGGATTTAAGTGGGAAATGTTTTGTGAAGAGTTAGTAGATTTAGAGAAAGTTTTGAGACGCCAAACAAAATTTAAACAAAGGGGTTTTTGGAGGTACATATGAAGTGGCACTTTTTTTACGCTGCTATGGATGCTCTTGCATTTACTGTATGTACATTCTCAAAGATATTGATGTGTGTTATTTTGCATATATTGATTGTTGTGCTTTTATTTAAGTCTTAATGTGTGCATATGTATAAATGTGTCTGTTGATTGTGTATATATATATATATAGGTATATACATATTTGCATACATATTTTTATATATATTTGTTTTTGTATTCGGGATTGTGGGAAATGGTATTTGGATCCCTCTGTCTGTACACACAAACTGAAAGATTGACAATAAAGTTGACTTTGATTTGATTTGATTTAACTACAGTCTTTTCCTCGGTCCTGATAAATCCTTCTTCACTTAACCCCATGCTGTTTTTCACTGACGTCAAGGAGAAGTGGTTAGGAAAAAGACACAAGACATGATTTTGTTGACAGTTCGACCAACTCCTTTGAGTCCAAGGTGGGAAATGTTTTCAAACTCAACCATATAGTGAACTTTTCCTCTCTGTAGATGTTGTTGCTGTTTAGTTTCCGGTGCGGGGGTGTTGCAACCTGATCATGTGTGAAAACCTCTCAATGGAGCAAATGTCACAGATGTGATTCATTCAGAGGGCGTCAGACATTGTCATTTTCTTACTCACAAAAAGGTTAGTGCGCCTTCCTCCTTTTTCTCTCCACTGCAGCCATTCTTTTAATTGAGCCGCTGTCTATTAAGGTTAATGGTCATCCTGGCGCAGCTAGGATCGTCATGTCTGAGGATGATGTGCTTGTTTGCTGCCACTTTCTAGTTATTTACAGAAAACTGTTCTGGCTGACCGTCTGTTTAGAGCCTTTTGGCTACCAGACGGTCCCCAAGAGCGTTTAAATGTCCGAAAAGAGAGCTTGACACAGAGCCTTTTCGCTCATTATGCAGTGCTGTGTTTCCCCTGCAATTACCCAAGGCCCCGCCTCCTCCTCTTATTAAAAACAGGTGTCAATGTTTACAATTGAGGATGTATAATAATAATAATAGATTTATTTTGTTAGCGCTTTTACAGGTGCTCAAAGACACTTTACAGATATAGTGAAAAGAAATGAACAACAAAAAAATATATATAGTTAAAGTTAAAGTCAAATAATACAAAAACAATCACACATTAAAAGCCAGATTGAAGAGGTGAGTTTTTGTGAGTTTTTTGAAGGTGGTGAGGTCAGGGCAGTCTCTGATGGGTTGTGGGAGTGAGTTCCAGAGGGAGGGGGCAGCGACGGACTCTGTCCCCCCAGGTCCGGTGCTTGAAGCCGGTGGGGATGGATAGGAGGTTGGCTTCTGATGAGCGGAGGCAGCGGGAAGGGCTGTGGTGGTGCAGCAGGTCTGTGAGGTAGGGGGGGGCCTGATTGTTGAGGGCTTTGTAAGTAATCAGGAGGACTTTGAAGTCGATTCTTTGACAGACGGGGAGCCAGTGGAGCTTCTGGAGGACGGGAGTGATGTGGTCTCGGGAGCGGGTGTGGGTGAGGAGGCGGGCAGCAGAGTTCTGGATATGTTGGAGTTTATTGAGGAGGTTGGATGATAAGCCGTAGAGCGTAGAGGATGCTATTGTAGTAGTGGAGTCGTGATGTGATGAATGCATGAATCAGGGTTTCAGCAGCAGAGGAGGAGAGTGATGGGCGGAGACGGGCAATGTTTTTGAGGTGGAAAAAGGCGGTCGTGGTGATGTGATTGATGTGGTGATTGAATTTGAGCTGACTGTCGAAGATGACTCCGAAGTTGCGGATGTGAGGGGGGGGGGGTTGAAATTCTGGATGGCTTTGGTACGGGATGGGGGGCCGATGATGATGATGTCTGATTTGGCACTGATCTGGCACTGGTTTGGCACTGGTTTGGCACTGTATCAACGAGAGATGCAGATTGCATGTTTTCTTTCTGAGCAGCAGTCCAAAATTCAACGATATTCAGTTTTCTATCACTTAACATTTTGAAATTGAAAAAAAGGAACGATCAATCCCAGACAATTGTATTGATTAAAACAATGCATGTGATGAATGAAGTGACTGATACATTGAATTGCAGGTCATAGTGCATGATGGTTACCAATATTATTGTGTTGTTTACAACCAAGTTTTAAAAGGAATACAATTCATAATAACTAAAAAGAAGATGGCTGCCGTGTCATTGGCTCCTCTCCAACTCTGCTTTTTTTTCATTTTATTTCAGTGTTTGTTTCGTTGTGTGCTTTTAACCTTGTCTCTTGCACTATTGTTTTATTTGCTTTATGTCCCATATATATTCATGTTGCACTGTTGGAGTAGCCTGTGACTTAGGTTTTTCATTGGCATATCTACACTGTAGCTAATGTGCACATGACAAAAAGCCTTGAATTCCGGCTTTTATTCACAAAAATATAGTATCAGACTCCCAGAGTCTACTGGGCCTTTGTCTTAGCTTTTTATACCTCGATTGTCTCCTACGTCGTTTTAAAAATTATATTTAATAACTAATAATACTATTGTGATACTGAAGGGTTTTCTAATCAGACATTGTCTTAGAGCAGGTGCCTACTCATCGTCAACACCTAGACTTTTGCTGAAAGAGACGTCAATAGGGATTAGCGGTTGAAAAACTCCTGAGATCTCATCGTTCAATTGAAAATCACTTCTTTATTGAAAACCATTTCTAATTCACACAATCAACTCCTTATTTAAGGATACACTCCAGTCCGCTGCATGCTGATGTGGCAAATAATTACATTAATAATGATCATGTATTGGAAAAAGGTATACATTTATTGCAAATCTGAACACAAGAGGAAAACCCGAGACAAATGTAACATTCATTCATGCTTTTTGTTGGAAAAGGGATATTATTTTAACATTTTCAGGGACTTTTAGAACAACAAGTTAGGCCTATGTGAAAAATAAATACGCTGCTTCTTACTTAAGAAAATTGAAGCATTCTCAACAAACTTCCCAATTTCAAGAATAAACTGTGCACATAAAAAACAAATCAGGAAAACGTTCATTACACATTTGGTTGGTTGTGTGGGATTTCAGTCTATCAGTAGCGTTACTATTTTGTACACTGCACCTTAAAAGATAAGACTCTATTGTTCAACAAGTCCTCCAACTCATACGACCAAATAGGTTGTTTGTTCAAGCGCTTAATACGACCTATAATCACGTTTTAAAGTTTTCAACCTCTAGTGCTCCCGTTGATTGCAAACGTTACAGAGGGTCGTTTATTCACAAATAACCCTCTCTGGAAAATCCTAAATTGTAGGATAGTTTGGCCGTTATGCTTTTTGATTAGATTTCTAGCGAGAAGTGTATATTGTACTTTTAGAATCCACTTCCAGTCGACATGTAGGATCTATAGTTTGATAGATATTACGAAGATGATTTGAGGTCTCGTCAGGAGAACGTGTATATGCGGCAGCTTCCATGTAAAGTTAGCCAACCCTCACGGGGTGAAAACAGTATTTCCGGTCTCGAAGTTTTCATAATAAAACCAATGATCAAATGATTTAACAGTGATATCTGCAGGACTCATCCACTAAAAAACATCAGTTTATCCTTGTTAATTATACGACATTAATTGGTTTAATTTGTGTACAATGCTTTTGTGTTTTTCCCATCAGAATCAGAATACCTTTATTATAGGTTTTTCTCTTTCGATTCTGAGAGACACATTCTTTTTTCAGAGGTTTTGATAGGCTAAAACATCGAACTACACCCATAATCCTGGATGTTTTAGCCGCAATGCACGTTGGGATATGGTGTTTATGCGATATGAAATCGGAAAACATTTAAAAATAATACTTTATTCCGAGTGTTCTTGCTTTTCTCTTTGGAAGTCATCACATAACGGCATTGTAATACACGGTTCGGCTGCATTACATATTACACATCTGCCGTAGTTCTTTATTTATAGAGCCCTGATTAGAAGACTTCTAGACAAACTGGAAGAAATGCCGCCGAAATTGAATAAGTGACGTGGATCATAAATATATCACCAATTAAACAACATCTTACATTTCTTTTCACACAATACGTCTCCTTGCAGTATCAACACTAATTCGGCTGACTTTTATATTTGATCCAATTAGTAGATAGGTTATATTTACACCATAACGGTGCACAGCTGATAGAAAGGGACTTGTAGTTTTTAAAGATATTACTGATTTACTGAACTACCTTTCCAACTCCTCATGCAGTTGACTGTTACAGGTCTATGGTAGGTTCATGGTACAATTCATAAGCTTCAAATCGAGAGACTGAAACTGTATTTTTCTTTACCGTTCTGTTTTAATTTCACAATAAAGTTAATAGTAATATTATGTTTGATATTATTATGTTTTATTAACTAGACCACTGGTTTTTTAACCCGCACCGCCTAGTGGTTAAAGCACGTTATTGAATTTAGTTGTTGAATAAGTTATATTTGATGAAAACATTTAAATATTAAGAGTAGCCTACATACAAAATAGGGGGAAAGTAGAAGGTCAATGATAGAAATATAGAATAGAACATATCAAGAAGATACTGTAGTCTCTACAATAAAACAGTTTAGTGCAGGACGTCCACAGATATTAATAGGAGGATGTGCAAAACAGACAAACTAATAAGGCTTTATTTAAACATTAAAGAATGCTTAAGTTAAGGTCTTCTTTGAATAAGAAAAAAACGTTGGGGGTATCACAGATAAATATTAAGTCTGACAAAGTACGATTGTACTTTCCTTCCCTGAATTTGACTCAGGTGTAACTAAAGTCTGATTTAAGGGTTGTTTATATTTCACATCATTAATCAGAATCTGCAAAGTAACAAAAATAAATGTAGTGGAGTAAAAATACCAGGTTAACCTCTGAATTGTAGTGGAGTAGAACGAAGTACTACATGCTGCTGTAACAAAAACATTTCCCAACTTGGGATCAATAAAGTATATCTTATCTTATCTTATCTTAAGATGATCGATGGCTACTGCCATATTTGCAAAATGTGCCTGTGAACCTTGACAAGTGCATGTTTCAGGCTTATCAATGAACAACAGGAGGGGTCACAGACATAAGACCAGCTGTTAAATAAAGCTATTCTGACCTTAGGTGTCATGTGGTTATATATTAATGCTGCCCATTATGGACACAAGCAATTTTGACCCATTTATTAATTATATGTTTTAAATTTGATAACACCACTGTGTTTCGTATCCCCTAAACCTCCACGGGTGTACACAGTTTAATACTGGCAACATCTAATTGTGGGAAATACTGGACCCGTCCGAGTCCAGTTTTGGATAGCCGTGGTTCCATTCCATAGAGCTGTTTGACGCTCGGCGTAACCTTGTCGCACTGCCACCCAGCATCCTATCACAGAGTTTGAGGACTAATCACAGGGTTTGTAAAGCAAGGCGGATGTTGTAGTCCCAAACGATAGCTGGCAACTCTGTAGTGTCTAAACTCCGAAAAAAACTATTTGTTACTCCGAATCGAAGGTTAAAAACACAAAAGCATTGTACAAAATTTAAACCAATCAATATTGTGTAATTAACAAGAATAAACTGATGTTTTTTAGTGGATGAGTAATGCAGATATCACTGTGTAATCATTTGACAGTGAGGGGAATACTTCCGGTTTTATTATGAAAACTTCGAGACCGGAAATACTGTTTTCACCCACGCTAACTTTACATGGAAGCTGCCGCATGTACACGTTCTCCTGGCGAGACCTCAAATCATCTTCGTAATATCTATCAAACTATAGATCCTACACATCCACTGGGCGTAGATTATAAAAGTAAAATATACACTTCTCTCTAGAAATCGAATCAAAAAGCATTTTAATGGCCAAACTATTCCACAATTTAGGATTTTCCAGAGAGGGTTATTTGTGAATAAAGACCCTCCGGAGCGTTTGCAATCAACGGGAGCATGTTGTTTCTTACACGACCACTCGAGGTGCTACACTTTAAAACGTATTTAGCTGCTGAACAATCGACCTATATGGTCGTTTTTTGAAGGAGGACAGGCTGCTATTGTTACTTGAACCCTTTTATTTTTCCAGCCCTTGTAGGGTTCAATGCTAGATTTTATTCTTCCTCATCATCACCTTCTTCATTCACCAGTAGACGTTGAGGCTGGATCCAGTTTGTCTTCAATCCCACCTCCTCCTCCTCCTCCACCATGATGGATGATTTATCAGCCTCTAAAGCCACATCAGCTAAAACCAATGAGCAAATAATGGAATAAACACATTTCTCCATCACTGCCCTGTTGCATCCACAGAGTTTAACGATGACAGAGCGAGGGTACGCTGCTGTAAAATTCAATACCCATTATTGGCAGAGGGGGAGTCATCAGCTGGTCAAAGCAGAGAGCGTCAATAAACTCACCATCGGTCGTTTCATTGGATGGTGGTGGAGAAGAGAGGGAAACAGGAGGAATGAAAAAGAGACCAACCATCACATTGTACAGAGCGTTCAGCTACCAAGCTCTCTTTGTCTGCAGAGTGTCCAAAATGTTGTGAAAGACCTTCCTTTTTAATAAAGCCTATAGTTATAATAATAATAATAATAATAATACAAGGGATTTTTATAGCGATTTTCCTAATGCTCAAAGACGCTTTACATAAAATCAGAACAGAAACAGTACACAGAAAACAAAAGTTGTTGTAGTAGTAGTTGAGCCTATTGAGCTGGTTTAAGATCACCCTATGTTTGTCCTCCTGAAATCTTCATTTTTTGTTATTTCTTCTATTGTTTTATTATATTTTTACTGTTTTTGTTGTATTTCATCTTGTTTTTCTATCTATTTCATTTGTATTTCACGTTCTACCTTGTGTTTTTATTATTTTCTTGCAATATTTGTTATCTGCTAACACTGTCATCTATGTTTGTTGATGTATACAGCCCACTGAGACCTACATGTTTTGTGGTACTGTATAGGGCGTTATAAATAAATGTGATTTTATTTTATTTGAAGGCTGTGAGAGCAGAGAAGGAACTGGTTTAATCACTGGAAAAAACAACTGGACCATTTCACTCGAAAATGGCTTTAAGTAACATGTTAACTCTTTATTAATGGGTCCTGCTCTGCTGCAAATGCCCCCCTCTTTGTATATATAAATATATATGTATTTAGTATATATATATTCTATTTATTAATCAGTGTTTAATGCACATTTATTTGTGTGTGTGTATACATACTGAAAATGCCCACCTGTTTTTACATGTATATACATAGTTGTTTATGTATATATATATATATATATATATGTATTATTGAGTGTTGTATTCCTATTATTATTTTTATTTGTGAGATATTTAATTTATATATTTGTTTTAATTAAATATAAATTATAAAAAGGAGGATCAGACATGTGTAAGAGATGTAAATACATTCGATAATCTGTCCACGGTGACACATCTGGACTCAGACGTCAGAGGGACGGATGTTCCCCCCCCCCCCTTCTCAGAGCTCTTGATCTGCAGGGTGACCGATCAGCTGATCTCTATTAATAGGTGGAGGTTTGGGGTTGAATATCGATCAGCATCAACGGCTCTCAATCTGGGAAAAAGCTTGATTTTCTTTTTTTTACTAATTGCTGTCGGCTATTTTTGCAAAACTCTACACACTCGCCATAAATAACTATACATTTCTCGTAAAAGCAAACAATGGTGACAAAACTCTCCGAACTCTTTCAACGTGTTGTTTTTGTGTCACTGCAGTGCACACATACAACATTTAAATAAGCACACAAAGCATCAACTACACACATAGTAAGAACGACACATAAAACGTTTTTGTGTGAAGGGTGGAGCAGTTTCCAAAGTGTCGTCATAGAAGTATTAACACACATACACACTGCAATTATTTTTGCATACTACTGTTACTCATATGAAATGTTCTGCACCTTAAAAGCACCTTAAAACATAACAATGTGACTGTTTAATTGCATTTTGTTTCACATTTATTTAAGGGTTTGGAAAGAAAAACGATACTCATTGTGATAAAATGTTTGCTTTAATATATTTGGATTTATGAATATAAAATGAACATAGAATAACAATATTATTGACTAAAAAGTGATCTATAGGGTTGTCTAAAGTAAGTTGATGAATTGCTTTGTAGGAGTGTGCCAGGAAGAGCAGATATTGGAGAAAGAGTGAATTTACAGGAGGAATCTGAGCAGGAAGAAATGTGCAGGAGGTGAGTGTGTGAGGGAGAGGGCAGTAATGGAGGTCAGAACCCATTAACTAAGAACTGTGGATGTGCAGAGGCCAAAGCATCAGGGACTGAGATGCTTTTCTATTGGGGAGGTTCTCCAAAACCAAGATGAGAAAAAGTAACTCAAGGACGGCTGCATCAGCAAAAACTGCAGAAAATATGTAATACTTCTTAAACAGTAAATGGTTCATTGTCACACATCCCTGCATGGACTTAAAAACACACTCACACACACACACACACACACACCACACACACACACACACACACACACTCCTCCGCCAGGCTTTATCTGAGAGAGGAAGTGATTGGTGTTCAGCGAAGCAGAGAACAGAAATACTCTCCGTTATCTTCCAGTGTTCCCAGGATGCTTCTGCCGTCATGTCTGTCTCTCACACACACACACACACACACACACACACACACACACACACACACACACACACACCACACACACACACACAAACACACACACACACACACACACACACACACACACACACACACACTCACACACGCTCATTTATTAGAACTACACAGTAGAGTTCACGTACAAACATCTCTGTTCGACTCAAAAGTTGAAAATGTAGAAAAAAAGAAAACATATAAAATTATTAAGTAAAGTTAAAGCACATTTAGTATATACTGTAAGGATGTAGCAAATGTCTCAATGTTTACATTTGAAGCTTTGATCCAGGTTTAATATGAAGTTTTTAAATGTGTGTCATACTTTATGATGTTATCTCCCAAAACAATAACACAAATCCCTAATTTAGAAAGGTGATTCATTGGATTATATGAGTTTGTTTTTTTACTGGGACATGTCTCCATGCTTAATGTTCAAAAAGCTCTTTATTTTTCTCATACTGCCTGAGCTGCAGCACCTCTTTTCCCCCTCTGTCTGAACCAGAGCCAAGTCTGCTCTGATTGGTTAGCTGGCCGGCTCTGTTGTGATTGGTCAACCGCTTAGAGATGTCCCGCCCCTTAGCATATTGCTTACAATGTATTTGAGCGCTAGCCAATAGGAGCGCGAGTGTTATAGTGATGTCATATGTTCAAGAGGTAAACAAAGGAGGCAAATGGAGGCGTTTCAGGCAGGGGGGGAGTTAGAGGGCGAATGTAAATTATGAATAACTTCTTGAATTGCAGTTTTTTCTCCCCTGCACATCATCACATCGTCCGGGGGTTCAAAATGCATGTTTGAAAACCAGAATATCAGCAACAGAGCTTGCAGTAAGAGAAGCACAACATGAAGTCCACTGCACGTTAGATGGAGCAAACATGGAGCACGCCCTTTAGTTTCTACCCTACTGTGTCCAATCAAACTGTGAGTTTTAAATAACCCCTTCAGAGGATGATGTGTGAGCTGAACCTAACCATGTCCTGCCGCTCTGCGTTGATCCCTGAAGGCAGGAAGCCTCGGACTGAGGAGTCGATGAGAAACAGTCGATGCTGCTGCTGGAGGCTTAAAGATTCTGCAAAAAACCCTCAATTACATCATGCTTACTGTATTTACACATTCATTGTCCCACACAGAAGTCATTAAGACATTTATAAACCATAATTTTTCTTTAACTGTATGCACACTGTAGGTCTTATGTTCTCGGACATCAGTTGGAAATAATGGCACCTTAAATTAAAAGTCTGTCCTTAAGTGCTAAACATATTTGTCTTTACTCCAAAAAGTAAAAAAGTATTCTGAATTTGTTGCATTGGGTTATAGTGAATGTAATGCAGTAGGTATCCATGTGACATTTTTCCAGGCTTTAAAAATGTATCAAAATATATCAAAATAGCAATTTGGACTACTACAATATCCAAATCGCACTAAGCACAATATTTGTTAAAGGTCAAACATGTAACAGATCATTGCAGCATCCCATAATCCCCTCTGTTCAGCCCTGTTTCAAAAGTGCTGATTCTCTGTCTGTTACTTTAGATGAAAATAAGGAGCCCCTCCCCACGCCCCTCTGAGAGATATTTGGTTAAACAGAACACAATGGTGCTCTAGGAGGAGATTCAGTGATAAGGTGGGGGGGGGGGGGGATTTTGGCCACATCATAAAGTGGCCAAAATCTGATCAGTTCATTTTCAGACAGGTTTTTATATAAATGGATCAGGACAAAAAGAGAGAGAATCTTTTTTCCTGAAACTTTCAGAATCTCTTTACACAGAGGGGACACATGCTGATGTATAAAAGACATGAAAAAGTGGATTTTGCATAATAGGTGACCTTTAAGCAGATTTTAGTACGTCTTCCACCACCCGGTCGTTAATAGATTTCCTCTCATTGCGTCAGTGGAGGGGGAGTGTCGCTGTGCGTGGGTGTCTTTAAATCGTAGAAAATACCTCCTTCTCCCGACCTACAAACCGTATTCTACAGACATTATAAAAAATCCTTGTTGGACACAGATCTCTTTAAAAACCTCACACCATGATCATTATTTATAAATATATATATATATATATATATCATAATTTGTAATGTTGCAAGTATTCTGTCACCTAAACTGTTGTACAATGACATAATTTTAACTACAATCACTTGTGTTTCTGTTGTGTTATATTCTTATGTTTAGGCTTGGATAACAAGCCATGGATGCTGAAAAAGTATACATGGACATTTTTAAGTTTTGGATTATGGAACCTTTTGAACTCAGGACTTTTACTCATTGGAGTATTTTTAGGCTTTGATATTAGTCTGATCTGATTACGTCTTCCACCACTGGATCCTTGATGGATTTCCTCTCATTGCGTCAGTAGAGGGGAGTGTCCATGTGCGTCGTTGTCTCTAAATTGTAGAAAATACCTCCTTCTTGTGGGTGGTGGAGGATTTATGCGTATTCGGGTGACGTCAGAGTCGATGCATGAACAGGGAAAATCCTCGGGTCGTTTTACCTCTCAAAGCTCTTTGTGCTGCTGCTCTACTGATTAGATTGGTTAACCTCACAGAGACGCTGTAATGGACGCCATTTTCTGGCATGGCCATAAAGAGCAATCTGCACCATCTCTATTACTTTCAGCCGCATACCTCCACCTCCCCGCTCAACTCTAACTGCCCCCCCGAGCCCCTGCCATGCCCTGCACTGAAGCAGTATAGCCAATAAAGACAATTATATTAAGCAACCATTTGAGATCCCATTAGGGTCTGGTGGGCTGCCGCTTCAGGTTTGGGAGACGAGGGAGGTTTGATGCATTGCTTTGATTCTTGTAATGGACGGGATGACTTCACATGGTTAAGATCGCGACTTTGTTATGGTCAGCGTCACCGAATCATTGGGTAAACAATCTATCGGTCAAATGTCTATAAATAAGAAGATATATTGATGCATTGCTTTGCTTCTTGAAACGGACGGGTTGACATTACATGACATTACATTGCTAATTTCGTGACCATTTGGTGTTAAAGATTACATTACGTTTTATTTAGCTGACGCTTTTATTGAAAGGGACCGACAAGATACAAACTCAAAAAATATTATATTATATTGTATTTGCCTCGTGTGTGTGTGTGTGTGTGTGTGTGTGTGTGTGTGTGTGTGTGTGTGTGTTTGTGTGTGTCTGTGTGTGTGTTGGGTTTAAAAGGGCCCTATTCCTCTCATTTTCAGGTTCGTATTTGTATTTTGAAATATCTGAATTAAGTATTGTGGAGCTGCAGAGAAGTCCCAACCCTCAAACGGTACTCTACAGACTTTTAAAAAATCCTTGTTGGACACAGATCCACACACCATGATCAATATTTATAAATATATATATATTTCAATCATTATCTGTCATGTCGCATGTATTCTGTCACCTAAACTGTTGTACAAAGACATCATTTTAACTACAATCACTGGTACGTCTGTATTTCTGTTGTGTTATATTCTTATGGTTGGACTTGGATAACAACCCACGACAACTGATAAAGTATAAATGGACATCTTCAAGTTTTGGAGCATGGACATGTGTCTGATTGACACAATTAGTTTCCCAGTAGAGCTCACACAGCTTTGTTTTTTTTACCTTGGTTGAGTGAGGACACACAGGAAGACGGTATAACCTGGGGGTGAAAAAGTAGCGTCCAGTAGCAGACTTCATTATGAAAGAAACACTGAGAGGCTGTGTTACTCTGCCGGAGGGAAGCTTCACTCAATTATCTCTCAATCCCGCCTGGATTTCCCCTCGCCTTTTGGGAATTCACCCTCCCATTCCTCCCATCACGATCTGGCTCCTGTAACCTGCAAAAACAAGAGGAAACAAGAAAAGATGTCCTCACCATGTGGAACATTTAATATATCACATTATCACTTCCTGCACAGGGAGGAAGAACTGGTCCTGAGCCCCAATTAATGGAGAATAATGGAAAACATCCAGAAACAGTGTGTGGAATGAATGGGAGAAACTACAGGTGGATGTGGTAAAATATTGAAATCATAGGTACCACAATGACATTTCACCAGTTGACTTCTAACATCAAGACAAATATTTGTTGTATTGCAAGTTTTCTGAAATGTTATGTTTTAAAGAGGTGTGTCCTACTTGTCCAGTTCAGTATTACAATACTGCATTGGTTTGGAGACACTGGGTAATTGGCATGGAAGTTATTAAAAATAATTGATACTTTTCAATTAAAAAAATGTAAAAGTTTTGAAGAAAATGAAGAATGAAGAATGCAAAACAAAAACCAGTAAGAACCAATTAAAAAAATGTGTTTCCTATTTGTCCGGAGCAGTGGGTTTTCCCATTACATATTCATAAAAAAAATAAAAACACTAAGATCCAATAAGAAATGCAAATGAGATATTCTCTGGTCAAATATTAGCTAATTTCCAGAGATTTCTGTAACAAAATCAGATTAGAATAAAAATATGAACATTGGATAAAACAAGTTTCAAAAGCCATGTTGTGTTGTGTTAACATACTGGACGAGCAAGACATCTACATAGGTGTGGAACAGGTCTAGTTCAGGTAGCAAAAAAAGTTAACATACTGGAGTCAAAGGTTTTTATATGTATATTATTATATATTGTATATGTATTTAAAAACATACATGTGCATACGTGTAGAAACCTTGGACTGCAACTGCAACCAATCAGATCTCTCAAATGAATCGACCTGTTACGTATGCAGAGCTGAGGAGCAACTTTGATAATGTTGAGATTCCCCATTAGCCAATCACACACACACACACACACACACACACACACACACACACACACACACACAACACACACACACACACACACACACACACACCATCTCCTGCTGTGGTCTGATTAGTGGCCGGAACAATTACTGCAATCGAGTCATCTCTGCAAAGGAGCAGATAAGGAGTCAGACCTTCCCCTCACCCTTATCTCTCACATCATCACACAAATACACACACACACCACACACACACACACACACACACACACACACACACACACACACACACACACACACACACAAGCTTGCTATGAGCTTGTCCTCATTCACAAAAAAATCTGATATTTTATCCCTTCCTATTTCTCAAACTAGGTTTAGGGACAGAAAGCCCATTTGTTGGATAGTCTGTAATCAAGAAATCAAAGAGTCATTGTTCTGTAGGCCCATTGTTCTGGAAACACACTCTCTCTCTGCAACAAACAGAAGACCAGGCTAATTGTCATGCACAATCAAAACGAACCAATCAATCAATCAAGGTTTATTTCAATACCTTACAAATGACAAATGTGCTTTAGGGAGCTTTAAAAACGATAGAAACCTGTGTCCTAAGACCCTTGCAGACGAGCATTTCCCCAAATGATCCCGAATGTATGGGTAAAAATGGCAGAAATATGACAGGTGCAAACACGCCCTAATGGCCCAAAACACTTCCATTCAGAAAAACGCATTGCATATTCGAAAACAAATACAAGCAAATGGAGAAACATCTTCACCAACTTCACAACACATGTTGCATTTAGAAAAGACTCACCAACTTGACAAAACATGTGAAGCGTTTACTTAAAGCTGCATAAGCATCAAGCTAAAAATAAAAAACACTGCAGGATGCTCAAAACACAACGGAAAAGTGATGCACACAGCTGGGACCGGAGCGCTTGGTGACGTTCAGGATTATAAAGCTGAACAACTGTCTCTGTTACAGAGTTAGTCTGTCTCATAACTGTTAGTGTTTGTCAGTATATCTGAAATTATTAGGTTATCTACGTTAGCTAGCTAGCTTACAGCAGATCTGCAATAATCTTGGAAGGAACTATGTGATCAAATTGTGAAAATAAGACAATAACACATTTCCAACAACAGTAGCTGTCCAACCTAATAATCCCGACGTCACCAAGCGCACCGGTCCCAGCTGTGTGCGTCACTTTTTAGTGTCCCGGCGGGGGCAAACACAACAATATTGCACGAAACTGTGTCTCAGGGCTTCTTAACATTTAACAACCTATTAATGTGTCATACCCACTTAACGGGAAGAAACTCAGCTATCAGACAATATTAACCATTTTTAGCCGGAAACAAAGGGTAACACCAAGCCTCTGAATTAGCACTAAGCGAAAAAATGCTAACGCACTTAGCACAGAACTCACGGTAGAGATAATGTATACTTCATGCTATCTGCACAAACTAGATATCATATGAAAGCTGAGATTCCACAGATTCCAATGGTATAAGTTTCATCACTGTGCGGCCAAAACGGCAAATACATCTTACCTTTGCTGTTTTCTGATCCAAAGTTGTGTTCAATGGCATTAAAACGCATAAAAACGCATAAAAACGCTGCTGAAGGTTAATCCAATGTCTCTGTGTCACTTTGAAATGATTACTGATAATTCATCATAACATTTATGGCAATAAAAGTAGTTTTCATTAGAGTGTAACAGAGCTTTCGGTTTGGGCAAACTGCGTGCGCATAATTCTCATTCACCAATGGTAATGTTTAGGTGGATTTAGGAACTTCCCCTTGATTCTATTGGCTCTAACCAGGGCCGTCCCTCCCTACAGGCCGATCATGCAGGCTGCATGGGGCCTCACATTGCGCAGGGGGCCTCGCAGGGGTCCTCGGCTTATGAGCTCGGCTTGTGCGCAGTTCTCAGCGCAGTTCTCAGCGCAGTTCTCCGCGCACCCCCCCTCAGTCCAGCGCAAGCAAGACGGGAAAAAAAACAAAACATGAAGAAACTAGAGCATCACTCGAAGGAGGGTTATTGTATGAGTCAAATGTACAACTTGCAAATGTTGTACAAGTCAAATGTCAAACTTTTGCCAATTGCCATATTAAAACATCAGCTGCAATTCACGACATGAAGAAGGCAGTCTCTGCATAGCATATAGGCTAATGGAGATGCAGTTATTTCCAGCATTCTTTATACCATTCATTCAAGTATTTTATGCCTCCCTTTTATCTGCTAATGTACAGGAGGAAGAGTGATAAACTGTCTGTCTAGTTGGCTTACATAACAGTTAAAGTTTACAGCCTAAAAAACATGGAGCATTTTTTCCCCTTTTATTCATTTTTATGTCAATTTGCACATTTCATGGTGATGCTCAGCCTCTCCCCTTAACTCCTAACAGTCATCATCATGTCAACCACAACACAGAGAAATACTGATAGAAATGTGTGTGTAGTTGTTGATACATTGCTGACAGAGGGAAATACATTTGAACACAGATTTAAGAAATACCAGTTTTTGAGCATGTAATAAGCATGTTTTGTCTTGACTATATACAACTATATTATAATAAAATAATATAGTATTTATATTATTGAATTGATTATGATTATTATTATTAGTAGAAGTAGTTTATTTGCATTAATTATATTCTAATCTTTTTGAGGCTAGTATTTGGCAGGAAATGCAGACGTATTCACCTGTAAACGCATACTGAACGACATACATGCACATTTACCATTTACCTCACTGTTTAAAAAAGTAACTGTGTTGATAATAATAATACACAGGAATTATATTTGCAAAGTACTTTGTTTCCAAAAAATTTGGTTTCACTCCTGTCGGTTGGGGGGGGGGGGGGCCTCATCTCACAATGTCGCTTGGGGCCCCAAGTTAGCCAGGGACGGCCCTGGCTCTAACGGTTAAAAAGTCAAAATCATCCAATCGACCAATGGGTTCCAGAGATACGGCAAATACACCCAAATGACCCCAGAGGTGTTTTTTTTTGCTAAATCTCTCTAAAAAGGTCAAATTTCACTTGTTTTGCATCAATCTTGATACAGGGTACTTATTATATGTTATAGTTTGGATTCCTAAAGCTTTTAGTCTACTATCCCATCATTCAAGGGTGGTTTTCACAAGAAGTAGGCCTAATGGTTTATTTTTGGACGGACACTATAATTTACATTTTTTTACTATGTTCAATCTGAATTTAGTCTAAAATAAAAACATCTATATTGATTCTGACTTTTCCACATCCATCTCACAGACGTGTCATTGCTTTGAGAAAAAAGATTATTCATTTACCCCTTTTAGAAGTGAAGATATAGTAATTTTCCTGAAAAACAGGCTCAGGGCTTAACAGGTTAAGAAATGCTGCGCCTAGTTTTCTGAAGTTGGTGAATGTTTTCTAAATGCTGCACTTGCATTGTCAAGTTGGTGAAGAAGTTATTTTATTTGACTCACAATAAAGAGAACTACCTCACGCTGAGAGAAGTGACGTCTACATAATGGGAAAGTTTAAATATAGCACATGTTGCACAACAATTGAGGCGTAGAAAAAAAATGTACACTATTAAAATATGGGTGATGCAGAAGAACCTGACAGTGTTTTTCTAATATAGAAAAGCAATTTTCATAGGGACACCTATTATTAGGATTGCTGTGAATTGTAATATCAACACATTCCCAGAATTACAAAATATTTTTTTTTTACAGATTACTTTAGTCATAAATTGACTTTGAGTTTTATAACCACAGAAAATGGTTAAGCAATGTATGCATGACTGAGCTGAGTATGAAGGTTTTCAGTAATCGACAGGAGGAGCGTGCACAGCACACATGAAGATATTGGACAGTATTGGATGCAGAGAAGGGATACAGTGATCAGCTGTGAGCGCTCATCGCCCTCTGGTGGTCAGAAAATGAGCTGATTCAGAACAGCTGTGAATGAGAAGAGGTTTTGCATGTGATGCATTCTGGGAGAAAGGCTTATTTATGGTCTATAGACTCAAAAAAAGATTGGATCATAAGAAAATATTACACGTAATAAAGTAAAGGGTCTCGATTGTTTGCCACATTGCTTGCAAACAACTTATAGAAATTCAAATCAGGGGTAAAACTTTGTCTGGTTTTGCAGGATTATATTAGTGAGTATGTATATATTATTTTATTCCGTGTGGCGTGTGGCGTAGTGTGTTGGGATCAGGGGGTCACAGGTTCAAACCCCACTGCAGTCAGCATGTCGTTGTGTCCCTGCAAGACACTTCACCCCAAATTGCTCCAGTGGGGATTGTCCACAGTATTGAGTATGTAAGTCGCTTTGGATAAAAGTGTCTAACAAATGACATGTAATGTAATGTAATTCCTACTGTTATGTTGTTAACTTCTGTTGAAACGGATGGGTAATATGCGGTATATAAAGTTGCAGGTAATGTCATTCTTAGAGAACGAATGTGTTTTCTTCCAGAAGTAAAAAAAAATCCTAATTTTGTCGTGTGTGTTTGTATAGCTTATTTTATACACATTGTAAAGTTAAAAAAATGGAAAAAACTGAAGAGAAACAGATTAAAAGGATAGCAAAAGTATTTTCAAATAAATATTGTTAATGAGTTTAACTTTGGGTGAAGAGAGGACTTTCTTTGCAGACATTATTTAAAGGGGACCTATCATGCAAAATGCCCTTTTTGATGTCTTTTATACATAAATATGTGTCCCCGGTGTGTCAGGGAACTCACAAAGTGTCAGAAAATATAACCCTCTCTCTTTTCCTCCGTACCCAAATCTTTTAAAAACGGGGGAACAACAGAGCTGATCCAGATTAGCGTCCGATATGAAGTAATTTCGGATGGTGGACCCATAGAAACGTTGCTATCAGAAACAATGCCTGACGTGTTTTGGACGTAATATGGTCTTTGTTTACATTAGCAGGCATTGCTAACACTCAGAGCTAACCTGTACTGGAGAGAGTATCTATAAAAAAGCAGGAAATAAAAAAAGGAACTCTCACCCTTGAGAGAAAAAGCATTTGAGCTCCATACTGTTTCAGACATAATCCTTGATGTGGTTTGGAACAGGATGGCGGTTAATCACGGCAGAATTTAACTTCTCCGGTAGAATTCTGATCAGGCACAAGCCTCCTCTTTTTTTTTCAAGCCAAGGACCCAAAATCAACGTTTCTCTAACAGGGCTGAAACAGAGGGATATAAGGTATGTCTAAAATGCATGATCTGTTTGGTATTTTGAGCAAAACACATCAGAGACAAGTCTTTTTATATATTTGTATATATCTGAGACCCATAATATATGCTTAAAAATAGCATGATAGAGACCTTTAAGAAAAACTGCAAATATGAGAAGGCACTCAATGTAAGTAGCAAGACAAATAATTCATTCACATGTATGAGGCTGTGGCTCAGTTGGTTGGCGCGCTGGTTCAATCCCAACTGCAGTCGTTGTGTCCTTGGGCGAGACACTTCACCCCAAATTGCTCCTGTGTATTCAATCAATCAATCAATCAATCAATCAGCTTTATTGAAGAGACTCAAGGTCAATTTTTTACAAGACATACAAGACTCAAATGTAAATTAAAAAAGGCAGTGATACCAATGTTTCCACAGAGCTGACAGTATCGTACTGAGACACGGATTTGACATCAGGATAATGACAGAATTATGAGAAACATTCAATCGACAGATACATTTGTACATCAGATTTCTCAAGAGAGCATGGAACGTGTTGACTCGTGCTTTACAAAACATTACAAAACATTTCACTTGCACTGGTTTGAATGTATGTAAGTTGCTTCGGGTAAAAGCGTCTAACAAGTGACATGCAATGTAATATAATATATAAGTAAGTGCACATGTTGTTCTCCTGTACTTGTTTATCCTCATAGCTACAGTAAATCAAATTGTGGCGACTTGATGTCCTCCTAGAGTTGTTGAGTGACATTTTGAATGCCACTAAATCCCTTTGAAAACCTCTGGCTTGTGATCAAGAACATGAGCTGCTGGAGTTTTTTGCCCCAGGCGTGGCATTGTGTTATCAGACAGCAATATGAAAGGATGCCAAGATGCATGAGAGCTGTGATTGTGAAACACACAAGGTCTAGGTCCAAGTAGTCATTTCTTCTGCTTTATAGGTTTTTAGTGCATGTAAATGGTCTGCAGAGGCTCAAATCCCTGTGTTCCCTCCAGAGGAAGTTTCTCTCTCTAGTTGGTCTTTCATGGCCAATGGCTCTACATCCAACAATACCCATGAGCCTTTGCAGCTGTAAGAGGTTGGACATTCAGAAGACTGAATAACTATCTGAAACTTATTTTCAGAATTAGCATTTATGTATCATTTGTTTATTTGATTGATTGATTGATGTTTGTTGTTTTAGTGTTTTGTAATGTGTTGTAGCCTGGGGTTCTTGTTCATGTATCACAATGGATTCCTTGTCTTTTAATCTGCCTGGGGTCTCAAATAAATAAACTGAACCTGATAAACAGCATATTATATTATCAATAATCATTATTTTGTGCTGATGATTAAATCGGGGTAGTTACTACCGATAAAAGCTGTAGACAGAGGTGGAAGAAGTACTCAGATCTTGTACTTGAGTAAAAGTAGAAGTACTCAGATCTTGTACTTGAGTAAAAGAAGAAGTACTCAGATCTTGTACTTGAGTAAAAGTAGAAGTACTCACATCTTGTACTTGAGTAAAAGAAGAAGTACTCAGATCTTGTACTTGAGTAAAAGTAGAAGTACTCACATCTTGTACTTGAGTAAAAGTAGAAGTACTCACATCTTGTACTTGAGTAAAAGTAGAAGTACCAGAGTGTAGGAATACTCTGTTTGTAAAAGTAGAAAAGTATTATCATCAAAATATAGTGAAAGTAGCGACAGTAAAAGTAGTCATTTTGCAGATTGGTCCATTTCAGAATAATATATATGATATGTTTTATAATGATTGATCATCAAAGTGTTCTCAAAGCTGGTAAAGGTGCAGCTAGTTTGAATGACTTTGTATACTGCAGGGTAGCTTGTGAATTTACTCTAGGTGGAACTAAAGTCTGATTTAACACTTGATTATATTTCACATCATTCATCCACATCTGTAAAGTAACTAAAGGTATAAAATACATGTAGTGGAGGAAAATTACTCCATTTACCTCTGAACTGTAGTGGATTAGAAGTACAGAGTAGCATAAATGGAAATACTGAAGTAAAGTACAAGTACCTCAAAATTGTACTTAAGTACAGTACTTGAGTAAATCTACTTTTACACGACTGGCTGCATAAGAGCTTCAACTGTTACGTCACATTGTTTACGGGAAGAATTTATGCTGAAATGTCATTAATCCAAAACAAGCTTGTAGTTAAAAAAGTAAATGCCATACTTGTGTTAAATACATGAGGGAAATCTTCAACCTTTAATTTCAATGCATCATTATTATCTGCTCTTTTAATGAGCGGGTAAAGCTCATTCTCAATTGTCCTATATGATAAAAAGTAGGTCATGCCTTAGCACTTACTGGAAGAGCTATTGTTCCCTTATACTTTTCATAACATCATGTATGAGAAATGGTAATCCGCTGACAGGAGGCCAGCAGGTGCAGAGGAGGAGGGGAAAAGTAAATGTTTCTCCTAGCTTAATTAAAAAATATTTGTCATGCTGAGGAGCACAACATTTCTGTTTCATTTTCATGTTGTTTGATGTTTGTTTTGTCACTCATTATTTACCTGTCATTAAAGGCTTCCTGATTATCCACCTCTTGTGTGTCTCCCGTGCTCATCAGCACCAGCCCCGCCCCTGATTGTTTCCACCTGTGTCTTGTTGTCGTGTGTTTAAATTCCCCAGTCTCCCAGTGTTCATTGTCAGTTCCTCTTGTCTCATGCCTAGGTCAGATCTATGCTCTCCTTGATACCAAGATGTTTTTGTTCCTCACTACATGAGTGATTTTTGTCATCTCATCTAGAGATTTGATAGTGTTTATTTCTGTTCATCTTTTGAAAATAAAGTATCTTACAAATACTTTACCTCTGTCTCCTGGGTCGTTGCAATTGGGTCCTATATCCTGAGTATCTGAGTTCGTAACACTAACATAGCAGCATGCCAAAGCTCTGCCCATGAGAACAATCACACAAATATGCTTTAATAAAAAGAGGCTCTATTGTGTTTTGGGGTTTTCCCTTTCCTGTATGTTTTATAGGTTTCTGCAAAGGCTAAAATCCCTGTGTTCCTTCCAGAAGTTTCTCGCCCGCACACTTGAACATTAAAGAGTGTAAACATGTCACAGTAGAGGCACAAAATACAAATAAGGAACTGAAAAAAACCCGTAATATTTCCTCTGAAAGAATGTATCTTAAACCAGTGAAAGTATCTAGTTTATGTTCTTAGAATTAGACGCAAGTTCAAATGGTAAATGGACTGAACTGATAAAGCACTCCAGTCTATTGTCCTAATCAGCAGTCAGACTACCCGTACAATCCAATAAAGGGGTGCCTAACCCTAATTTTACTTTCATTTCATTTCAAACCTTTATTTATCCAGGTGTATCCCATTGAGATCATTGATCTCTTTTTCAAGGGAGACCTGCTCAAGTAGGTTCCACATGAAACACAAAAACATAAAAAGAGCAACAAAAAGGACATCATACAGCATCAATACAGGGATTACAATTTACAATAACTATCCACATGAACAGATACCAACAGCATCCGATTGAGGAGCATCCAACCGAGCTTTAAAAACATTAAGTGGCACCAGATTGCTCAGTTTCCATTTAATTTGCAGACTATTTCAAGACAGAGGAGCTGCGCATCTAAAAGCTATCTTCCCTAAGACAGTCCTAGCAGTTGGCACATTTAATAAAAAACTTTAACCGATATATTCCTGCACTTTAACTTTATCTGCATATTGAAGTATGAATGCTTGTTGTTTGTATGTTGTCTTCTCCTGAATGTTACACGTCTCTTGTTTGTTTTTCTGAATGTTTGATGGCACCTTAAAGAAAGGAGTAGCTCTACTCATCTCATTGTACCTGTATAATGACAATAAAGGATTCTATTCTATTCTAACCCTAACCCTAACCCTAGCTAGTTAGGTTTATTTCCAAATAGGTACAAGGAATTTGCTTTGCTGTACAATGGTGCATACTAAGATGCAATAAGAGGAATACATTTGTAAACTAGGAGAAAATAAAGCATTATTAGAATAACTTTCATGAAATTGAAAATAATGTCGAAAGAAATTTAAATATAAAAAAGGGGAAAACAGCTGAGTAAAAATATTTGTCCAAGCATTTGTAAATTAAACTAGCTACAGTTTTAGTTTTAAGTCAGTTTAATACGTTTAGATATGTTACAAATTATATGTAAAGGGGTCAACATTACAAAGTGCATGTTTTGCCACGTAACATGCAATTAAAGATATTTAGGAAAGTTTAATTTCGTACAATAGGACATTTGTTGCACAACACAGTAAACAAAACACATACAAGACACAATTTAATCCCTGAGCTATAACAAAAGAAGTCCATGACCTCAATCTATCATCAAACACAAAACGTTTTTCACATTGTTTTGTTCTTCACGCCTTTCAGTGTTTGGGTAAACACAACTCTTACAAAAACCTGTTGGGGCTTAACAGTTTAAGCCCTGAGCCTGTTTTTCAGGCCTCAGGCTCGAAAGTGACATTCCCAGAACAATTGATCTTCACTTCTAAAAGCGGTAAATTAATAATCTTTTTTCTCAAAGCAATGATACACCTGTGAGTTGGATGTAGATAAGTCAGAATGAATATAGATGTTTTTATTTTAAAGTAAATTCAGATTGAACATAGTAAAAACATGTAAATGATAGTTTCCGTCCAAAGAAAAATCGTTACTTCTCGTGAAAACCAGCCTTGAATGATGACTTACAAAAACCTTTTAGGTTGTGTCATTTCCAAAAGTACACAGTTATTTTTGAGTTGGTTAGTTCTGATTTGGTAATGTAAGAGATTGTCTGAAGTGATGTGTATCCGGACAAAACAATGTTTTCGTAAATCATTCTTTGATGCAGAGGTGAATGAAAGGAATGGTGTTTATCAAGAGAAATGTTCCTGTAGATGAAAACAAAAGAGCTTCCTCATTTTTATATATATCGACTAACTTCCTTGATAATTAATTAATTGTTATTGCTTGACTTCAATACAGACTGAGATAAGTGTTATAATTTAAGCTCAACAACAACCCACTTTATGAGAACTTCTGCAGCTCGCATGCGATGCAGGAGACGTGTGTTACTTTTACAGAATCAAATATATATGTTTGAACCAATTTATAAAAAGCTAATACAAAATGTTGAATATTTAATGTCACAACATGTGCTGATTTTTCTGATTGACGTGCAGTTGAAAAATAAGGAATAAGGTGTGATTTATCAAAAGAGGTGTTACAGTAAATCTAATTCAAAACAAGAACAAAAGAGAACTGTTTCTTCACTGTGGTCGTAGATTATCAAGCTCACTTCATTGTAAGTCGCTTAACTGTGATTGTTTGACCTCAATACTTGAGAGAACTTTCTGTTTGATTGTTGTGGGAAAAGAGTCACAAATATTTGGAATGTGTTTATAGTTTTATAGTTGTATTATTGCGATTGGTAGCAGCGTATTTGAAAAAAAACACACAAAGCTGACACTGTGTTTGAAACTCAAGAGAAGGTGAAACTATTTATATTGCATGCTTTTTTAGTCATATGTTAAAATTAAAAACAATTGCCTTTATTTCCTATAGAGGATAATGTAAGATGCAGAAGAAGCTAAAGTCAAGTGATTCTCCATACCGCCACATCCTGATTACACTGAAAAAACTGAAACATTGACTTTAATTAAATGTATTATGTCAACAGATTTCACACACCGGTATTAGGTTAGTTGAAAGCAAGTGATACAATAAAGTTGAACCAATTTAAACGTAATATTATTGCCTTCAACTTACCTAAAACAGGTATGTGAAATCTATTGACATAATACATTTAATATAAGACAACCTGTCAGTGTTTTTCAGTGTATATTATAAAATATCAACCATAGATAGAATAGGCTTAGCTTGTTTTTACATATGTACAAAGTTGTATTGTTATTTTTATTTCAAATATATAAAAGTCAGTGTGCAAGTGCAAAGTAGGTACATAGGGTCATATGAGCCGATGGGAGCAGGTTGTTTCTCTAAGTCAGCGGTGTCAAACTCAATATCATTGCGGGCCACATCAGCATTATGGTTGCACTCAAAGGGCCGGTTGTAACTTTAAGACTATAAATATACATTTATATATATATATAAAATAATGTTTTATATGACATTATTGCCTCTGCATTGGATTATTATCGGATAGGGTAATAACTACATAATTAACTACATCTGAGAGCAGAAGTCTAGGGCAATTAATTTCAAATAATTGCAAGTCTCTTCAGCGCACAAAATGAGATGCAATGTGGGACATGTAGTTTATGGACATCGTGCTTCTGTAAAGTGGCATGAAACTGTGTAATAAACGTATTATATGTTTTGCAAGCTCTTGCAGGGCCACATAAAATGAAGTCGGGGGCCGGATTTGGCTCACAAGCCTTGAGTTTGACACCCCTGCTCTAAGTTATTTAGTGAGGATGACTTGATTGTGCATTCTGCCACTGTCAATGGTTGAGCCAGTGAACAATGTTTCTTTGTGTGCAGGGATTTTATATTCTTTCAGTTGTTATCCTACCAACAATATCTGACAGTGATTTACAGACAGGCGTTCATAACGACTGAAGTATTTCAATTAGCACACACACCTTTACAGTTTCGGAACTAGCTTTGAGCACCTGAAGATAGTTAAATATCTTGTCTTAAACCCATTTTCCCTTTACGCTGCACTCCCACCTACCTAAAGAAATTACAGTCAGTCATGTCTTGGTAGAAAGAAACTCAAGGATGATAAATGTAACAGTTAAAAAATGGTACCGTTCAGTCAACCACAGATAGTTTTTTTCTGACGTCACGTGAATCAGTCGCACGCTGTGAAAGCCACCATTGTTGTTTCTGAAGACATGGTTTTCATTTATGTTTATTTAAATGCTTCTGGGACATACCCGCCTGTCACACGTTTGAGAAAGAAGAAATCAAAGTCAAAATGTACGAGGGCAAAACATGTAAAGCTCTTTCTCTCCCTTCCTCGGTCTTCTGTCTCCGGTCTTGTGTTTTTTTCTTGAAAAAGATGCCTCTCTTGGGTGCGAATAAAGACTTTGACAAAAGTTGTTTCAATGCCCTTCTCCTACCGCTGTGACATGCATGTGACTGCACACGTCACATGATTGTATTATAACTATGATTTAAATTATTGTGTATATTTACTCGAATTATTGTAAATTTCTTTTATCTTACTATTATAATGTTTCTAATTTATTTAGATTAATATTGATATCTAAATTGCAGGTCCAAATCAACTCTTTAAATCCAGGCTGAATACTTTTGCTTTTGGCACTGCTTTCAATTTAATCAAATAAGTGTTCATATCATACATTGAACTGTATCTTTCATTTTTGTATTTGTCTTATTCCATTTTATCTTTTTTTATTTATAAGTTATTCTCTTGTCATTTAAAATGACTTTTTTTGAATGTATTTAAATGTCACTTAATTTTAATGGTTTTCTTGTTGTAAAATCATTAGAATTGCCTTTCAAATTGTTGAAATGTGCTATAAAATACAGGGATTAACCTTTGCAGACCATTCACATGCTCACAGACCTATCGAACACACTACAGGAAAGGGAAAACCCACCCAAAAAATACCTGTGATACATCTGCAAACCTGCAGCCGTTGATACAGATCTCTTTTTCAGTGCCTGACTGCAGTATATTGTATAATTGTATTTTGTATTCATGATTGTTGGAAACGTCATTCGATCTCTCTGTCTGTACACACAAACTGAAAGATTGACATTAAAGTTGACTTTGACTTTGAGTATAAGTAAAGCTTGAGTTAAAATATTTCATTTTCATTTCAACATCAGACCAGAGCTGCATCGTCTTCACTCTCGCATGACCGGCTTCCAAGAACTTAACCTGTAGCAAGAATGTGACAATAAAGCATGTCCGGTGTGAAGTGCACTGAAGGGCTCAGACTTACGGGAAGACAGATCAGAACTCAGTAATCTGGGTTATGGGTGACATTACAATTTAACAGGTGTGAAATGAGATCAAGTTAAAGGCCACTTTTTTTGCCTGGTTTAAATGATGTGATGGAGCCATGTACGGACTTATATTAATTAATTAATAGTTATCCATTCATTTTATCGCTGTTTTTTGATTATAGTAAATGTTCCTTTTATTTTAGTGTAATTCAAGTTAATAGAATACATTTTTGTATGCTTTTGTTTTGGGAAGGCAGTTTTTGGACCTGGTGATAATACATTTTGGAAACAGAAACAGATGGTGAGAGCGCACCCGGTAGCCGTATGGTTTTTTACCATCGGGTAAGCACGAGGCTAGGTAAAGGACAAGAAAACTGTTGTACGTTCTACTATCTGTCATCAAGACAATGAAATGCACAGGAATTGCTTTGTTCCGGACCTTTATTAACCCATGCATAATATTTGGGTGCCTCAGCAGCATTTTGTTTTGAGTTTCCTTTTCTGTTTTATATTTTTTATGATTTTGGCCGCTTCATTATGTTTTAAAAAGGCAATCGTCCAAACTCTAAATCCTAACAGTTACATTACTTTAAAACACTGGGGACCACTGACACTCAATTATTGTATTCATGTGTTTAAAGCTTTACCCTAGGGTGGCTGACCTGTGCAAAATCGCTACAGAAACAATGCAAATATTAAAACACAAATGTGCCAAAACACACGCAAATAGAGAAACATCTTCAGCAACTTCACAAAACATGCATAATTGTTTTAAAACATTAACCAGCTTGACGTTTACTAAAAGAGCTGCAAATACGAAATGCAGCAAGAAGCTCAAAAAACAACGGAGACCAGGGGACACTAAAGAGTCACGCACACAGCTGGGAGACCAGAGGACACTAAAAAGTGCCGCACACAGCTGGGAGACCAGAGGACACTAAAAAGTGCCGCACACAGCTGGGAGACCAGAGGACACTAAAAAGTGCCGCACACAGCTGGGAGACCAGGGGACACTAAAAAGTGACGCACACAGCTGGGAGACCAGGGGACACTAAAAAGTGCCGCACACAGCTGGGAGACCAGAGGACACTAAAAAGTGCCGCACACAGCTGAGAGACCAGAGGACACTAAAAAGTGACGCACACAGCTGGGAGACCAGAGGACACTAAAAAGTGACGCACACAGCTGGGAGACCAGAGGACACTAAAAAGTGACGCACACAGCTGGGACTGGAGTGAAATATTAATATTTATAATTGTCATTTTATAAAAAAATAAAATGACAGTTATTGTTTTCCAACTTTCTAATCCCTCTAAGCGCTCCGGTCACAGTTGAGTGTGTCTTTTTTTTTTTTCATCTACTGCAGGGCTTCTCAAACTCCGGACCGAACTACAAATCAATCCGGACCGAACCCTGTGTCCCACTATAAAAAATACAAATTATACAAAATAAAAAATTAAAACTTTCTGATTCTTCTGTAAATTAATGTATATTTTCTTGTGTCTGACGCGTTGTGAGAATGAACGTGCATATATATTTACTTGTGTGCGCAAGTGAACCGCAAGTTTACCTTGACTTTCTAATGCTCTAATGCCTTTTTTGCCGGCATTGGCGGCATTGGCTACAGACAAACAGTGCCATTTCTCCCACTAGTTCAAGCCAATATGTATGTATTGAATGTGTGTGTGTATACAGGGGCGCCGTTTGCCGACAGGCAAGGCAGGCAAGTGCTTGGACCAGAAGGGGTCCCCCAAAGAAGGTAGATTAAGAAGGTCCACAGCAACGACAACATGAAACACCCTTTAATTTACTGCAACGACATGTCGGGAAACCCCCATGCATAGCGCCGTAAGAAACTGCTTCTTAGGGGGGGGGGGGGGGACCTTTAATAAAAAAGTTTGAGTACCCCTGATCTACTGGTTTCTGTTGTGTTTTGAGCATCTTGCAGAATATCGTTTGTGCAGCGCTTGTAGAATGTATTCTAAATGCTGCGCGTGTGTAGTCAAGTTGGTGGAGATGTTTCTTCATTTGCATGTGTTTTGGCACATTTGTTATTGTATATATGCATCGTTTTTGAAACTGCAGCGTTTCTCCTAATGTAGCGCAATGCAATGTTAACACTGTAGCATTGGATGTGATTTTATTCTGATCATGGGGTATAAATCATTTTGAACCTCTGTATATTCTCACACAGGGGATGAGCGCACGGACTTAACAGATGAATCTTCATTGAAACTTTGCTTTCAGTGTAATTGTTGTGTAATTAGAACATAAATGCTTTCGCTTCCTTGCACAACTAATAATAGCTTTTGTTTCATTGTGTTTTCAAAAGCAATTTTGGGCAGTGACACTAGTTCGACTGCATGTTTTATAGTTCCGGTAAATATGATGATGCACAAAGATAATATTGTGAATGTATTTCCTTGTAGAAGAGTATTTAAGATGCAATGAGCCTGATGAGAGGGCACCCAGGAAGATGGCTTCTCTCACTCTGTATCTGCTGCAGGTGCTGCTGCTGCTCGTGGTTTCTGCTGCCGCCTGGAACCTGGACTCAAACTATTTGAGCTTCTATGGTGGATCAATGAGCTTCACGCCTAAAGGACAGAATTCAGATGGGACGTATAAGGTAAGTTGGCAAAAATATTATATATAATGTTGAAAATATGTGGGTTTTTTCAAATAAATATATCCGTAAGGGTGAAGATATTTTTTTTAAAAGACCATTTAGACCATAATATTTGTAGGGGATTTTTGTGCACTTATGATGCATTGCTACTGTGCATGGATCTGGCACTACACTTGTCTGAATACCCATAATAAGAACCATTCTGAGCTCTGTTAAGTGCCTCGATAAACATTCATCTGTTTGTCATCTTGTAATTTACTTATTTATCACCATAATAAACCATATTTAATTTGATCTTACTGTACAATATTTAATTTTACATTCTGTTCTTGTATATATCATATTCTATTTACGTATATAGACTTCTTGCACAATTTTTTATTTATTTTATTTTATTTTATTGGAGGAGCTCGGGTCGTAAGATTTTCATTGCCCTTTCTACACTCTTATGTACATATGACATTAAAACCTTTGAATCTTTGAATCTGAATCTTGAAATATGTTGTCACCAATTGCTATTGACGTGACTGGTATTGGTAATGGTGTTTTTCTTCATCAATGTAATGACTTTTGATAATCTAATCACTACTGCATATTATTTACAGCTGGAACTCCGCAACAAACAGTCAACATACATGTGTAACCACTCTGACTACTTCTGTGGCATTGGTAGCTGTGGATCTATCACCAATATCAGTATCCAACATAACAATGATGTCAAGATGAGTTCCTATGGTATTAACTGGTGCACAGCCGACGTAAAGAAAGAACTAAAACTCAACAGCAACATCCCCTTCGAGATCAGGTGAGATATTACTTATACACTGGAAAAAATGCTGCTCTAAAAACAAGTTAAACAATAATGAAAACAAGCGGTTTCACTTGAAATAAGTACAAAAATTGTAAATTTGAACTTGAAATAAGATGGGATATTTAGTTAAATCAGATCTTATAATTAGCTGGGAGAACTAATTTTGAACTATATTTTACCAGAATCAGGAAATGCTGTTACAATATAAGCCGCTAATGCTCAAAAGTGTTCTTTTTTCTGATGTTAGTTGGTGATTTTCTAATAAATATGTAAAAAGAAATATGTGTTTCATCTGAGATACAACTCAAAATAAGATTATTTGACTTAACAAGATAATGCATTGTCTAAAAACAAGACCCGATATCTCACTGTAGTGTTACTTCTGAATTTATTATGTAATATACAGTATCAGGTGTAAAGACATATTCTGACTAGATATTAGACAAATATATTTGGCAAGATTTCAAGCTTTGTAGTGTTTCTTGAGCAAAATCATGACAGTCTAAATGAAACGTTCATATCGTACACTTTTGTCATTATTATAAAAAAAACCATATAGTTTAGAGGTTATCTGATTGTGACACCTAGTAACATTGCAGTGATAATGTTGAAGATATGGCTAAAATGCTAATTATTCAACATTTTCTTCAAACAGATACCCAAATCAGGTCACTCCTTCACTTGGTCTGGGCCACTGGGCGACGAACAGGATGAACAAATGGAGAATGATGGGCCATGTGGATCTGGGATCCCGGTCTGATACTGGAGAATCAAACAGAATGCCCGTCACTACCATGCTGCCTCTTCTCAGGTATAGTCCCTATCTTTTTCATATGGCTTTTAATTTGGGGTAACTTTCAATTCTCACTGGTATCATTGTCCATGTTTTACTGTATTTTTTTTATTTTTTCTAACCTATTTTAAAGGTCCCCTATTATACAGTTTGTCGTCAATATATTATAGCTCTCAGATATATACAAAACATGTCTCTGAAGTGTTTGTCTGAAACACCAAACAGATCATTGCAGCATCCCATAATCCCCTCTGTTTCAGCCTATTTCCAAAGTGCTGATTCTCTGTCTGTTACTTTAGATGAAATAAGGAGCCCCTCCCCACGCCCCTCTGAGAGATATTTGGTTAAAAAGAACACAATTGTGCTCTAGAAGGAGATTCAGGTGATAAGGTGGGGGGGGTTACCTTGGTTGCTGATTGGCTAATGGTTACCCAAGCCAAAACATCGTTATGACATCATAAAGTGGCCAAAATCTGATCAGCTCATTTTCAGACAGGTTTTTATATAAATGGATCAGGAGAAAAAGAGAGAGAATCTTTGTTCCTGAAACTTTCAGAGTCTCTTTACACAGAGGGGACACATGCTGATGTAGAAGAGACATGAAGAAGAGGGGACACATGTTGATGTAGAAGAGACATGAAGAAGAGGGGACACATGTTCATGTAGAAGAGACATGAAGAAGAGGGGACACATGTTCATGTAGAAAAGACAGGAAAAAGTGGATTTAGCACAATAGGTGACCTTTCATTTATTTTCAGCTTTACTTCAAGGGAATTTCATTAGGATCACTGTTAATGTTTTACCTTGTTCTCTATTTATTTTAATATTGTTGTTATGTATTATTCTTGTTCTGTAAAGCACTTTGGGCTGCTTTGTGAATGAAAGGTGCTATACAAATAAAGTTTATTATTATTATTATTATTTTGAATTGGTGGTTGCTGTTTTGTTCAGCCACATGGATGTGTACACTTAATATCAGCTCAAACTAACTTCTTTTAGACATTATCTTTGCTTTAAGTTATTATTTAAGGGATATTGTGCAGCAAGGCGATCATTATGAACTATATCATCACACAGGGTTAGCAGAAACCCAAAGCGAAGCAGAGGATCACTCTTTTGATGCTAAATAAATGCACAAAATAAACCAACAACTTGACTCACAATATAGATTTAAAAGCGATTTTTTTGATGAAAAATTGTCCGTTCCACTGCATACTATCGAGGTTTTCTTGCATTAAAAAATGCAGTCGTAGCTAGGTCCAATATTCTACAAACAGAAAACATAACAGTAGTGCATTCCTCAAGAGCAAATATTTGAATACGCAACAGGACAATGATGAATTATCTTGTATAATCTTTATCATTAAAAACACTAAACATCACGTTAACATTGTCAATCAACTTGGACGTTAGAGCGAAGGGAAAATTCAGCGGATCTTCAGGGTTTCTTTTTTGGGCACCAAGGATATGTGATCTAAATTTCCTGGCAATCCATCCAATAGTCCAACCCTTGTGGTGGTCCTTGCACCATGAATACCTGTAAAAAGTGTCATAGCAATCAGTAGTTGCAATATACAGCATCTGTCAAAAGAGCCATGTCGCAAACATTGCAAAAAATATCAACGGTATAGTATGATTCCAATTCCAAATAAATATCCAACAACAAATGTACAATACTGTAGACGGATACAAATATCGGAATTTTTTGACATTTACTGATTCATTCGATTAACATGTTACAGAGTATCCAAGAGCTGCCCACGATCCTTCAAAATCCCAACGTTTGACCATGATGGTGACAACGTCAGATGCAGGGTACCAACAATGTCAAATGGATATGAGTGTGGGATATGTCGCCTGCCTCAAGGTTTCTCTTTCGATATGGTAAGGAATCAGCCAAAGTTAAGAATTACAATCAATCGAGCAATTCAGCTTAAAATGTGATTTTCAAACGTAAATTCCTGATTGGCCCCCACAGAGCTTTCAATAATAATAAAAGACAACAAATGATATCCTGAAATGGTTTCACTGTAAATGTGAAAACTGTCTTTCTTTGTTTTTTAAGAATTCCTGCACCCTACAGTACACAAACAGTTCTCAAACTGGAATCCACCCCATTGAGCTTGTTGTGGAGGACTTTCCCAACAACCCCATTACGATGCAATACTCTGATGGAACCTACACAGATAAGCTCCCCTTTACAATGAGGAGGCATAAACGCGATAGCTTTTACCACTACTACGGCTTTACAACAACAGCAGCTCCAACAACAACAGCTGCACCAACAACAGTTGCTCCAACAACAGTTGCTCCAACAACAGTTGCTCCAACAACAGTTGCTCCAACAACAACAGCTGCACCAACAACAGTTGCTCCAACAACAACTGCTCCAACAACAACAGCTGCACCAACAACAGTTGCAACAACAACAGCTGCACCAACAACAGTTGCAACAACAACAGCTGTTCCAACAACAGCTGCACCAACAACAACAGCTGCAACAACAACAGCTGCACCAACAACAGCTGCACCAACAACAGTTGCTCCAACAACAACAACTGCTCCAACAACAACAGCTGCACCAACAACAGTTGCAACAACAACAGCTGCACCAACAACAACAGCTGTTCCAACAACAGCTGCACCAACAACAACAGCTGCACTAACAACAACAGCTGCTCCAACAACAACAGCTGCACCAACAACAGCTGCTCCAACCAACAGTTGCAACAACCAGACTGAATCCTTACAGAACGACAATTGCTTCTTTGAGCAAGCTTTCTCTGCTGTTTAGTGTTCAAGGTGAGGTAAACATTTTATTTTTTTAATATCGGCATATACTACGGTGGCCGACAGGGGCAAACTCGCTACAACGGCCTCAAAACACTAACAATAGGAGAAACCCGCAGCATTTTCAAATACGATGCAAACGAAGAAACATCTTCACCAATTTGACAACACAATCACAGCGTTTAGAAAACATTCCCCAACTTGACGAAACATGGTTTCCATTGTATTTGGAGCTTCTTGCAGCATTTTTTATTTGCAGCGTTTGCAACGTTTTGTTTATTTTGAGTCTGATTTATAGGATGTATTCAGTCAGGCTTGTTCATTTGACTTAAAAGGAGGGCTACATGTTGGCTAAGGACTGTTTGAACAAAATATTTTAAATAGTTTTTCTATTTTATTGTGAATAAATTTCCAGTCACATTGAATTATTTCAGGTCATGTATTTTTGAGTATTGGCAACTGTCTGTAAAGCATATGTACTGATTTAATCCACAAGAGAGTCTTGATGTTATCTGCAATTAGGTAGAAAAATATGCATGGATTTATATTCATCTCAGGAAAAAATGTAATATTGTACGATGCTTATGCATATAGTAATAACACTGATTGGAATATTAACATTCAATCCATTTAATCCTTTTTCTCTTCTCTCCCCTGACCTTTAGTGGACTCATACTCTCACCATTCATGCCTTGATGGTGATTACTTTCCCATTTTCTTGGCGCCAACTCCGAGCAATGGAGTGAATCTTAATGCGTTTGTTAACCAACCCCTCGAAATCAAAGTCAAATCCAGAGCCCAATATTCCACGTAAGGAAATATAGCGTTAAATATAATGTCTATTTTTGCAGCAAAGTATTTTGATTAATGTGTTAATGTAATAGGCAGCAATATAACAATGAACAAGCTGCTCCTGGGTCTCATTTATGAGAAATGACTTGTTTTAACTTTATTAAACAAATAATGTTTCCCATTTCAAGTTATAATATAGTGTTCTCTATCTCTCTAGGATTCATAACTTGATTGTTACTGGACCAATGGGCATTTCGAAAGACAATATCTCCGCAGAAGAATATATCATAAAATGGACACCAACTGAAAATGAACTGAATGACCATTTTCCTATTTGCTTTGTTTCTGAAGCAATTGACGAGTGAGTTTTAAGTCAATCAGGTTAAATAAGAATACTACACTTGCACCCATTCGATATTTTTATAAAATACCTACTTTGTGTATTTTCAATTAAAAACTGATAAAAACCATTCATATAATTTATACTATCTATTTTTCATTTCAAGATGGGGCCGAGTCTTTCAATCCGAGCTACGCTGTGTCATTGTAGATGTCGGACACTATGGTTAGTTAACTTTTTCTTCCATTGATCATTTATGTAGACCATGATTATGTCCAATACATTTGATATTAAGTGGATGGATGTCAAGTTTTAAAGCCTGGAGATTTACACTGATTATATGACTAAAAAGAAATACATGTCACCGATTTCTAGAGACCAAAGTGACATGCAATGAAACAACAATGACGGTGGAAGTGGAGAAGTCCTACCTTATCAGACACAACGAGAACCACTTGCATCTGAAAGCCTTGGGCGATTCTTCCTGCAACCTGGCAACACGCTCCAACGCGACCCACCTGGTGGCGGTCATGTCGCTAAATTCATGTGGAACCTTTGTAGAGGTACACCAAAAATCTCTATCGCTTTTCTTAAAAGGACGTTTGGCTGAACACATCCGCATATTTCTTTGCTTGATGTAAAACAAAAACGGTTAGGCTAGGGCCATCACGATATCAGACCTTCGCAACACCGTTTTCTTGGCCAAAAGGAAATATGGAATATGGTTTATTGTGCATTTTGTCCCTTTTTGTCCAATTAACAATGCTCAAAATAAGAGTGTAGGGGGGTAGAAAGACTCTAGAACAATACATGTTTAACAGCATGTATTACTTATCTTCTCGGTTACTTACAATAACATCACAAGTAACAGAAACAAAACACAAACCTCCAAAACAGCAACTTCACATCATAATTCAAAAGGTTTTCCTCAATCTTTGTTGTGGCTAAAATTCCTACATTACTTGCCACTTGAGTAGTTTTGCTAGAAAGAAAAACTAAGTTCTTGGTTAGCACAACTACCCAATTTTAGTCAAGTTTTTAGTTTTCAGGATTGAGCCCCAATAGTTAAAATATATTTTCCTCAAGAGAGTGAACTAAATGCAGCATGCCTTGTGGTCAGAATACTTTATTCATGTTGGCAAAAGCTGATTGATTTTCATCAGACACCTAAATAAGTGCTAACTCTACTAGCTGGAGAATAGTTTATAGAGTATATAAATCTATGTATTTGTATCTCATAAAACCATCTACTTATGTCTTGTAGTGGTAACGACTGTTGCTTCCTTTCTTAATTTAATTATCTTCCATTTTCAGGAGCAAGACGACAACATCATCTTCAAGAACGAGATCACATCTGCTAACCCGCATGAATTAATTACCAGGCAGCACAACATTGAGATTGTCTTCTTCTGCTGCTATCCAAAGCAAACCAACTTGACCCTGGGATTCACGCACAAAAACCCGTACGCCTTCCAAGATAAGGGATTCGGTGCATTCACATTCCAGTTTGAATTTTTTGAAACCCAGCGTTTCCAAAAACAAGTTGACTCCAACGTTTACCCAGTGGAGGTGTACCTCAAACAGATGATGTTCATGCAGATCGAAGCGACCACCTCCATCCCCAACACTGAGCTGTTTGTGGAGACCTGCAAGGCGTCTCCATATGACAACGCCAACTCTCAGATCAGCTACACCATCATCGAAAACGGGTAGGGTATATACTCACCAAAGAGGCATTTGTTTGATCCATATGAGAAATGCCTTCATTTATTCTAATAAACCGTTGTATCAACATTATGTAACAGGTGCATGAGGGACGACACGGTTACAATCTACCCTAGCCCCAAGACTCACTTCAGATTTGGAATGGAGGCTTTTGAGTTCATCGGTGCTCATGAATCGGTAAGGTTACTTTTTCTGAAACACAAAAGTATTAGTCAAAATATTATACGTCTATCATCAGTACGTTGGACCTAGTAAAAAATATAAGTAGACATTTATTTGGAATAAGTATTTGTACCAGAGCAATAGATAAGGAAAGTAACCAAAGTTATATACTGTGCTTATTGTAAATGACTTGTACTGTAGTCTGCATAATGGTGCAGGGATGACATATTTGTGTTTGCCAATACGGAATTTGGCAGTGCACTGGTCACCTCAACAAAAAACAATGGGAATTTTCCATCGGTTTTTGGAATATTCGTGGAAAGTTGAATGTTATGAGACTTACACGGTTTGATCAGCAGGACAATCTCCACATATTATCACCACCTTACGTTTTTTTTTAATAAAAAGCTAACGTTAGGCTATAAAAGAACTACAGAATGGTTATATGACTTCAAGTCACCTCCGCTAAGCTAAAGGCGGCTAAGGTTGGGCGTGATGAAGTTTAATCATCTTTTTTAGACACTTGTTAGAAACCGCTGTTTTTTTATTCACCAGTGGGGTATTTACTGATGTATTCTCTGTAACGTTCCAGGCATTTAATAACAAAACTGACTTTGAGACAAGCTTATTTTTTAAGATATTAGGAATTGTTACTGTACCTATTTATTACTTTTATACTTTGTTAAGAATGTACAAATGACTTTTCACGACGTTGACTGACTTTACCTCCATCTGTCTGCAGGTGTACATCACTTGCACCGTCATCCTGTGTCAGACTGGCGTTCCAGGGACCAGGTGCTCTCAGGGATGTATCCAATCCAAATCAGGCAGAATAAAAAGGGAAGCTGGGGCCGAGTCCTCCAGCCACTCCATTTCCCAGGGACCTTTGCGCTGGCAAAAATTTCAGACAGCAAATGTAAGTGTCCACATACACAGCTGCACAAACTACATCCTACAAAGTTTCAACCAATACTGAACTTTATGACGATAGTTGTCCCTAGTGAACTGGCAGACAAGTGTACCCACATATATCACCACCCATTGTAATCAGCCCGAAAAAAATGGCTGTTATCACAATCATTATGTTGTGAAATGCTAACATTTTCAAAATTGTACTTAGAGTATTCATTTGGTGCTTCAGTAAAATATCATGGTTTTGTTTGTTATATAACTTAGGTAAGATACATAAGTTAAGTACCTCTCGTAAGTTGAAATAACATGTTGTATTTTGGTTTAACTACGGGACACGGACAAGGGTATCTTGTTTGAAAGCCCTGTTCATTGACCCATACTTCCAAACCAACCTTTTCTCCTCTGCGGACTTTGTTCTTTATCATAGATATAATACAAATGTTCTCTAGGATCCGGGTTCTCCTCCTGGTTATGCAGCTCACTAAATATGCCCAATAGTGGTCAAGCCGCCATAAGATTATTCAATACACTGTGATTATGTAGTTTGATTAATCTACAGGGATATGATTCAGAATAATCACATATTTAGTATGAAACAAATATATATATATATATATGAAGGTAATGGTTGTCTTTTTCTTGTTCTTCCATTTCAGTATCTGGTCCGAGCATGAGTCTTGGCATGAACATCCTCCTTGTTGCCGGCTGCTTCCTGGTATGCGGAGTAGTAATCTATCGTTCAAGGAGGTCCAGAGCTAAATACATGCCCCTGCCATCCTTTGAGTCAGACTAAATACAGAAATGCCCTTTTGAACTTCTCTGATTATAAGAAAGATGATCAGATACTGTGTAATGTTTACTATAATCAATGTTTTTAGGGTATTGGTGGTTTGAATCATTGTCTCACTGTCAAAAACGGTATCTTTGCTTTTATATGGGTGAAAGACTAATTCATTATTGAGGTTTGATACAATCAATGTGGAATATAGTTTTTTCAAGGGCAGTTTTTCACACCCCAGCGGATAGTCAGAAAATCTGTGAAAGAAAGGTGGCATAGTTTTGTATATGAAGGAGTCCACAAATTAATCTCTGTGGACATGAACTATCTGCAGTTCAATCAAAGTTATAAACTTTTCTTCAATTACTTTAAATCCAGGACATGGGACACCAATGTGACATATAATCAAGGTTAATAGTAAAGCAACAAGAAGGTAACAATGATTAAAAAAAAGAGAAGGTAATGAACACCTTTATATACCTTCCAATAAGAGAAACACATCATCCAAATAAATGAATGAGCAAATACATGATAATAATGGTTATAAGAAAAACGAAATAAAAATACTTTGAAAAACAAATCAGTTTTTTGGTTGTTGATTCCCACAATGTCTGTTAATTAAAAAGCAATATACCGGTTATCTGACTATTTGGAATTGCTCTACTTCGTATTCAATTGTTCAATGGTCCACAGTATGTCTTGTATATGTCAACTTTAAAATCACTTTCATTATGTCCCTCCCTTTCTCTGCACTATGGATTGGTTATTTAAAAATAGTATACACGTTATTTATTTAAGATTTAGGGATGGTTAAGTTATTTTTAGCTCATGGGTCACATGAATCCACTTTTAGTTGTCCCTTTGTTTCCTTTGTTTTTTTGTGACCAACTTTTTATTGTTTTCTAGTTGCCAAGGCTCTTATAAACACAGATACAAATCTTGTAAATGATAATACAATAAGACAAAAAAAAAAGAAAGAAAAAGATAGGGAGTCCCTTTCCCACGCCACCCTGTCCCTCCCCCTTTCCACCCCTCATGCCATTTCACAGAAATCATACCTGATGCTTGTTAGCAATCGTCTGAGTTAATCTATATACATATTTTAACATAACCATTCATACACATCACATACAGAATACATTTTTTACATAACCTTTCATCTGTTTGAACTGGATTGACATTGAGTCCTAATCATCTACCAATGCACCAAGGTGTGCATATGTTCAATCTTAATTTACATGAATGATACAACCAGATCAGCATCTCATTTAATAGCCTCTAATAAAGGGGGGTCCAAACTGTTTTCACCGAGGGCCACATAGAGAAAAAACACTCACTACTCACTAGAGGTACAGTAGCAAATCAATCAGAAGTAGGTAAAGTATGCTTGATAATTGAGTATGCTTAAAGAAAACACAAAACTGTTATGATCGCGGAAAAGGTAGGACCCAAAAGCAGACTACAAAAAGAGGTAAAAGGTCTAGAAAACAAAAGGGAGGTTTATTTTAAAAGCTGATGGCAAATAACATGGCATAAAACACAACGGTAGCACAAGGAAGATACATTACCAAAAACCTGACCGTGACTGACATGGAGGGAGACAGGAAAGACAAACAATGAACCGACAGGAGAACACAGGGAAAGACAAGACTAAATACAGAGAGGGGTAATCACGGGACGAGAAACAGCTGGGTAAGGGAGGCAGAAACACAAGGGCAACAGGTGAACACAATGAGACAATCAGACACAGGAGGAAAACAAGAGACAGGAAGAACAGGACAGCAAAACAAAACCCATTACCAGACAGACAACACTAAAACCGTGACATAACACCAAGATCGTGACAAAAACAAGCTGGTCTTTGCCTTTGTAGGCTCTTGTTCAGTTTGTTAAGATGATCAGTAAGATCAAAAAAAAATGCCAAGTCTGCCAACCATAGAGGGTCGGTCAGCTCATGAAGAGGTTGGTCCAATTCTTTCAAAAACGGGTCAATTTCTGATCTCAGGGAATAAAAGCGCTCCAGCATGGAGCCATGACTCAGCCAGCTCACATCCGAATGGTACAGTTGGTCCCCAAATTCAGCATCAACATCAGATAGGAACTATTGAATTGACTCTGTTAGAGCCCTCATGCTCGAATTATGTTGACAGTTTTCACAACATTGTTCATCTCATTGCCGAGATGGACAGTCTCTGCTCAGACGGCTTCTAGGTGGATGAAAGAGTGCATTTTAACAGCCTCACCTCCACTGTCTTGCACCTTTGCGCACATCTTAGAGGTTCTTCCTTTGCGCTCGCCTGTCATAGCTGGAGCCCCGTCCATTGTAATTCCACACAGCTTGTCCTTTTATAGTCCTTTCTTGTGAAATACTCGACATGGTTTTAAAAATATCCTTACCCATTGATGTGCCCTTTAGACTCATAAGATCCAGCAGCTCTTTCGTAATGCAAATGTATCGTCGACTCCCCGCAAACAATTTTAACAGCTGTACAGTGTCTGTGCTCTCATCACATGCCATCGAGTGAAAATCAAAAACACACACTTTATCTGAAACTTTATGTATTTTTAAGGTTAGCTGAAAAGTCTTCGGTTCGCCGCACAACTCTGTTTCTGGACATGCTAACGTTGTTGAATTCATGCATTCTTTCTGTTTACATTTTTCCTGCGTCTTTAGTGAGGAACTGTTTTAGGAAGTCACTGTGAAAGGTTTCCCATTTTGGCAACCACAAAGCTGGCTATTTGGCATTTTCAAAAAATACTGTTGCTGAGATACGGGCTAGCTACCATTTGCCTAACTTTCTGTTTTTACTCGCCACCAGTGTAGGACGTGTAGGTCTGATGTTTTTGCACTAACTAACTTGCGTTTCTTTGATTCTGCCAATTCTGGTCACCCGCTGCAATTAATTTTCTTTGATTAATCTTGTTTTGTGGAGAGGCTGCCTTATTCAAGACAGTAGCAAACCAATTAATTGGATGTGTTATTTTATACTCCTCACTTGAATGTTTCTAAACAATAAACTGGCACGCGTTAAGGTTTTTAAATGAGGGAAATTACTTCAGCTTCATTTTGATTTATAGGTTTGGGCCCATTGTTCTGAAAATACATAGTTATCTGCTTGCACAAATGTTACAGTTTTGCACAAACACAATCGACAATAAGACTTGAATGAACACTTTGTTCAGATATAGCAAGTTTTTGTTACCTGTCATCCTGTAACATAATGGTCACCCTCTTCAAGGCTTTTATTCAAGGCTTTTATTATTCATACGTACATAGCTACAGTGTAGTTATGCAACCCAGTCTCACGGCATTTCGTGTTATAGTCACGACATTTCATCTATTGATTTTCCCTTTTTTTCGTGTCACACAGAACGATTTTAAAAGCAATGTATTTCTATTGGTAGTGTGTTTCGTGCCTGCACCACATCTTTTTGTCCGGTCGGGTCTTGGAAGACCGGAAGCTGCGTGGTTCATAAAAACATGTTCTTTATATATACAGTCCATGGTTCTTACTCAATATCAAGCCACGATTATTGTTTTTAAATCTTTTTTTCCTTCTAATTTGTTATAATTTTCTAAATAACACACTGTTATTTACTCAACAATAACACACAATTATCCTTGTTTTTAGTTATTTGTTAATTCTATAATCTCGGGCTTTTTTGCCGTCCGTCAGGAACTGAATTTCAAAATAAAATAACAGATAACAGATACACAGCCACTGAACTGATTACCCAAGATCCTCAGCTATGGTTTAAGCTCGGTGATTGGATTGTTTAGCCGCAATGCACGCTGGGATATGGTGTTTATGCGATATGAAATCCGAAAAACATTTTTTAAAAAAGAAAATAATACTTTATTCCGAGTGTGCTTGCTTTTCTCTTTGGAAGTCATCACATAACGGCATTGTAATACACGGTTCGGCTGCATTAAATATTACACATCTGCCGTAGTTCTTTATTTATAGAGCCCTGATTAGAAGACTTCTGGACAAACTGGAAGAAATGCCGCCGAAACTGAATACGTGACGTGGATCATAAATATATCAGCAATTAAACAACATCTTCAATTTCTCTTCACACAATACGTCTCCTTGCAGTATCAATATTAATTCGGCTGACTTTTATATTTGATCCAATTGGTAGATAGGTTATATTTACCCATAACGGTGCACAGCTGATAAAAAGGACTTGTAGTTTTTAAAGATATTACTGATTTTCTTTGAATAAGAATGTAAATACTGAGTTGAAGAATAGTCAGGGGTTTTGGGTGATGGGAGACACATCTATGGAATCAGAATTTCAATAGCTTACCATTAAATGACGGATATACCTTTCTGTCTGTGATGTTTTACAAATCAGATATTAATGTGTAGAAGTAAAACATGTGAAATAGTATAGCAATATCCTGTAAAATTATGTGAAAACATGAATAAAACTACACATCTTCAGATGTTATACATACATAAGTGTCCTACACTAATAATACAAAGTTATTATGGCATTGTATGCTGTGTGTACCTTGTCTGCACCGCCTAGTGGTTAAAGCACGTTATTGAATTATTGTTTTAATGTGTTATATTTGATGAAAAAATATTAAGAGTACATACTTTCATAGGGGGAAAGTAGAAGGTCAATGATAGAAAATAGAATATAAAAAATCAAGAAGATACTAAGTGATCTCTACAATAAAACAGTTTAGTGCCGGATGTACAAAGATATTAATATGAGGATGTGCAAAACAGAAAAACGAATTAACCTTTATTTAAACATTAAATAATACTTTAGATTAAGGTCTTCTTTTACATAAGAAAAAAGCTACAGATAAATATTAAGCCTGACAAAGTACTTAACGTCTAATATATTGCTTTCCTGCAATGTTAACTATGTTGAAGCACTTATTTTAACTGATATTATACATATTAATTATACTCTTATGTATGTAGATAGTATAAGAAATGTGCAGAATATGACAGTTTAATGGTGGAGGTATACACACATATTGATAGATGTCTTGTAATGCACTGTTGAGGAACCTGCGACCCACGTTTTTCATTCATTGCATAACTACACCGTAGTTGTGTATATGATATGTCAATAAACCTTAAAAAATCTTGAAATCTTGAAAGGGATGTGCAAAATAGCCATTATATACAGTCTTTAAATAACTATTAGTAGAGAATAACGAGTAATGAATATACTTTATAGAGATCTGCAGATAAATGTTTAGTCTTCTCAAGCACCAACTATCAAATATCTCTCCTGATTGTTGGCACTTGACAATCACCTTCCCTGAATTTTACTCAGGTGTAACTAAAGTCTGATTTAAGGGTTGTTTATCTTTCACATCATTAATCAGAATCTGCAAAGTAACTAAAATAAATGTAGTGGAGTAAAAATACCAGGTTAACCTCTGAATTGTAGTGGAGTAGAATTACAGTGTAACAATGAGCTGTCATGCGGGTATATATTAATGCTGCCCATTATGGACACAAGCGATTTTCACCCATTTATTAATTATATGTTTTACATTTGATAACACCACTGTGTTTAATACTGGCAACTTCTAATTGTGGGAAAAACGTTCCCAGTAGAGACGTCCCATAGAACATTTTGTGAAACACAATAGCCAGCATGTGTAGTTCTGGGGGGGGGGGCTGGTCCCATTCGAATCCAGTTTTGGATAGTCTGCCGTGGTTTCGTTCCATTTCAAAGAGCTGTTTGACGCTCGGCGTAACCTTGGCGCACTGCCACTCCAACATCCTATCCCAGAGCTTGAAGATTAATCACGGGGACTGTAGTCCCAAACGATAGCTGGGGATTATGGGTAGTGTATTGTCTTCGGCCATCCTAAACTCCGAAAAACATTCGGATTTCATATCGCATTAACACCATATCCCAACATGCATTGCGGTTAAAACGTCCAATCACCAAGCTTAAACCATAGCTGAGGATCTTGGGTAATCAGTTCAGTGGCTACTTCGCAATGATGCTCAAAATGTCCCATATAGGCCTACGTCTGTTTCCGGTTATTTTATTTTGAAATTCAGTTCCTGACGGACGCCAAAAAAGCCAGAGGTTATGGAATTAAACAAATAAATAAAAACAAGGATAATTGTGTGTTATTGTTGAGTAAATAACAGTGTGTTATTTAGAAAAAAATAACAAATTAGAAGGAAAAAAAGATTTAAAAATACAGATTTCAGTATTCTGAGGCTCTGAGCCCTATTTCTTTTCCTCACAGACGGCAAAAAAAGTCCGACATTATACGACTTAAAATAAAAACAATAATCGTGGCTTGATATTGAGTAAGATTATGTTTTTATTAATCCCACAGCTTCCGGTATTCCAAGACCCGACCGGACAAAAAGACGTGTTGCAGGCACGAAACATACTACCGATAGAAATATATTGCTTTTGAAATCGTTCTGTGTGACACGATAAAAAAGGGGGAAATCGTGTTGGTGAACACGACTCAATAGCTTAAATGTCGTGACTATAACACGAAATGCCGTGAGACTGTGTTGAGTTATGACGATGAAAATCTTCTCATTAGACTAGCTTCAGGTAAGATCTTCATTCATGTTACTGTTCAGAAAGAGACATAATTTATGCCAGGCATCATGGTGAGAAGCCCATTGAGGGTAAAAAGAAGAAACATGTTGCTCATTACGTTATAAGCAGGACATTTAGCATTGCAGTTAGTGTTGCTGGCCTCAGGCCTAGGGGTAGGCCTACTGGGCGGCAGCAGACTCTACCTCCTATATGAACACACAAGAGGCAGAAACATTAGCTTGTGTGTAGCCCAACTGCAGGATTTATTCTGCAGTTTCTGCCTTTAAAGGGTTTTAGGTTCCTCCCGAGTGCTATCGCCCTCTAGTGATCAGTCCACAACCCAGTTACAATCAAATGCATTTGAATGAATTTTAAGACATGTAAAAATAAAAAAATATGGGGAGGGACCCTTTTTAACCTTTTTAACATATTTTAACTTGTTTTTATCAATGAACTAAACTTCATCAACTGTACCGTTTATAAGGTCAGTCAGCAGGTAGTTAAGCATCTCAGGTAGCATGTTGTTCATACGGTTAATCAGCAGGTGTACTCTTGGTTTCCCTAATGTGAAAGTTTCCGCATATTTTCAGGTGAATTGGACCGTAACCTGAACTCACTCTGATTATATCGAGATAATCATTCAGGTATAGTTTCGCATAACTTTGTTTGCGTGCTGAAGGACATTTGATCACTGATAAGCGGACTCAGTATTATGCTTGCCTTTACTTCCTTGTAGCTCTCTTTTTGCACGCTTTGACTGGCAGTGAGCGTTAAGCACAGGTTTGTTACCAGAAACTATTCATTCCAAATGTGAAGAATAACCACTGGTTTCTTAATCCCTGTAGTTAATCCATTTCAAATAAAAGCATTGTGTTTGTGTTATCGTCATTGTCACGATTACAGTAAAGCAATCATTGGAAATACAATTCTTAACTCTTAGGTTTCCTCCAACTCTGCTCTAACAAATATATATATATATATAAAGAGAGACTAAAAAGTAAAACCAAATCTAATAAAAAAACAAGACATACAATTGTGCAGTAGAGTATAAAAGTATAATTTAAAATAAAAGTAATACTGTGGTAGACTGGTGAAAAATTGAGTGTAATGCATACAATGTAATGCAGTTTGTACAGTGGAGGAAATAACTGTTTGATCCCTTGCAGATTCTGTAAGTTTGCCCACTCACAAAGAAATTAACAGTCTATCATTTTAATGGTAGGTTTATTTTATTAATGAGAGAAAGAATATAAAAAAAAATCCAGAAATTGACATAATATAAAAGATAAAAACGTATTTGCCTTCAACTGAGGGAAATAAGTATTTGATCTCCTTGCAAAACATGTCTTAGAACTTGGTGGAGAAACCCTTGTTGGACAGACAGAGGTTGGACGCTTCTTGTAGTTGGTCACCTGGTTTGTGCACATCTCAGGAAGGATTTTGGTCCACTCCTCTCTGAAGCTCCTCTCCAAATCCTGAAGGTTTTGAGGCTGATGCTTGGCATCTCGAAGCTTCAGCTCCCTCCACAGATTTTCTATGGGATTAAGGTCTGGAGACTGGCTAGGCCCCTCCATCACCTAAATGTGCTTCTTCTTTAGCCACTCCTGTGGTGCCTTGGCCATATGTTAAGATTTATTGTCCTGCTGGAAGACCCATCCATGACCAGAGTTGGATCCCCCCTAATAATATTACATTTGTCGGTAACGGAGTAATGTAACGCGTTACTGTTATAAATTCAGTAATCACACTATAGTTACTAACATTGTGCAAAAAAATTACTAGATTCTCCATTTGACAGACTAGACTAGTAGTTACTACATTATTCAGAAGTTTACAGTAACTTTGGATAATAACACGGCGGGTTTAATAAACGGAGCCTCTCTTTTCCTCTCCCTCTCCCTCTCTCCTGACAGCCCGTCGTGTCTCATGCAGCTCGCTGATCCAGTGAATGAGTTCACAACATTAAATAATAAACATTTATAACTAGTTTAGCTAGTTCCAGGGGTAGATAAGATTGGTAAATGTGATAGGTCTAACTTTTAGAATTTTAAATATTTCAAGTCACTAGAGGGATTTCCGCCGCAGGTTTATATTTTCGTAACATTTGCGCGACTGTGCAATATTTGTACAGTCGCATGTCGACCAATCCTGTAAACTAGAAAAAAGGCATTTTTATTATTTGTCTAGTTCTAGTTAATTAAGTCTTGCAGTGATGACATTGTTTTGTAGTGGACTCTGAAGGCAGCATCTACCTGGATCCCTCCACACAAAGCCAATGGGATTTGGATTATTGCAGAAAATATGGGGAAAAAAATGGAAGTGTAATATCATTTTTAATAACATTGAATTCATGGATTGTTTTTGCACATTGACCAATCCTGCAAATGGTAAAAAGGGCGGCCAAAAAAAACTATTTTGCAATTATTTTGACTGCATACCAACTTATTTTGACATTTTCCCTACATTCAGTATATTTAATGCAACAATGTCAGTTTAAAGCACTCTTATACTGCAATAGTTTTGCTTATGATTTCCATTCCTTTACATTCACAAATACAACAATAGGTCCCCATGCTGCCAGCAAACATTATTTTCATGAAAAGTTTTGTTGTAGTTGTGGGCGTTTTAATTAAGGCATTGTCAAATGTTGTGGAACGAATTTTGCAGCCGGCTTCTTCCTAAAGATCGATTTCCTAACTTGGCAGGAGGGACCATGGCCAGGTGTGTATATATTGATGCTGCAGGTGGATGTGAGCAGCAGATACTTGGAGAGAGAGGTGAATTCGGGAAAAGATGGCCGCTCTGCTGCTCCTGCTTCAGCTGGGGTCACTGGCGTCTGCATCACATCACTACGGGGGAACCATGTCCTTCAGCTACAAAGGAAGAAACCCTGACGGATCATTTAGGGTGAGAGAAACTACTTTTAAACCTTTGCATCAGTTAACAATTAACTAATTTACTCATATTATTGTGGTTGTTATTTTATTTGGGTTTGATTACTCTGATTGTGCTTGTAGAATATGACAATTTCGTCTAATATATTAAACCTTATTTTTTCCTGCAACTATGTTTTCAAAATGTTTACCTTGATTTTCATCTTTTGAAGGTCGTTGAATTCATCAAAAAGATGCGTAATCGATCTGAGTAATCACATTTTTTGGTAGAATAAAGACATGTTTACACTAATTAATGTTATTTATTAAATCTATGATACCTTTTTGGAGGAAGATTAGGGCCACATGTGATTTATTTTTATTTAGAACTGACCAAAAGTGCTTTTTTTCAAATATTAAAGTCAGAATTCTGAGAAAAAAAATCTGCATCTGGAGAAAAAAAGAAGTTTGAGAACAATTCTAAAAAGTCTGAATTCTGAGAAAAAAACGAGAATTTCTTTTCAGAATTCAAAACAAAAATGTACTTTCGGTCACATATCAACAAAGATTGCACAATTTATCACGTTAAAAGAAGAATGCTGTGGAATTTCCCATTTGCCAAAAAAAAAGGAATGGGTTCCAGAAGGTGTAATTCTAGTATCTGACTAGATATCTGACATTGTAGAGGAACGGGATGATTACTTTTAATTTTATTGGATCTTTCAACTGTAGTTTAGTCGGTGCTGGTTATCCTCTTTACCTGTTTCTGATGTGTATTTTATAGTTTCACTGTTATGATTAGGGATTTCATTACCTTTTACAATTCTCAAGAACCAATAAGTGACTTAAGCATATTGCAACATTATTGGTTTTACTTTTTGTTTTACGTATGCTTTACTTGACTAAGGCAGAAAGACTTTCAGAAAGTACAGTGATTAAAAAAAGATACATGCCTTTCTTAAAATTGGCAGTATTGTATAATTATATTACTGATTTTTACAAAATAGACAAAATGTAAATTAAAAAAGTTAACTTCAGTAAAGCATCTAACTATATATATGTTCTTTTCAAAGGTGGACTTTCGAAACAGGGCGACCTATGATGGGTGTCAGTATTCCCATTCCTGGAGCTGTTACAACAACAACTGTGGCTATGTCACTAATCAACAGAGAGGCACAATTGACAGGAGCACCAATGCACCGCAATCTAATAGACAATGGTGTGAAACAGAAACAGTTCAACAAAGAAAAGTCCCAACGGACAAACCTTTTCAGATGAGGTGAGCTCTCTGACTCAAATCATGCTAATGTTATATTTGTGGAGTCTCCAGAATTGCATTGCAAACACTTGTATCTGTTGTTTTGATGCTTATCCTAAAATAATAAATAAAAACGAGCAACTGTATAATGCAGTATTTTTTGCACACCTACCAGGGCAAGTGGATGTTGTTGGATCCCAACACGTAACGGGGTTTCAGGTTGGAGATTTCAAACTCAAGTAGATTTGGGATCAAGATCTGACACTGGCAAACCAAACAGATCCCCAGACATTGCCATTTTACCTTTCCTACGGTAAGTTCCCTGAAGTAGGCATGAAAGGTTTTGTCTAACCTTTTATTATGTTGTTGGATAACCTTTTTAGTTCCCCCCAATGGCAGTAAAAGAAGACACTGTGGACATTAGCCTTGAAAGTCCATAAATACCAGAATCAATGGGATTGTATTCCAACAGTATGTCTAAAGAAATCACAAATGACAATGGAACCATTCAGAGAATCCGTACTTTGACTACATATGTGCTTGTAGCTCATGTAATATGATTTTTTACCCCATCTTTCCAAGAAGAAAGAACAAAGAAAATGCAACCAAACCAATAAAATACACTTTTTAGTTGTTCTTATAATTTATTACAGTCAATAAATTCACTGTCTTTATATTACTTATTGTATTTGTCTATCTACTCACATGTGCAGTTATAACTCTGATGATTTGTGTATGGGATTATGGGCAGAACAGTGTTCCTCACTCTTCTTAATGTGTCCTTTCAAGAGTTCCCCAGAACTGCCCACGGACCTACAAGCTGATGTCCTTCGACCCTGATGGCGACACAGTTCGCTGCAGATATGGAAATATCAGAAATATAGAGTGCAGCGGATGTAACCAACCTTCAGGCTTTGTCTTGGATCAGGTTTGTAAAAGAACAAATAAATGTCCTCATGCATTTTCCAATACCTGACTGAGCCTTTGCTTCACTAAATGTCTGAATGTTTACATTGTTAGGGTTCCTGCTCCTTATATTACCGCAATGCCAACACCGACCCAAGTGTTTTTGGATTTGAGTTGGTGGTGGAGGACTTCCCGGAAAGGCCCATCTCTCTGTCCTACACCGATGGAACCCAATCCTACAAGGCTCCACTGATTCCCATGAGGCATAAGCGATCCCAACTATGGTGGGGGCTTTATCATGCGACTTCAGCACCAACCACGACTGAAGTGCCAACGCCAACCCCATGGTGGTGGCATCATAATCCAACTCCAGCACCAACCACGACTGAAGTGCCAAAGCCAACCCCATGGTGGTGGCATCATAATCCAACTCCAGCACCAACCACGACTGAAGTGCCAAAGCCAACCCCATGGTGGTGGCTTCATCGTGCAACTTCAGCAACAACCACGACTGAAGTGCCAACCCCAACCCCATGGTGGTGGCATCATAATCCAACTCCAGCACCAACCATGACTGAAGTGCCAACCCCATGGTGGTGGCTTCATAATCCAACTCCAGCACCAACCACGACTGAAGTGCCAAAGCCAACCCCATGGTGGTGGCATCATAATCCAACTCCAGCACCAACCACACTGAAGTGCCAACCCCATGGTGGTGGCTCATAATCCAACTCCAGCACCAACCACGACTGAAGTGCCAAAGCCAACCCCATGGTGGTGGCATCATAATCCAACTCCAGCACCAACCACGACTGAAGTGCCAACCCCCATGGTGGTGGCTCATCATCAACTCCAGCACCAACCACGACTGAAGTGCCAAACCAACCCCATGGTGGTGGCATCATAATCCAACTCCAGCACCAACCACGACTGAAGTGCCAAACACAACCCCATGGTGGTGGCTTCATCGTGCAACTTCAGCAACAACCACGACTGAAGCGCCAAGCCCAACCACCCCAACCCCATGGTGGTGGCATCATCATACTACAACCACACCAACCCCACGTCTGACATCAGCCTCACTCCCACCCACCACAACCAAACCGCGGCTGCATACATCTCCAACCACAAAAGACAACCGACCCATGCATGGCACCACGCCTCCTCTCAGTAAACTGCCTTTGCAATTCTCCTTTCTTGGTGAGTCAGGTTTTACTTGTCCTAAATGATTAAATCCATACTTACAGCGAAGCTGTTCCTGCAATGCCTTCAATGGGTGTAGAATGTCATGCACTTCTTGCAACTCTAGTGGCAACTTAATGTGCAACGTCCTGTACTAACATTTGATTTTAAAATACATTCTTTACCCTAAGAAGAAGGTTCATGTTCTAAACCTGTATAAAGACTTTTTAGTTCTTCTGAAAACCCTAACCCTAACCCTATTCCGCCCAAAATATCAGGAAAGAAATAAAAAAATCATATAACCTAAAGCTGCAGGTATTCCGCCTTTGACAGCTAATTAATATAATCTGCTGTGACAGCTTTGATATTTGAGCAACAGACAATTAAAAAGTGGTTTTAAGAACTGATCAAGAACTCTTAAAGAACTGTTGCACTTTTTAACTGCAGTGGACCCACCTGCTCCCTCATGTGTTGATGGACTCTACTTGCCAACGTTTGTGCACCCAACCCCTGAAAATGGACAACACATCAATGCCGAGGTCAACAAAGAAGTGGAGATCAGAGTCCGAGCACAAGCTTCACATGCAACGTAAGTGAGAATCAACGTCATGAGTATTTCCTTGTGGCGTCAGAACATTATCAGCATTTCTGCTAGTGAGATAACTTCAGCGATAAGGAGGAAATATCTGGTTTCTTTCTTTTGTTTTCAAACAGACTACATGATATCATCATCAGTGGGCCACTGAATATCAGAAAGCACAGAAGCACACGTGGAGACTTTGTCATTAGGTGGACGCCTGGCCCTGATGATGTGGGGGATCATTACCCAATCTGCTTTGCTGTTGAATCAGTAATCGAGTGAGTGAGCCTTACATTTATTTTCTATTTGATACATTTAGTATGCATTTGTTTGTGTTAAATATTGATTTCACTTTTCACACATTTTACAGTCCCGCCTCTACCCTCCCCCCTCAAACCACAATTTATAACGGTTACCATTACCACGTCCCCCAATCTCCACAGTAAGTAACAGTTTGATGATTGATGATGAACAATTGATGATCGCTTCTGCCAGAGACATTGACATAAACAAATAAATCGTCTGCATATTGATTTTAGTGAGTATGTGGTTAAAGTTATCTACAATTCAAACACCTGTAATGATTAAATAAGACATGTCTGCCTTACTGAATGAGTAACAGGCATTACTCCTTAAAAAAAAGAAAAACTGGTTCAAGATAAATCTTCACTGATGCTTTTCAGGTCCGGCATCTATCAGTCCGAGATGAGGTGCGTTCTGGTGAACATCGGTAAAAGACTAGGTAAGAGCGATTTTTGTTTAATGTCAACATTTTATAGTAGAACTACAACTGGAAAAGTGTTTATATTATAACCAAAATGTTAAATTCCATTAGTGGCTTCATGGACTTTTGTAAGGCCGTTGTGTTTGATCAAATCAAACCCATTACTGTAGGCGAAAAACACCACGCATGTCCTGAATTTATATGAACTGAAACCTTTCTTTTTGGTGAAACAATATTTAAGGAGCAAACAAGTCAATATAAATCTTTGTTAACTAGCTTTGCAGTCCTCTTCTTGTCTGTTCTGGAGTGTTACTGCCACCTGTAGACTAGAACCATTAGCGTAATGTGTATTTATTTTGTAAACTATTTATCTCGTGCTCTAGTTGAATCCCATGTGACCTGCCATGAGTCCTCAATGACGGTAGAGGTTAACAGATCTTCTCTCCCTGGACTTCATGAGGATCATTTACGCCTCAATGACCCCAGCAACACGGCCTGCAACCTGCAGACGAACTCTAACAGCACGCACATCATCGCCATCGTACCCCTCAATGCCTGCGGCACTCAGATCGAGGTAACAATCGGGCATCAGTTTCATCACCCGCCGGGTTTTTCTCTAACCTATTGTTGCTTTTTATTAGGAGTTTGAGGACTGAACAATTAGAGGGGAAACACCATAAGGGTCATAGGGTTTTTTCGGGACATGGTCTTAAGAAATAAAAGACAGTAAAATGACACGTTTGACATTAAAGCATGAAAACATGTTCTAGTAGAAACCCCAAATACATATATGAACTTGAACACAATATGTCCTCTTTAACTCTGCAGGAAGATGAGGAAAACTTGGTTTTCAAAAATGAAATCACCACGGTGGAAAACGTACACGACCTGATCACCAGGAACCACCTGCTGGAGGTCCAGTTCTACTGCCAGTACCCCAAACGTGGGAACGTGTCGCAGGGCTTCACAGCACACAGGAGGAATGTGGTGGTGTGGGATAAAGGCTTCGGAAAGTTCACCTATGAGTTTGAGTTCTACCCAAACAGCCAATATAGAAAAATGGTTGATCCAGGGCTGTACCCTCTGGAGTACGATGTGAAAAGGATCTACATGCAGATAGAGGCCAAATCTACCGTCAACAACACCCAGCTGTTTGTGGAGTCCTGCAGCGCAGCGCCATATGACACCCCCAACTACTGGCCAACATACTCCATCATCGAGAATGGGTAGGCATGAGCACGCCATCTAGTGGCATATCTTTACCAATGCATATATTTACCAATGCTTTGGTTTTCTTTCATAAGAGAGGTGTGTAACTAAACTGCCCGTAGGTGTGACTGAGATGTTTGTAGGCAGTGGATTTATATGGGAATTAATCAGGCAAACACATCCATCTGCAATCCTTTGATTAATTCAAAATAATAAAAACGATGCATTGATATGCATGTTTTGGTCTACTTTGCTTTCATAGTATGTTTCAAAAAGGTTAAAAAAGGTATCTAAAAATACACTTAAAGGATGAAATGTGGCTATTTGTTCTGAAGATTTCCTTTTAATACATCAGACACCACATGTAGCACTGTTTGTGAGGCATGGAGGCAGAGGCAATATTTCTTACATCTTTTTTTGTTGTTTTGCTGTTAGGTGTACTGTTGATCAGACGGTTCAAGTGCATCCGAAGGCCAACCCCAGAGAGTTCAGGTTCAGCATGGAAGCCTTCCAGTTCATCGGCTTGCACGACCAGGTGAAGAATGAAATATGAGGTTATACTCTACTGGTGGAGGAACCTCTCGTATCTTTTACTTAATAAAAATAAACAATAACACAGTTTAGGAATACTCTGTTGCAGGTAAAGTTCTTGCATTCAAAATGTTATTAAACTCAAAGTATTTTAAGATATTGTAAGGTGTTTCTGACAACAACTCTGCTATTCTGAGAGAAGTCTTTATATCTGTTGATGTAATGACAGCGTGTTGTGTTGCGTTCAGGTGTACATCAGCTGTTCAGTGCTGATGTGTGAGGCAGGGAGCAGCGGCACCAGGTGCTCACAGGGGTGCATCAACTCGCCCCTTACTGGGCATCATAATCACCGCAAGAGAGAGGCCATCACTCAGAGCGCCAGGCACTTCATTTCCCAGGGTCCTCTGCGTTTGAAGAGATCAGCGGAGAGCACCGGGAGCCCAGGTACGTTTTCCATCAGAACACCTGCCTACTTTGAGGCTACGGTTGAAAAGTGAAAATCAGGTCCTATGTCTTTTTCTAACCATTTCCTTAAGGAAATATGTGAGGATTCATCATGACTTAGGAAAAGAGACTGCAATGACACTGGCAGACTCTTATGCTACCATACAGCTGACTACTCAGAGCGCATCTAGATACTTGGCTCCATGTATTTTTATCATGTTTTTCGGACTTTATAAACGTACAGTACAACTTGTTTGGATTACACATCTACTCCAACTACTACACATGGCCTACACATCTACTCCTAAATTAGAATTGCATTTAAAGAACTGGGGTTTCCTGGTGAAATGGAGATATAAAGCTGAGTATCATCAGCGAAACAATTATATTTTACATTATTATGGTTAATTATGTTGCCAAGAGGAAGCATGTAATGTCAATTGTAATGTAAATAGGTGGTGATGTGAATATGTTGTGCAGTATGTACATATATAATGGATTATCAGCTTAAATACATGTGGTAAAACACATGTGTACAGGTATGCAGTTAGTATAATTCATTGTATATACTTTAACATGTACAGGTATATAAAGGCTAGTCAAATAAATGTATTTACTGTGATGTGTTCATCTATATATAGGCTAGTAATATGATTATGTGAGTAACCAATACAAGTAAAGTTGCAACTGCTTCAACTTTCTTAAAACACTGGGGATTTAACAGAGGCAATCAACGTAGCCATTGAAATGTAATACTGTTGTAACTTGTTTGGCCTACACATCTATTCCTATGGACATCACCATTCAAACATGTTTATTTAAACATGCATAGATTAAGAAACACAACTTTGTAAAAATTGTTAAACTTAATTAAATCATTTTACAGTAGTTAGCTTAGCGTTCATAGTTCTCCTTTTGGTTTAACATATTGTTGAAAGTTACATAAAAGCACTTTGGCAATATATGGCATAAAAACATATGATATTGTAAAATACCTAATAAGCACAGTAACTGACATGATCGAGTTTTTCTTCACGATTTGTTGTTTCTGTGGACAGCCGAATGTTGACATTTAAATTATTCTTCTCTTTTCCTCCAGGGACCCCCATGAATCTGAACCTGGTGTTCATCGTTGGATGTCTTCTTGCAGCCATTGGCATGATCAGTGCAGTGGCTCTGTACAAAGTCAAAGCATCCAAGATCAAATACCAACCGTTGGCCTCTTTTGAAAACTAAAAAAAGCGGCTAGTTGAGAATATCCATTTATTTTTCCTGCCTGATGGGTTAGAAGTGGTTTTAATTGTGGTATTAACCACTGTTTACTGTGTAATCCCATATAGCTTTACAAGTGATTGTTCTTTCATGTACTGCATTATGATTTAAAACTTGATTGAAATGTGTGCCGCCCAATCATAATAATGCTAAATGTCATTATTACATTTTCAGCCTTAACGTCAAGTCATTTATGCTTAATGTCTCAATAAAAACATATTCTCTTAAATCTTCTTTTTGCTTTTGTCCAATTTATTATCTTTTTCTTCTGCAAATAAACAAACACATCTTGGATAGTCTTGTTTTAAGTCAGTCAAAAATAAATGTTTCTTTACTGAACCTCATTATGTTTTAGAAGTCGTGCAGCAACCGATCAAATGTTAACACCTGCAGTAATCATTAAGTAATGAATGTGATGGAAACTTCTGAAGCAATGGAGATGAAACTCGGAGTTAAGAACCATAAAGCAGCCTCACCAGATTGATTGTGTGACTTGGCTGTGGCTGTAAAGATGGGTTTGACAGCTTAAAAAACAGCTTAAAACAGTCAAAATATTTGGTCAATTTGACTGGTTGAGGTAGATTATTACCGAGGGTTTGGGACTCAAACAAAATAAGGTAATGTTTGGTATGATAACGTTAAACAGCAGCTTGACTGTATAAGTAATCACAACAGTGATAAAATGAATGACTTAATAGACGCTTTTATCCAAAAGCAACTTACATACATTTAATACTGTGGACCATCCCCACTGTGGCAATTTGGGGTGAAGTGTCTTGCCCAAGGACACAGCTGAATGTTTACTGCAGCGTGATTTGAACCAGTGCCCAAATGTTTCACCCATTACTATAATGAAAATGAGAAGAGAAGGTTGAATCACTTGATTTGGTTTGCTAGTAACTTGACAAATATGGCCGGTTTGCAATGTCTAACAACATCAGACCTGAGTCCTGGTGGAAAAGGAGTGGCCATGGTTCCTCCTGCCAAGTTATGACCTTAATCTATTGAATCAGACCAGCTGCATAACTGGTTCCACAACATTTCACTGTAAATGCTTTAATACACCCACAACGATAACAAAGCATAACATTTGATGATAATGAACATTTGCTGGCAGCGTGTTGACATATTTTTGTCATTGCGAATGCTAAGGAATCGAAACCGTGAGCATATCTATTATTGTGTATGTATTAAAATCACCCCGGTGGCCTCAGGCCGTGACTCTTGTCTGGCGTGTCAATTTTGGAGCAGATCAGACAATGTTTAGCCAATGTTTAAATACTCTAAAATGAGCCGTTTCCGCCTCCTAGCCTCCTAGCCTCCTAGCCTCCTAGCCTCCTAGCCTCCTAGCCTCCTCGACTCCTCGGTCCTCCGGTAGTGACCCGTAAATCGATGTCAGCATGCCATCTTGATGGACATCTAATTTCTCTAAATGCACATTGAGGATCAAGGATCGAGAAATTTTAATATTTGTATTATTTGTATTATTATTATTATTAATAATAATGTGTGCATAGACATTTTTCAGGGGCGGACTGGTCATCTGTAGAATTTCCCCGCAGCGAGGTTCCCCCCCCGTTGACAATTCACTAGCACCCCCCTCCCGTTGGGGGTCGCCAGTCTCTGGCACTGTTATTTTGGGGGTCGCGGGTTGAAAAGTTTGGGAACCCCTGCTCTATATGACCCCCATGTGACCTGACCATGGATTGTCATGAGCAAATGACAGCACCAGAGAACGATAAGCAGTGGGCATTAAGAAAGAGTTTAGTCTCCTTGCGGGGCCGTGATGAACTCCTCCCTGTTGGGTGGCAGTTTCTGATGCTCGGAAAGTTGTGAAATTTGCACGGACTATGAAAATCAAATATTCGAAAAATTCTGAAGCGCGCACCCTAAGTCCGATTGACCTGAAATTAGGCACACATATCCGGCTGGAGCTGCTCTACAAAAAACCTTAAGAGCCCCTAAGCTCCGCCTACTTATATGTTGTGCTAATTAGCATAATGCTAAAAACAGTTAAATATGTATCTAAATCTCAATGTTTTGTCTATCAACACCACATTTGTCATACATCATCAGCAGGGGTCCAATATGTATCCATAAGAAATGTGCAAAGTCAGTACAAAAACATGGCCGCCATTAATCAAAACGTCTTTGCAAAAAGGCATGGCATAGAAAGAAATACTCATAATTTATCAACGATTTATCCAATTATCATTTTCATCCTGGTCCATAGGGGGCTGGATTTTTTTAATTAAAACAGCTCAGTAGTGCCCCCTAATGTGTAGTAGTCGCATACACTTTCTCCGATGTTCATGAAATTTGGCACAGACATTCCTCATGGAATTGTAGACATATTTCCAATTGGCTTCCTTTAGCCCCGCCCCCCAGGAATTCGGACATTTTTTTAAATGTGCGTTTTTCCTGCATTTTTTGCGAACTTTTACGAACTCCTCCTAGCGAGTTCATCGGAAAAATTAAAATTCAGGATAAGTCAAGCGCATATCCAATATGATGCTAAATTGCTGGGAGCTTGTAGGCTAATGGAGAATGTATCATTTTTGACGATTTACATGTGACAAATTACTCCTAAATTACTCGTATATAGTTTGTCCAGTATTCCAACACAGTCTCACTCCCTCATAGTCCAATAGCGACGCTTGGTCAGGGTCCTTTGGCGTGCAGTTGTGACGCACCGAGTCTCCTTCAGCTTCATAAATGGACGCTAAGAGCTTTCAACTGATTGCAATGTATTCCCATCGGCGGCGGTATTTGACGCTCAGGGAAGCACCGCATCGGTCCATGTCGGCGGCAGTTAAAGGCAATGTGAGCTTCCATTCCCATTGGATAACGGAGAATTTTACACCCGGAAGTATTCTCCTCACAGTCGATTGATTTTACAGTGATATCTGCACTACTCATCAACTAAAAACATCAGTTTATCCTTGTTAATTACACAACATCCATCCATCCATCTTCTCCCGCTTATCCGTGGTCGGGTCGCGGGGGTAGCAATTACACAACATTGATTGGTTTAAATTGTGTTCAATGCTTTTGTGTTTTTCCCCTTCGATTCGGAGAAACAAATGTTTTTTTTCTGAGTTTAGGATGGCCGAAGACACTACACTACCCATAATCCTCAACTATCGTTTGGGACTACAGTCCCTTTGCTTGACAAACCCCGTGATTAGTCTTCAAGCTCTGTGATTGGATGTTGGAGTGGCAGTGCAAGGTTACGCCGAGCATCTAACAGCTCTTTGAAATGGACTGAAGCCACGGCAGACTATCCAAAATAGGAATTGAATGAGTCCGGCCACCCGAGCATTAATATATACCCACATGACAGCTAAGGTCAGAAGAGCTTTATTTAATAGCTGATCTTATGTCTGTGACCCCTCCTGTTGTTAATTGATAAGCCTTGAAACATGCACTTGTCATGTCAATATACTGCTGTTTCCGGTTTAGTTTACGACAGATATGTTTTGTTATCCACAGACGACCACACATATATTGTTTTGATATTTGTAACACAAAAGCGATGGGAAAAACCCACAGCAACACAGAAAAGATGGTCTTAACATGACCCAGCTGTCTAGTTAATACAAAAAATAAAAAATCAAACAAAATATTACTATTAACTTTATTGTGAAATTAAAACAGAACGGTAAAAGAATAGTTTCCGTGTGCTCGGTGCGTCACAACTGCACGCCAAAGGACCCTGACCAAGCGTCGCTATTGGACTATCAGGGAGTGAGACTGTGTTGAGTATTCACGAAATCTGGTATACACATTGCTCTTATAATTGCGAACATATTTCAAATTGGCATTCATTGAGACTAGATATATTTCCCTCACCTCTCTCTGGTTGCGGCAATGGGGAAATTAAATGATGCACTTCACACACCTACACACTGTACAACACACACCTACACTCTGTACAACACACACCTACACACTGGACAACACAAACCTACACGCTGTACAACACACACCTGTACAACACACGCCTACACACTGCACAACACACACCTACAGCTTCTAAAGCATATCATATATATCAGGCTACAGAGTTGTATATTTTATTATGTGAAGCACTATATGGTTTTATGAAAAATATCTACTGTTTATTTGTAGATATCTACCAAAGCCTACAAATAAAGAGTGTAATTTAGGCCTGTGTCATGGCCTGGCCATAAGAAAAGAGTGCGGAAAATCACAATATAAAGAAAGATATTTATTATCATTAAATCAGCAAACTAAAGGAGCTATCACAATGAGGTGTGTTAGTCAGTAAGATCAGTAGTGTAGGTGTGGGTGTGTGAGCATGGTGTGGTGCAAGGTGTTGAATGCCAAACCAAGACAAAGGTTAAACCAAAGCATCAAAAGGTAGCTGCTCTCCCAAACGATTTCCACCAACAGAGAGACCGGCGAGATACTGGGTGTTTCTCAATGTCGAGGACGCTTCCTTGGTAGGACATCTCCCTCCGTGTCAGGTCTTTCAGAGGCTAGGCAAGAATCCTTCCTTTCATTGGAGAACGAAGAATAGGACAGGCTAGCAAGTGTGCATGAGAGGCCCCGCCTTAAATTGTCCGCCAAAGATTTTGGAAATTGGTCCATGCGCAAAGCATTGTGGGGATTTTAAGACCGCGGAAGATACACTGGTGCATCCTCGAAATAATAGTAAACTCTTTCTTAACGCCCACTGCTTATCGTTCTCTGGTGCTGTCATTTGCCCATGACAATCCATGGTCAGGTCACACGGGGGTCAGATAGAGTACTCAGACACATCAGTGTATCCTTGGTTATAGCTCCTCCAGAGAGCCTCTCGATCCTCGATCCTCGATCCTCGATCCTCGATCCTCGATCCTCGATCCTCAATGTGCATTTAGAGAAATTAGACGTCCATCAAGATGGCGTGCTGACATCGATTTACGGGTCACTACCGGAGGACCGAGGAGTCGAGTAGGCGAGGAGTCGAGGAGGCTAGGAGGCGGAAACGGCTCATTTTAGAGGATTTAAACATTGGCTAAACATTGTCTGATCTGCTCCAAAATTGACACGCCAGACAAGAGTCACGGCCTGAGGCCACCGGGTTATTTTAAAGTGCTCTTACACAATAATAGATATGCTTACGGTTTCGATTCCTTAGCATTCGCAATGACAAAAATATGTCAACACGCTGCCAGTGTTATTATAAAACTATTATCATTATCATCAAATGTTATGCTTTGTTATCGTTGTGGGTGTATTAAAGCATTTACAGTGAACTGTTGTGGAACCAGTTATGCAGCTGGTCTGATTCAATAGATTAAGGTCATAACTTGGTAGGAGGAACCATGGCCAGGTGTGTATAAAAGGATGCTGCAGGTGGATGTGAGCAGCAGATACTTGGAGACAGAGGTGAATTCGGGAAAAGATGGCCGCCTCTCTGCTGCTCCTGCTTCAGCTGGTCTCACTGGCGTCTGCATCACATCACTACGGGGGAACAGTGTCCTATAGCTACAAAGGAAGAAACCCTGATGGATCATTTAGGGTGAGAGAAACTACTTTTAAACCTTTGCATCAGTTAACAATTAACTAATTTACTCATATTATTGCCGTTGTTATTTTTACACTCACTTCTGTTGATACATTAAATATAGTTTACCTCAAGTTTTTTTGTTTTAACTTTGTTTTCTAGCTTTTTACCTCGATTGGTATATGTCAAAGCACAAAATACATTGGAAATAGCGATACAAATATGAATTAATATTATTATTATTTATTTTTTCTAAGGTGGACTTTCGAAACAAGGCGACCTATGATGGGTGTCAGTACTCCCATTACCTGAGCTGTAGCGCTGGCAACTGTGGCTATGTCACTAATCAACAGAGAGGCACAATTGACAGGAGCACCAATGCACCGCAATCTAATAGACAATGGTGTGAAACAGAAACAGTTCAACAAAGAAAAGTCCCAACGGACAAACCTTTTCAGATGAGGTGAGCTTTTTCTCTGACTCAAATCATGCTAATGTTATATTTGTGGAGTCTCCAGAATTGCATTGCAAACACTTGTATCTGTTGTTTTGATGCTTATCCTAAAATAATAAATAAAAACAAGCAGCTGTATAATACAGTATTTGTTTGCACACCTAACAGGGCAAGTGGATGTTGTTGGATCCCAACACGTAACTGGGTTTCAGGTTGGAGATTTCAAACTCAAGTAGATTTGGGATCAAGATCTGACACTGGCAAACCAAACAGATCCCCAGATATTGCCATTCTACCTTTCCTTCGGTAAGCTCCTTCTTTATTTTGTTTGATTAAATGGCTCTGTATCATGAAGGTGCAGTCCTGCAGACAGTTTCTGCTCTGCACTCACAAAGTGAAGTGACAAAATGGGTGTTAACCTTTACAGTTCTGCCTTACCCTCGGCTGAAACCTCTTTCCCAAAACAGTTGTTAGATGATGGCTTTACAATTGCCTCTATTTAATAACTGTGTCTACTGCTTCCATTCATTTGAATGAAATTATATTCATTAAAAAAAGGTCAACTCGCGTTGTGTTTATTCTTTGAAATGGGTGTGTAATATGCATATAAGTATCAATTTCAATTCTTTGAGGGTGGGTTTGCGCCACCCTAAAAGAAGTCACTGTGGCCGTGCTTACTCTACTACCTCACATGTGCAGTTATAACTCTGATTGTTTAATCCTTTTGGGTTTTATGGGCAGAACAGTGTTCCTCACTCTTGTTAATGTGTCCTTTCAAGAGTTCCCCAGAACTGCCCACGGACCTACAAGCTGATGTCCTTCGACCCTGATGGAGACACAGTTCGCTGCAGATATGGAAATATCAGAAATATAGAGTGCAGCGGATGTAACCAACCTTCAGGCTTTGTCTTGGATCAGGTTTGTAAATAAAAAATCCTTTTCCTTATACATTGTCCAATACCTGACTGATCCTTTGCCTCACTAAATGTCTGAATGTTTACATTGTTAGGGTTCCTGCTCCTTACATTACCGCCATGCCATCGCCAACCCAAGTGTTTTTGGATTTGAGTTGGTGGTGGAGGACTTCCCGGAAAGGCCCATCTCTCTGTCCTACACCGATGGAACCCAATCCTACAAGGCTCCACTGATTCCCATGAGGCATAAACGATCCTACTACCACACATATCCTCCCACGGCTTCAGCACCAATCACGACTCCAGCGCCAAACACTATGGTACCAGCAACACACTCATGGTGGTGGTGGTATCATCATACACCTCCAGCACTGACCACGACTGCTGCACCAACCACAACCCCATGGTGGTGGTGGTATCATCATACACCTCCAGCACCGACCACGACTGCTGCACCAACCACGACTGCTGCACCAAACAACCCCATGGTGGTGGTGGTATCATCATTCACCTCCAGCACCGACCACGACCTCAGCACCAACCACAACCCCATGGTGGTGGTGGTATCATCATACACCTCCAGCACCGACCACGACTGCTGCACCAACCACGACTGCTGCACAACCACGACTGCTGCACCAACCACAACCCCATGGTGGTGGTGGTGGTATCATCATACACCTCCAGCACCGACCACGACTGCTGCACCAACCACGACTGCTGCACCAACCACGACTGCTGCACCAACCACAACCCCATGGTGGTGGTGGTATCATCATTCACCTCCAGCACCGACCACGACTGCTGCACCAACCATGACTGCTGCACCAACCACGACTGCTGCACCAACCACAACCCCATGGTGGTGGTGGTATCATCATTCACCTCCAGCACCGACCACGACCTCAGCACCAACCACAATCCCATGGTGGTGGTGGTATCATCATACACCTCCAGCACCGACCACGACTGCTGCACCAACCACGACTGCTGCACCAACCACGACTGCTGCACCAACCACAACCCCATGGTGGTGGTGGTATCATCATACACCTCCAGCACCGACCACGACTGCTGCACCAACCACAACCCCATGGTGGTGGTGGTATCATCATTCACCTCCAGCACCGACCACAACCTCAGCACCAACCACAACCCCATGGTGGTGGTGGTATCATCATCCAACTCCAGCAACAACTACACGTCAGACACCAGCCCCACCTATACCCACATACTGGCCGTGGCTGCATACAACTCCAACCACCACAGACAACAGACACCTGCATGGCACCACGCCTCCTCTCAGTAAACTGCCTTTGCAATTCTCCTTTCTTGGTGAGTCAGGTTTTACTTGTCCTCAATTAGTCAGTCCATACTTACAGAAAAGCTGTTGCTGCACTGCCTTCAATGGGTGTAACCTGTCATGCACCTCTTGCAGCTCTAGTGATAACTTAATGTGCAACGTCTTATTTTTTGTTCTACATTTTGGTTCTAAATACATTCTTTAGCATAAGAAGTAAGTACATTTTCTACACCTGAATAGAGACATTTTAGTTGTTCTGAAAACCTAAAGGCCCGGACACACCAAGCCCGATTTAGGCCGTCGATGGGATTCAGGCCGACGATGAGCGTCGACACGCCCTACTCAGTGTCTTTTCAGCCGTGCCGACACCTTTTCGGCCGAAAACCCACCGATTCAACATGTCGAATTTGTGGGCAGTCGACCAAAGGCTGTCGGCAAAAGAAATCACTCTGATTGGCTGTTCAGCTTAGCGAATCAGTGCATGAGAAGCGAAACGGAAGTGAGGGACCCAAACAAACTATTAAGAAGGCAAATCTGAGATTTCATTTAACTCCAGCTCTCGACACAGGTTCGGGAAAGCCCCATGAGCTTCTCGTTGTAGAGTGAAAAAGGAACGCACACGGTATTTGTTGTTTGTTTATATCACGCAGTCTGTTCTTCTTCTCTCGGTGTATCACGCAGTCTGTCTTCCGGTTGTTGCCTCTTTTGAATGATGAATACACACTACCGCCGCCTGCTGGTAAGGAGAGTTATTGCCACTCACGCATGCGCAGTTCGTACGTGCTTCTTGGCCGTCGGCTGAAGTCTTTGCGATGTGTTCCAGTGCGACACATGGCCAAGACGCAGAGACGCGAGGCGACACAACAATCGGGGGTCCGTCTGTGTCAGTTCTTTGGTGTCAGCTTGGTGTGTCCGGGCTTTAACCCTAACCCTTAGGTGAGGTTGACTCACAATTATGGATTTGCGATTTTCCTTAGGTTTCTTAGGTTTACGCAAATACATTAACGCTCTTTCAGGTAAAAAAATATTAGGAATGTTAGGGATTAAGGTCGTGAAATTTATAAATCGGGAAAAATGCCAGGATTGTTGGATTTTTTAAATGTTTTTTATTTACAAAGCCGTATTTTGAAGCAGTCGTTTTTTATTTCTTTCAAGTGTTCTATAGCGCCATCTGGTGGAATTTCTTATTTTTAGAAATCATTTTCAAAATGTTGTCTATGTGTCGGTGCAAGAGGCCAGAATCAAGGAACTAACAATTCTGGTTTTGAAGATGGGCTTCATTTGAAAATGAATGGGGGTGCGGTAAAATGTCAGGGATAATACGGCCTCACAGCGTTCTGCAACAATCCGCACAAACTAGTGGAAGGCCGTGATTGTAACATAACAATTTTTGTATTTCCCTCTTCAAAACCCTAACCCTCACCTGCAGATATTTTGCCTTTGACAGCTAATGAATATAATCTGCTGTGACAGCTTTGATGTTTTGAGCCACATTCAATGAAAAAGTGGTTTTAAGAACTGATCAAGAACTCTTAAAGAACTGTTGCACTTTTTAACTGCAGTGGACCCACCTGCTCCCTCATGTGTTGATGGACTCTACTTGCCAAAGTTTGTGCACCCAACCCCTGAAAATGGACAACACATCAATGCCGAGGTCAACAAAGAAGTGGAGATCAGAGTTCGAGCACAAGCTTCACATGCAACGTAAGTGAGAATCAACGTGATGAGTGTGGCGTCAGAACATTATCAGCATTTCTGCTAGTGAGATAACTTCAGCGATGAAGAGGAAATATCTGGTTTCTTTCTTTTGTTTTCACACAGACTACATGATATCATCATCAGTGGGCCACTGAATATCACCAAGCACAGAAGCACACATGGAGACTTTGTCATTAGGTGGACTCCTGGCCCTGATGATGTGGGGGATCATTACCCAATCTGCTTTGCTGTTGAATCAGTAATCGAGTGAGTGAGCCTTACATTTATTTTCTATTTGATACAATTAGTATGCATTTGTGTGTGTTAAATATTGATTTCACTTTTCACACATTTTACAGTCCCGCCTCTACCCTCCCCCCTCAAACCACAATTTATTACGGTTACCATTACCACGTCCCTCAATCTCCACAGTAAGTAACAGTTTGATATTTTTGAAAAATACTTAAAAAGCTATGAACGACTATGAATCATATTAGGATTTAAAGAATACAGAAGTCAGATGCAAATGTGTTTAAAAAGTTAGAAATCCCAATTGATGATTGCTTCTGCCAGTTTTTTGACATAAACAAATAAATCGTCTGCATATTGATTTTAGTGAGTATGTGGTTAAAGTTATCTACAATTCAAACACCTGTAATGATTAAATAAGACATTTCAGCCTTACTGAATGAGTAACAGGCATTACTCCTTAAAAAAAAGAAAAACTGATTCAAGATAAATCTTCACTGATGCTTTTCAGGTCCGGCATCTATCAGTCCGAGATGAGGTGCGTTCTGGTGAACATCGGTAAAATACTAGGTAAGAGCGATTTTTTTTAATGTCAACATTTTATAGTAGAACTACAACTGGAAAAGTGTTTATATTATAACCAAAATGTTAAATTCCATTAGTGGCTTCATGGACTTTTGTAAGGCCGTTGTGTTTGATCAAATCAAACCCATTACTGTAGGCGAAAAACACCAAGCATGTCCTGAATTTATATGAACTGAAACCTTTCTTTTTGGTGAAACAATATTTAAGGAGCAAACAAGTCAATATAAATCTTTGTTAACTAGCTTTGCAGTCTTCTTCTTGTCTGTTCTGGAGCGTTACTGCCACCTGTAGACTAGAACCATTAGTGTAATGTGTATTTATTTTGTAAACTATTTATCTCTTGCTCTAGTTGAATCCCATGTGACCTGCCATGAGTCCTCAATGACGGTAGGGATTAACAGATCTTCTCTCCCTGGACTTCATGAGGATCATTTACGCCTCAATGACCCCAGCAACACGGCCTGCAACCTGCAGACGAACTCCAACAGCACGCACATCATCGCCATCGTACCCCTCAACGCCTGCGGCACTCAGATCGAGGTAACAATCGGACATCTGTTTCATCACCCGCCGGGTTTTTCTCCAAACTACTTTTTATTAGGAGTAGGAAAAACTCAGTTATTAGTGCTTGTGCTGACAAATGTGGGTATCAGGGGTGCCTTCCAACCTGCCTAGGAAAGAAACACATTCAGGTAACCTACAAAAGTCAGTTTAACCAACATAATAAATGCAAAAGTTCACAACAACTCATAAAATTGCTTGAAACTGTTGCCTCATTTTTTAAGTTTTACCAAAGTAACAGTTTTTATATAGTATAAGTACAATTACACGTTTTTTTGATATTAAAGCATGTAAAGGTTGTAGTAGAAACCACAAATACACATATGAACGTGAACACAATATGTCCTCTTTAACTCTGCAGGAAGATGAGGAAAACCTGGTTTTCAAAAATGAAATCACCACGGTGGACACGTACACGACCTGATCACCAGGAACCACCTGCTGGAGGTCCAGTTCTACTGCCAGTACCCCAAACTTGGGAACGTGTCGCAGGGCTTCACAGCACACAGGAGGAATGTGGTGGTGTGGGATAAAGGCTTCGGAAAGTTCAGCTACGAGTTTGAGTTCTACCCAGACATCCAATATAGACAAATGATTGATCCAGGACTGTACCCTCTGGAGTACGATGTGAAAATAGGATCTACATGCAGATAGAGGCCAAATCTACCGTCAACAACACCGAGCTGTTTGTGGAGTCCTGCAGCGCGGCGCCATATGACACCCCCAACTACTGGCCAACATACTCCATCATCGAGAATGGGTAGGCATGAGCACGCCATCTAGTGGCAACAGGGGACATAATTATGCATTGGGAAATATGTGCTATGTCAGAGGTTTGTAACTAAACTGCCCGTAGGTGGCAATGAGATGTTTTCAGTTATTGGATTAATATGGGAATTAATCAGGCAAAACAATTATTATTATTGTCTTTATTGAACAAGGACCATAAATACAAATAGATTAATCTCAAAAAGAGAACATTTATGCTTGCTTTTAACTCATTTCCATCTGCAGTCCTCCATCAGGTACACACTTTGTGCATACAAAAATGAAACTAGTTTTTTCCAATTTTTTTAAAAAGGCATCCAAATATACTCTATGCCAAATGTGGCTATTAGTGTCTGAATTTATTTCCTTTTAATGTATCAAAATTAGCATTAGATTGGCAATTTTAGCGATTACCAATTGTGAGGCATGGACTCAGAGAAGCAAATTTCTTAACTTTTCTTTTTGCTGTTACTGTAGGTGTAATTTGGACCAAACGGTTCAAGTGCATCAGAGGGCCAACCCGAGACAGTTCAGGTTCAGCATGGAGGCCTTCAAATTCCTCGGCTTGCACGACCAGGTGAACTATCTAATATGTGTCTATACTCTCTGATCTTTTACTTAATACAAATAATTAATACCACAGTGTAGGAATACTCTGTTGCATGTAGTCTGGCATTTTTACTAAATTAAAAGTACAACGTGTCAATATATCTTGTCTTTGATCCGACCACAGTTCTGTTATTTCTCCACTTGAGGAAAAGTCTGTATATCTGCTGATGTAATGACAGCGTGTTGTGTTGCGTTCAGGTGTACATCAGCTGTTCAGTGCTGATGTGTGAGGCAGGGAGTAGCGGCACCAGGTGCTCACAGGGGTGCATCAACTCCCCCCTTACTGGGCATCATCATCACCGCAAGAGAGAGGCCATCACTCAGAGCGCCAGGCACTTCATTTCCCAGGGTCCTCTGCGTTTGAAGAGATCAGCGGAGAGCACCGGGAGCCCAGGTACGTTTTCCCTCAGAACACCTGCCTACTTTGAGGCTACGGTTGAAAAGTGAAAATCAGGTCCTATGTCTTTTCCTAACCACTTTTCCTTAACGGGACTTCTGGAACATAGTGACATCACTATGTAACACTTGTGATCCGCATTGGCTGGTGCTGCAACACATTCTATGTGATAGGCTAAGGGGCGGTCATCTCTAAGTGGTTGAACAATCACAACAGAGCCGGCCAGCTAACCAATCAGAGCAGACTGGGCTCTGGTTTCAGACAGAGGGTGAAAAGAGGTGCTGCAGCACAGGCAGTATGAGAAAAATAAAGAGCTTTTTGAACATTAAAGCATGGAGACATGTCACAGTAGAGACACTAAATACTGATATGAGAATGAGCAGATTAGGTTCTAACCTTAGTGAAAAACTTGATGGGCCTTAGGTATTGTGGGACAGGATTTTCCAGTGTATCCTAAAGGAGATATTAAGCATTGAAGCTCCTTTCCTATGATCGAGATTTTAAAAAGCTGTTATCATGGATGCCACTTAGGAACTCGGGTCATTTCACTCTGTAAGAAACCTTCCTGAACTAATAAGACAATTCGACCACGTCCTCTGAGGAGTTAGTCTTTGGAAAGGTCAAATTAAAATAATGCTTCTCTTTCTCTCCAGGGACCCCCCTGAATCTGAACCTGGTGTTCATCGCTGGATGTCTTCTTGCAGCCGTTGGCATGATCAGTGCAGTGGCCCTGTACAAAGTCAGAGCATCAAAGGTCAAATACCAACCGTTGCCCTCTTTTGAAAACTAAGAAAGCGGCCATTTGAGAATACCCATTTTTTTTTCGGTTGCATTTGACAACATTAAGCTTCTTGTTTTCTAATGCTATCAGATAATGAGTCTTCATTGGTGCCTTATGGTTTTATAAGTGGTGTTTAGTGTTGTGTTAACCACTGTTTACAGTGTAATCCTATAGCTTCACAAGTGATTCTTCTATCATGTACTCCATTATGATTTAAAACTTGATTGATATGTGTATCCAATCATTATAATTCTTAATGTTAATAGTACATGTCAACTTCATTGTTCCGCCTTATCCTAACTCATTTAGGCTTAATGTATCAATAAAAACTCTCTCACATCTCTTTTGCTTTTGTCCAATTTATTTCTCTTTCTCTCTTGCACCAAACACACATCTTGGATAGTTTTATTTTAAGTCAATACAAATGGCATTATTTGTAATGCTTTCGTGTTACTGAACCTCATTATTACCCTTTAGTGTGCATTTGACCTGGATTGAGCTCTGTATTTATTTACTGTTGAAGATGACTGGTAAAGAAAAGTTGTCATATAGATATGAGGGAGAAAAGTGTTTAATAAAACAACTTGATAAAATACGTTTATAAATCCTGATTATAAAGAGTAGATTACTTTGAGGTTTCAGCGATTGAATGAAAACAGTCCCATTTGTCAAATTATTGCAATTATAAGGTTTTTAAACCCATATTTAAGCTAAAGTTCAGTTGTAGAAACGGGGTAATTGACTCCTCTCAATAACATTATAATGTAGAGATTCTGCATTATGTATTATTCTGTTGATATGCCACAAGATGGCGCCACTATTCTCTTTATTGTGAAACCAACATAATAGTTATCAGATATGTTATCTAACATAATTCAAATGCCCAATGTAACATACAGAGATGGGGTCGTTACTCAAAAAAAGTAATATATGACATATTACTTATTACTTTAAAAAAAAGTGATATATTACTTTGCTTCTTTACTCTCTACATAAAGTAACGCGTTACTTTACTCGTTACTTTACTCGCAGGGCCGCCCCTCCCTCACGCAGATTGCGGAGGGTGCTTCATTTTGCGGAGGGAGCCTCATCTGAAGCGCAAATGCGGCGCACCTACAGTGTTACTTGTTACTTTACTCGACATCCTGACTCTGGATTCGGAGGTCCTCCTTAGCTATTAGCTTCACGTTAGCATGTTGTCTTTGCCGGTGCTTGTTGAGGTTTGACATTGTGTTTGCAGCAGTGGATAAAAGCTTCTGGCCTGGACACAGTTTGCGCCTCATCGTCAAACTCAAAATAATGGGCATACCTCCGCTCCACCCCTCGAAAGTTATCGCTGTTGACTCAGCCATGTTTATGCACTGCATGTGGACGCGCAAGTCGCGCAAATGTTACGTAAATATAAACCCGCGGCGGAAATCCCTCTTGTCTGTCAAAGAGAGAATCTAGTAATTCTGTATGTTAGTAGGCTAACTGTAGTGTGATTACTGATTTTATAAAAGTAACGAAGTAGCGCATGTCGGGCAATGTTAGTAACTGTAGTGTGATTACTGAATTACAAAAGTAACACGTTTCACCCAACTCTGCATACAAATTACAAAACATACAATATTACACGGTACTATTCAAGCAAAATTCTGGTTTCATTATACTTAAACATCACTGTATATATTTTGATATACACATTTTAACATATTGATTCTTTTTATATATCTAAGTACAATGTGAACATTTCTACATATTATTATAAAATAACAATTACAAATATTATATTGTATTTTATCTTCTTTTTGCACCTTATTTCCTTAACTTCTTATCTTTAGAAAAATAAGTTATTTTTATTTAATTTTATCATTTTATTGCACATTTTAACTTTTATTTCTTATGATTATATAAACATTTGTATTCTTTTTTATAGTCTTAATGCACATTTTACAACTTTTTTTGTTTTTTATCAAGCTTTTATTTAGCATTTAAAAACATTCCAGACTGATTTATTTGAAGTATTTTCCACAGGAAGTGAAATGCTGCTCTTCCATTTCCTCCTGTTTCTCATTTTATCGTCTTATTGCACATTTTTACTTTAACTTCTTACGTTTGTATAAATATGTATTATTCTATTTTATGTTATTGTCTCATTGCACATATTTTTTAACTTCTTATATATTCCAAAAAAAAATTAAGTGTTGTTTTGTTTTATATCTTCTTATTGCACATCACATGTTTTACTCCAACTTCTTAGGTTTGTATAAATGTGTATTATTTTATTTGTATTATATGGTCTTATTGCACATTTCACTTTATACTCTGGTTCGTGTCTTCAGGAACTGCTCTCCCTTTTCCTCCTGTTGCAGACCTGTATCTCTTCCAGGCTAATGCTAACAGAGCTAGCTTCAGAGTGTCCCGACTGCCGAGGCTGGCAGGCAAGAGGCGACAGGGAAGGACCGGACTCAAGGACCTTTTTGGGGAAAAAACCGAGACAACACCACCAACTCGGACGGACACGAAGGGATTATAACGTTTTTATTTGCGGTTTGGGGTTTTCCAAACGGATCAAAGCATCGCTAACGTTTCAATGTTAGCTGGAAGTTTGTGATGATGTGGTGACGCGACGGGAAGCTAACGTTAGCTCAGCGGCTAACTTCATAGCTACTTGATAGATTAATCACTTTTAGCAGAGCTTTTAAAACCTATTTTTAAATTAATATTTTCGAGAACTTAAGATAAATAGCTATGAGATGTTTTACTATGTTGTCTACTTCATATGGAATAGAGTATCTTTAGAAGTATACACTGTAAGCCCCAATAAGTAAACTTAACTCAAAAAAATTAGGGCAACTGATTGCCTTAAGTATTTTAAGTTAATTAACTAAAAACTTACATTTTTCAAGAACTTAAATATGTGGATTAAATGCTACATGTACCTATTGATTACAGTAAAATTAAAATGACTCAATATTTGTTAGTCTACATTTTAATTTCTTTAATTACACATAAGTCAAATACATTGACTTAGTCAACTCAAAATCACGTAACTTAAAACTTTAAAACATTGAGGCAACTGATTGCCTCAATTGAATCGAGTGCGACCAACTTTAACAGCTTTAGTAAATGTCTTATATTGGAAGTTATTTTCTGTTAACATTTAAAAGACAGTAAAATAAGTAATCGTGAAAAAATAACATTAAATGCAAAGGCAATTGTACTTCTGTCACATTTTGGTTAAAACCTGAATAGGGCAACAGGGCAGCAACTTTGATGAAATTACAATGACAGTCTGAACCCTTTAACTCTGAAACTCTAAAATGTAAATGTATTAAATTAACAAGTATCAAATGCACAGGGTATCTTCATCTGGATGAGTTAAAGTACAGCAACGTTTAAAACAAACGCATAAACACACATTCACATTATTAATGCCGGTTAATCAGAAATATTTGGTATGTATTATTAAAGTGCAAACAGTCATCCCTCAAAATAAATGATACTTTGATGTTGACAATGGTCAAGTAAACGTTTTACATTAATATTACATGTACAAGTAAAAGGGAACATTGAGCATTTTGGGCCACCTGGCTGAAAACCTGCAGCAACTGGTGCAGCAACTTTTTAAGGCATTTTTTTTTTTTTTTTACAGAAGGAAAGAACGTTGAATTAGAAGGAAATGCCTTCAATAATGCCCCACCCCACAGCAATTTTTCAGATGGATTTCTACACATGTATCATCAAGTCATTCTTGAGGGTCTACAACTTGGGCGACAATTTACCATCTTCCAGACCAAGTAGAACCTTCTGAGTAAACTCGAAAGTGTTTGTCAGTCCTTTGGGATAGCTGAGGTGTAGTGCATAAATTAGTCCAAACATGACCAGGAATGCATCTGCAAGTCTGGGGAGGCTGACCACAATGTCATTTTCAATGACAACAGAGATGGTGACAGGCTGGTATTGCACTTGACTTGTGCCATTGCCACTGATGACTGTAGGGAGGGCCACTGCAACATCTCCAAGCTCTGGCTCGGACTCTTCCTAAATGAATGAAAGAGAGATAATAATCACAAACTATTCCATTGAGTCTAAAATATCAGAGTTTAATTCTTTTGTCAAACCTATTTTTATGATTGTTTCAATTTTATTTTTTATTTTTTTGACAAATCATCTCTCCTGTTCAATTTAGTACTGCAGGTCCAGCACCAAGTATATCCTAGTCATGAACTAGAAGATTCTACAAACGATTATTGTTTTTCTTAGGTCAGATAGCAAGGTAAGGGTTACTTGTAAAAGTAGTACAAAGGTAATACAAATTAAAATAAAAACACACGTAACACAGTACCTTATTATATATTGAAAAAGCAAAACCACACAAGTCTCACACATATTTGAAATTAAAAGAGAGAAGTGTGTGGTTTTTTCATTGCTATTTTATTGTATTCTAAAATGGAGACAAAATCTAATTTCCCCCGGGATAAATAAAGTATTTAAAATAAAGCTGTTTTGCACAAGTGAATTGGGGATGATTTGAGTCTAAAATATGAACTTACAAAATTGAGGATAAGGAAGTCATGGTCTAATTTATTTTTATTAAATGCTAACTGCAGAATCTTCTAAATAGAACTCCAGATTGCCTTTTTTTTTCTAACTGTTATATTTTGATATTTATTTATTTTCATTGAGTTATAAAAAATGTCTTTCAGCCACTTGATTCGTTAATAACGAGTAATGAATATACTTTATAGGGATCCTATTAATATCTAATAATAAAAATAATGAAATTCAATAACGTGCTTTAACCACTAGGTGTCCCTTTCTATCAGCTGTGCACCGTTATGGTGTAAATACAGCCTATCTACCAATTGGATCAAATATAAAAGTCAGCCGAATTAGTGTTGATACTGCAAGGAGACGTATTTTGTGAAATAAATGTAAGATGTTGTTTAATTGCTGATATATTTATGATCCACGTCACGTTTTCAGTTTTGGCAGCAGTTCTTCCTGTTTGTCTAACAAAGCCCTGCTGTTTCTCATCAGGGCTCTATAAATAGAGAACTACGGCATATATTAGTGATGTTACGTATTGCGCCGAGGCTTCGGAGCGTGTGTCGAGTAATCCCCGAAGCTTTTTGTGAAGCTTGTATCGAGGCTTGTATAGTTTTGGGCCAGTGACGTCATCGATGACAAACGAAGCCTCGCTGCCTGTCGATACCACGTGACTGCTTCAGGAAGCTATTCAGATCGGTTGAACCACAACGCTCGTATTACCCATGGATGTATAATGAACCATATTACCCCTCCTGTCCCCGGGCCCGGTGACACGATGGAATTAAGAGAGCTCAGACCCTCACTATATAGAGGTCGGAACATGTCATAAGTATAAATAAATAAAAGCATAAATAAATGTAGGAATAAAAACATGAATAAATACAGGAATAAATACCTTTCAGTGTTTTCAGGTGAATTCAGTGTGGGGGCTGTGACTCAGCTGGAAAGCAGTTGACTCACGACCGCAGGGTCCCTGGTTCAGCGACTGTCAAAACGTCTTCTTTTTTTTTTAATAAAAGCTACAACTAAATGAGATGATTCAGTTAATTAATAAATGTATTCTTTGATATGGTTTAGCTTTTCTCAGGCTACAACATGGTTAAGTTTACGAATATTATTAAGGAATACAAATCCCTCTTTGCAATGTTTACCAGCCTCCTTAGGCTTTTCAATCACAATCATTAAACTGGAATAAAAACAATATTGTTAACATGAAAATATGATTTTATGTTTGTTGTTTAGAGTTATTCTAAGGCTTTACTCATTGGGAACTCGGTAGGAGATCGAGCACACTGTTGAGATGTCAAATCTGCCTGTTTTACACACTTTGACCAACAGGGGGGTTTGTGTTCAAATGAAGCCCATGATGAAGCCTCATGAGATGAACCCTTTTGCGAACCAATTGGCTGGAAAGCTTCATCTCACCATCACTAGCATATATGTAATATTTAATGCAGCCGAACCGTGTATTAGAATGCCGTTATGTGATGACTTCCAAAGAGAAAAGCAAGCACACTCGGAATAAAGTATTATTTTATTTTTAAAAAATGTTTTCGGATTTCACATCGCATAAACACCATATCCCTACGTGCATTGCGGCTAAACCATTGAATTATCGAGCTGAGGATCTTGCCTACGTCTGTTTCCGGTATTGTTCAAGGGTTCAAGGTTTATGTTTATGACGGATGTATTTTGTTATACACACATTCCTTCACATTTAAATTTTAATTTACATTAAAGTATTTCGTGAGGCCTTCTAAAATGTTTTTAAATATAACTACGATTCTAGTTGAAGAGTTTGTAAATGAACATGAACCGAAGCTGTTGCCTGGCAACGCAATCGCACAACGTCACGTCCGTTAATTCCACATCCACACACATGGATTAACATCGATTTAATACATTAATGTAGCCTTTGTTTCTGCTAAAAGAGGTGTCGACCAGCTGGGGCAACAAGAAAATCGGC
>CM062264.1:38094329-38119659 GCA_031216635.1 Dissostichus eleginoides | reverse complement strand
ACACAAACACCTGCACACCTGTCCATGTACATTCAAAACACGGACACACACACACACACCAAGAAGAAACACACAAGGTTTACACACACACCACACACACACACACACAGTCTCCGTCTCTATGTCTCATCTTGTTAGCTTTGTTAGCGCGGCTAATTGACAGTTCATTACCAATATTTAATAAACAGGTGCTAATTAATGGAAAAACTTCCTTTAACAGCTTAGTTGGAATCGGGTCTAAGATACACGTTGATGGTTTAGAAGAAAGAATCATTGAATTCAATTGTTCAAGGTTTATGGCTGAAAAGCATTCTAATTTACTATCTAGTAATATTAGAACTTACGTTTCCGGGAGCTGTTGATAACACTATACTGGTCGAAGCAAGAGGTCATTAATTTTGTTTCTAAGAGTAACAATTTTATCGTTAAAAAAGCACATAAAATCATTACTACTGAGTGCTATGGGAATAGAAGGCTCAGTAGAGCTGTGGCTCTCTGTCAGCCTGGCTACAGTGCTGAAAAGAAATCTTGCATTATTCTTATTCTCATCTATTAATGAAGAGTAGTAAGCTGCTCTCGCTTTACGCAGTGCTTTTATATTCATTGAGAGTAATATGCCAAATTAAACGAGATTCTTCGAGTTTAGTGGAACGCCATATCCTTTCAAGTTGTCTCGACTTTTGCTTTATTTTGCGAGTTTCGGCATTATGCCATGGAGCTAGTCTATGTTGTTTTATTTTCTTCTTTTTCAAAGGAGCAACAGAGTCTAATTTTATTCGCAGCGCATCTGTAGCACTATCAACAACATGATCAATTTGGGGTGGTGTACATTTTGTATAAGTTTCCTCCCTTACATGCAGACATGCTATCAAGTTAAGTATTGGTGGAATCTCTTCTTTAAATTTGGCTATAGCACTAACAGATAGGTTTCTGCTGCAGGAACTTTTGACTAATGGTTTGTAGTCTAGTAACAGTACTTCAAAAGTTACTAAGAAATGGTCGGATAAAGCAGGATTATGCGGTTCGACTAATAGTTGCTCAATTTCAATACCATAAGTCAGAACAAGGTCGAGAGTGTGATTATAGCAGTGGGTTGGTTTATTTACACTCTGACGGAAACCAATAGAGTCTAATATAGAGTTAAATGCAACAGTAAGGCTATTTTTATCATCGTCAACATGAATATTAAAGTCACCTACGATAATTACTTTATCTGTTTTAAGAACCAAAGTTGATAAAAACTCAGAGAATTCTGTTAAGAATTCTGAATAAGGACCTGGTGCACGGTACACTGTAACAAATAAGATTGGATGCAAAGTTTTCCAGGTCGGATGCGTAAGACTAAAAACAAGACTTTCAAAGGAGGTATAATTTAATTTTGGTTTAGTATTGATAAGTAAATTTGAGTCAAAGATGGCTGCAACTCCACCTCCTCGGCCTGTGCCTCGAGCAATATGAGTATTGATATGGCTGGGTGGAGTGGCTTCATTTATGCTGACATATTCTTCATGTCTCAACCAAGTTTCAGTGAGACAGCAAATATCAATATTATAATCTGATATTAAATCATTTACCAATATTGCTTTAGATGCTAGAGATCTTATATTTAAGAGACCACATTTAATCTTCCTGTTTTGTTGCACTGTAGTAGTTGTTACATTTACTTTTATTAGGTTATTATGTATGACACCTCTATTAGGCTTCATCTTAAATTGTCCTTGGGCAGACACACACACCGTTAATATTGGGTATTTTATTGGGTTCGGGATTCCTATGGATGACTGCCCAGGAGAGAGCGCAGAGAAGCGTGTAAGACTGCGCGTCCGCCTCCTGGTCTCAACTCCAGTTTGTCATGGATTAAGTCCACAAGGGTGGAGGGTTTTTGCGAGATCTCGCGAGATCTCGCGAAGGGGTTTTGCGAGATCTCGCGAGATCTCGCGAAGGGGTTTTGCGAGATCTCGCGAAGGGGTTTTGCGAGATCTCGCGAGATTTCTCGAGATCTCGCGAGATCTTTTGCGAGATCTCGCGAGATCTCGCGAAGGGGTTTTGCGAGATCTCGCGAGGGGTTTTGCGAGATCTCGCGAAGGGGTTTTGCGAGATCCTCGCGAAGGGGTTTTGCGAGATCTCGCGAAGGGTTTTTGCGAGATCTCGCGAGATTCGCGAGATCTCGCAAAGGGGGTTTTGCGAGATCTCGCGAGATTTCGCGAGATCTCGCAAAGGGGTTTTGCGAGATCTCGCGAGATTCGCGAGATCTCGCAAAACCCCTTTGCGAGATTTCGCGAGATTTTTTTTTTTTTCGCGAGATTTTCGCGAAGGGGTTTTGCGAGATCTCGCGAAGGGTTTTTGCGAGATCTCGCGAAGGGTTTTTGCGAGATCTCGCGAAGGGTTTTTGCGAGATCTCGCGAAGGGGTTTTGCGAGATCTCGCGAGATCTCGCGAAGGGTCTTTGCGAGATCTCGCGAAGGGTTTTTGCGAGATCTCGCGAGATCTCGCGAAGGGTTTTTGCGAGATCTCGCGAGATCTCGCGAGATCTCGCGAAGGGGTTTTGCGAGATCTCGCGAGATCTCGCGAGATCTCGCGAAGGGGTTTGCGAGATTTCGCGAGATCTCGCGAGATTTCGCGAGATTTCGCGAGATTTCGCGAGATTTCGCAAAACCCCTTCGCGAGATCTCGCGAGATCTCGCGAGATTTCGCGAGATTTCGCGAGATTTCGCGAGATTTCGCGAGATCTCGCGAAGGGTTTTTGCGAGATCTCGCGAGATCTCGCGAGATCTCGCGAAGGTTTTTGCGAGATCTCGCGAAGGGTTTTGCGAGATCTCGCGAGATCTCGCGAGATCTCGCGAAGGGGTTTTGCGAGATCTCGCGAAGGGTTTTTGCGAGATCTCGCGAGATCTCGCGAAGGGGTTTTGCGAGATCTCGCGAAGGGGTTTTTGCGAGATCTCGCGAGATCTTTTGCGAGATCTCGCGAGATCTCGCGAAGGGGTTTTGCGAGATCTCGCAGATCTTTTGCGAGATCTCGCGAGATATTTTGCGAGATCTCGCGAGATCTCGCGAAGGGGTTTTGCGAGATCTCGCGAGATCTTTTGCGAGATCTCGCGAGATATTTTGCGAGATCTCGCGAGATCTCGCGAAGGGTTTTTGCGAGATCTCGCGGAAGGGGTTTTGCGAGATCTCGCGAGATCTTTGCGAGATCTCGCGAGGGGTTTGCGAGATCTCGCGAAGGGTTTTTGCGAGATCTCGCGAGATCTTTTGCGAGATCTCGCGAGATCTTTTGCGAGATCTCGCGAGATCTCGCGAAGGGGTTTTGCGAGATCTCGCGAGATCTTTGCGAGATCTCGCGAGATTTTGCGAGATCTCGCGAGATCTCGCGAAGGGGTTTTGCGAGATCTCGCGGATATTTTGCGAGATCTCGCGAGATCTCGCGAAGGGTTTTTGCGAGATCTCGCGAAGGGGTTTTGCGAGATCTCGCGAGATCTCGCGAAGGGGTTTTGCGAGATCTCGCGAAGGGTTTTTGCGAGATCTCGCGAGATCTTTTGCGAGATCTCGCGAGATCTCGCGAAGGGGTTTTGCGAGATCTCGCGAGATCTTTTGCGAGATCTCGCGAGATATTTTGCGAGATCTCGCGAGATCTCGCGAAGGGTTTTTGCGAGATCTCGCGAAGGGGTTTTGCGAGATCTCTCGCGAGATCTTTTGCGAGATCTCGCGAAGGGTTTTTTGCGAGATCTCGCGAGATCTCGCGAAGGGTGTTTGCGAGATCTCGCGAGATCTTTTGCGAGATCTCGCGAGATCTTTGCGAGATCTCGCGAGATCTCGCGAAGGGTTTTTGCGAGATTCGCGAAGGGTTTTGCGAGATCTCGCGAGATCTTTTGCGAGATCTCGCGAAGGGTTTTTGCGAGATCTCGCGAGATCTCGCGAAGGGGTTTTGCGAGATCTCGCGTGATCTTTTGCGAGATCTCGCGAGATCTTTTGCAGATTCTCGCGAGATCTCGCGAAGGGTTTTTGCGAGATCTCGCGAAGGGTTTTTGCGAGATCTCGCGAGATTTCGCGAGATCTCGCGAAGGGGTTTTGCGAGATCTCGCGAAGGGTTTTTGCGAGATCTCGCGAAGGGTTTTTGCGAGATCTCGCGAGATCTCGCGAGATCTCGCGAAGGGTTTTTGCGAGATCTCGCGAGATCTCGCGAGATATTTTGCGAGATCTCGCGAGATCTCGCGAAGGGTTTTTGCGAGATCTCGCGAAGGGGTTTTGCGAGATCTCGCGAAGGGTTTTTGCGAGATCTCGCGAGATCTCGCGAGACTCCCGAAGGGGTTTGCGAGATCTCGCGAAGGGTTTTTGCGAGATCTCGCGAAGGGTTTTTGCGAGATCTCGCGAAGGGTTTTTGCGAGATCTCGCGAGATCTCGCGAGATCTCGCGAGATCTCGCGAGATCTCGCGAGATCTCGCGAGATCTCGCGAAGGGGTTTTGCGAGATCTCGCGAGATCTTTTGCGAGATCTCGCGAGATCTCGCGAAGGGGTTTTTGCGAGATCGCGAGATCTTTTGCGAGATCTCGCGAGATATTTTGCGAGATCTCGCGAGATCTCGCGAAGGGGTTTTGCGAGATCTCGCGAGATCTTTTGCGAGATCTCGCGAGATATTTTGCGAGATCTCGCGAGATCTCGCGAAGGGTTTTTGCGAGATCTCGCGAAGGGGTTTTGCGAGATCTCGCGAGATCTTTTGCGAGATCTCGCGAAGGGGTTTTGCGAGATCTCGCGAAGGGTTTTTGCGAGATCTCGCGAGATCTTTTGCGAGATCTCGCGAGATCTTTTGCGAGATCTCGCGAGATCTCGCGAAGGGGTTTTGCGAGATCTCGCGAGATCTTTTGCGAGATCTCGCGAGATCTTTTGCGAGATCTCGCGAGATCTCGCGAAGGGGTTTTGCGAGATCTCGCGAGATATTTTGCGAGATCTCGCGAGATCTCGCGAAGGGTTTTTTGCGAGATCTCGCGAGGGGTTTTGCGAGATCTCGCGAGATCTTTTGCGAGATCTCGCGAAGGGTTTTTGCGAGATCTCGCGAGATCTCGCGAAGGGGTTTTGCGAGATCTCGCGAGATCTTTTGCGAGATCTCGCGAGATCTTTTGCGAGATCTCGCGAGATCTCGCGAAGGGTTTTTGCGAGATCTCGCGAAGGGGTTTTGCGAGATCTCGCGAAGGGTTTTTGCGAGATCTCGCGAGATTTCGCGAGATCTCGCGAAGGGGTTTTGCGAGATCTCGCGAAGGGTTTTTGCGAGATCTCGCGAAGGGTTTTTGCGAGATCTCGCGAGATCTCGCGAGATCTCGCGAAGGGTTTTTTGCGAGATCTCGCGAGATCTCGCGAGATCTCGCGAAGGGTTTTGCGAGATCTCGCGAGATCTCGCGAGATCTCGCGAAGGGTTTTTGCGAGATCTCGCGAGATCTCGCGAGATCTCGCGAGATCTCGCGAAGGGTTTTGCGAGATCTCGCGAAGATCTCGCGAGATCTCGCGAAGGGTTTTTGCGAGAAACCTTTTGCGAGATCTCGCGAAGGGGTTTTGCGAGATCTCGCGAGATCTCGCGAAGGGTTTTTTGCGAGATCTCGCGAAGGGGTTTTGCGAGATCTCGCGAGATCTTTGCGAGATCTCGCGAAGGGTTTTTGCGAGATCTCGCGAGATCTCGCGAAGGGGTTTTGCGAGATCTCGCGAGATCTTTTGCGAGATCTCGCGAGATCTCGCGAAGGGTTTTTGCGAGATCTCGCGAAGGGGTTTTGCGAGATCTCGCGAGATCTTTTGCGAGATCTCGCGAAGGGTTTTTGCGAGATCTCGCGAGATCTCGCGAAGGGGTTTTGCGAGATCTCGCGAGATCTTTTGCGAGATCTCGCGAGATCTTTTGCGAGATCTCGCGAGATCTCGCGAAGGGTTTTTTGCGAGATCTCGCGAAGGGTTTTTGCGAGATCTCGCGAGATTTCGCGAGATCTCGCGAAGGGGTTTTGCGAGATCTCGCGAAGGGTTTTTGCGAGATCTCGCGAAGGGTTTTTGCGAGATCTCGCGAGATCTCGCGAGATCTCGCGAAGGGTTTTTGCGAGATCTCGCGAGATCTCGCGAGATATTTTGCGAGATCTCGCGAGATCTCGCGAAGGGTTTTTGCGAGATCTCGCGAAGGGGTTTTGCGAGATCTCGCGAAGGGTTTTTGCGAGATTCTCGCGAGATCTCGCGAGATCTCCCGAAGGGGTTTTGCGAGATCTCGCGAAGGGTTTTTGCGAGATCTCGCGAAGGGTTTTTGCGAGATCTCGCGAAGGGTTTTTGCGAGATCTCGCGAGATCTCGCGAGATCTCGCGAGATCTCGCGAGATCTCGCGAAGGGGTTTGCGAGATCTCGCGAGATCTCGCGAGATCTCGCGAGATCTCGCGAGATCTCGCGAGATCTCGCGAAGGGGTTTTGCGAGATCTCGCGAGATCTCGCGAAGGGTTTTTGCGAGATCTCGCGAGATCTTTTGCGAGATCTCGCGAGATCTCGCGAAGGGGTTTTGCGAGATCTCGCGAGATCTTTTGCGAGATCTCGCGAGATATTTTGCGAGATCTCGCGAGATCTCGCGAAGGGGTTTTGCGAGATCTCGCGAGATCTTTTGCGAGATCTCGCGAGAGATATTTTGCGAGATCTCGCGAGATCTCGCGAAGGGTTTTGCGAGATCTCGCGAAGGGTTTTGCGAGATCTCGCGAGATCTTTTGCGAGATCTCGCGAAGGGGTTTTGCGAGATCTCGCGAAGGGTTTTTTGCGAGATCTCGCGAGATCTTTTGCGAGATCTCGCGAGATCTTTTGCGAGATCTCGCGAGATCTCGCGAAGGGGTTTGCGAGATCTCGCGAGATCTTTTGCGAGATCTCGCGAGATCTTTTGCGAGATCTCGCGAGATCTCGCGAAGGGGTTTTGCGAGATCTCGCGAGATATTTTGCGAGATCTCGCGAGATCTCGCGAAGGGTTTTTGCGAGATCTCGCGAAGGGGTTTTGCGAGATCTCGCGAGATCTTTTGCGAGATCTCGCGAAGGGTTTTTGCGAGACTCGCGAGATCTCGCGAAGGGGTTTTTGCGAGATCTCGCGAGATCTTTTGCGAGATCTCGCGAGATCTTTTGCGAGATCTCGCGAGATCTCGCGAAGGGTTTTTGCGAGATCTCGCGAAGGGGTTTTGCGAGATCTCGCGAAGGGTTTTTGCGAGATCTCGCGAGATCTCGCGAGATCTCGCGAAGGGGTTTTGCGAGATCTCGCGAAGGGTTTTTGCGAGATCTCGCGAAGGGTTTTTTGCGAGATCTCGCGAGATCTCGCGAGATCTCGCGAAGGGTTTTTGCGAGATCTCGCGAGATCTCGCGAGATCTCGCGAAGGGTTTTTGCGAGATCTCGCGAGATCTCGCGAGATCTCGCGAGATCTCGCGAAGGGTTTTTGCGAGATCTCGCGAAGATCTCGCGAGATCTCGCGAAGGGTTTTTGCGAGAAACCTTTTGCGAGATCTCGCGAAGGGGTTTTGCGAGATCTCGCGAAGGGTTTTTGCGAGATCTCGCGAAGGGTTTTTGCGAGATCTCGCGAGATCTCGCGAGATCTCGCGAAGGGTTTTTGCGAGATCTCGCGAGATCTCGCGAAGGGGTTTTGCGAGATCTCGCGAAGGGGTTTTTGCGAGATCTCGCGAAGGGTTTTTGCGAGATCTCGCGAGATCTCGCGAAGGGTTTTTGCGAGATCTCGCGAGATCTCGCGAAGGGTTTTGCGAGATCTCGCGAGATCTTTTGCGAGATCTCGCGAGATCTCGCGAAGGGTTTTTGCGAGATCTCGCGAAGGGTTTTTTTCGCGAGATCTCGCGAGATCTTTTGCGAGATCTCGCGAAGGGGTTTTGCGAGATCTCGCGAGATCTCGCGAAGGGGTTTTTGCGAGATCTCGCGAAGGGGTTTTGCGAGATCTCGCGAAGGGTTTTTGCGAGATCTCGCGAGATTTCGCGAGATCTCGCGAAGGGGTTTTGCGAGATCTCGCGAAGGGTTTTTTGCGAGATCTCGCGAGATCTTTTGCGAGATCTCGCGAGATCTCGCGAAGGGGTTTTGCGAGATCTCGCGAGATCTTTTGCGAGATCTCGCGAGATCTCGCGAAGGGGTTTTGCGAGATCTCGCGAGATCTTTTGCGAGATCTCGCGAGATCTCGCGAAGGGGTTTTGCGAGATCTCGCGAGATCTTTTGCGAGATCTCGCGAAGGGGTTTTGCGAGATCTCGCGAGATTTCGCGAGATCTCGCGAAGGGGTTTGCGAGATCTCGCGAAGGGTTTTTGCGAGATCTCGCGAAGGGTTTTTGCGAGATCTCGCGAGATCTCGCGAGATCTCCCGAAGGGGTTTTGCGAGATCTCGCGAAGGGTTTTTGCGAGATCTCGCGAAGGGTTTTTGCGAGATCTCGCGAAGGGGTTTTGCGAGATCTCGCGAAGGGTTTTTGCGAGATCTCGCGAGATCTCGCGAAGGGGTTTTGCGAGATCTCGCGAAGGGTTTTTGCGAGATCTCGCGAGATCTTTTGCGAGATCTCGCGAGATCTCGCGAAGGGGTTTTGCGAGATCTCGCGAGATCTTTTGCGAGATCTCGCGAGATATTTTGCGAGATCTCGCGAGATCTCGCGAAGGGGTTTTGCGAGATCTCGCGAGATCTTTTGCGAGATCTCGCGAGATATTTTGCGAGATCTCGCGAGATCTCGCGAAGGGTTTTTGCGAGATCTCGCGAAGGGGTTTTGCGAGATCTCGCGAGATCTTTTGCGAGATCTCGCGAAGGGGTTTTGCGAGATCTCGCGAAGGGTTTTTGCGAGATCTCGCGAAGGGTTTTTGCGAGATCTCGCGAAGGGTTTTTGCGAGATCTCGCGAGATCTCGCGAGATCTCGCGAAGGGTTTTTGCGAGATCTCGCGAGATTTCGCGAGATCTCGCGAAGGGGTTTTGCGAGATCTCGCGAAGGGTTTTTGCGAGATCTCGCGAGATCTCGCGAAGGGGTTTTGCGAGATCTCGCGAAGGGTTTTTGCGAGATCTCGCGAGATCTCGCGAAGGGGTTTTGCGAGATCTCGCGAGATCTTTTGCGAGATCTCGCGAGATCTCGCGAAGGGGTTTTGCGAGATCTCGCGAGATCTTTTGCGAGATCTCGCGAGATATTTTGCGAGATCTCGCGAGATCTCGCGAAGGGGTTTTGCGAGATCTCGCGAGATCTTTTGCGAGATCTCGCGAGATCTCGCGAGATATTTTGCGAGATCTCGCGAGATCTCGCGAAGGGTTTTTGCGAGATCTCGCGAAGGGGTTTTGCGAGATCTCGCGAGATCTTTTGCGAGATCTCGCGAAGGGTTTTTGCGAGATCTCGCGAGATCTCGCGAAGGGGTTTTGCGAGATCTCGCGAGATCTTTTGCGAGATCTCGCGAGATCTTTTGCGAGATCTCGCGAGATCTCGCGAAGGGTTTTTGCGAGATCTCGCGAAGGGGTTTTGCGAGATCTCGCGAGATCTTTTGCGAGATCTCGCGAAGGGTTTTTGCGAGATCTCGCGAGATCTCGCGAAGGGGTTTTGCGAGATCTCGCGTGATCTTTTGCGAGATCTCGCGAGATCTTTTGCGAGATCTCGCGAGATCTCGCGAAGGGTTTTTGCGAGATCTCGCGAAGGGTTTTTGCGAGATCTCGCGAGATCTCGCGAGATCTCGCGAAGGGGTTTTGCGAGATCTCGCGAAGGGTTTTTGCGAGATCTCGCGAAGGGTTTTTGCGAGATCTCGCGAAGGGGTTTTGCGAGATCTCGCGAAGGGGTTTTGCGAGATCTCGCGAGATCTTTGCGAGATCTCGCGAAGGGTTTTTGCGAGATCTCGCGAGATCTCGCGAAGGGTTTTTGCGAGATCTCGCGAAGGGGTTTTGCGAGATCTCGCGAGATCTTTTGCGAGATCTCGCGAAGGGTTTTTGCGAGATCTCGCGAGATCTCGCGAAGGGGTTTTGCGAGATCTCGCGAGATCTTTTGCGAGATCTCGCGAGATCTTTTGCGAGATCTCGCGAGATCTCGCGAAGGGTTTTTGCGAGATCTCGCGAAGGGGTTTTGCGAGATCTCGCGAGATCTTTTGCGAGATCTCGCGAAGGGTTTTTGCGAGATCTGCGAGATCTCGCGAAGGGGTTTTGCGAGATCTCGCGTGATCTTTTGCGAGATCTCGCGAGATCTTTTGCGAGATCTCGCGAGATCTCGCGAAGGGTTTTTGCGAGATCTCGCGAAGGGTTTTTGCGAGATCTCGCGAGATCTCGCGAGATCTCGCGAAGGGGTTTTGCGAGATCTCGCGAAGGGTTTTTGCGAGATCTCGCGAAGGGTTTTTGCGAGATCTCGCGAAGGGGTTTTGCGAGATCTCGCGAAGGGTTTTTGCGAGATCTCGCGAGATCTCGCGAAGGGGTTTTGCGAGATCTCGCGAAGGGTTTTTGCGAGATCTCGCGAGATCTCGCGAAGGGGTTTTGCGAGATCTCGCGAGATCTTTTGCGAGATCTCGCGAGATCTCGCGAAGGGTTTTGCGAGATCTCGCGAGATCTTTGCGAGATCTCGCGAGATATTTTGCGAGATCTCGCGAGATCTCGCGAAGGGGTTTTGCGAGATCTCGCGAGATCTCGCGAGATCTCGCGAAGGGGTTTGCGAGATCTCGCGAGATCTTTTGCGAGATCTCGCGAGATTTTGCGAGATCTCGCGAGATCTCGCGAAGGGTTTTTGCGAGATCTCGCGAAGGGGTTTTTGCGAGATCTCGCGAGATCTTTTGCGAGATCTCGCGAAGGGTTTTTGCGAGATCTCGCGAGATCTCGCGAAGGGGTTTTGCGAGATCTCGCGAGATCTTTGCGAGATCTCGCGAGATTTTGCGAGATCTCGCGAGATCTCGCGAAGGGTTTTTGCGAGATCTCGCGAAGGGTTTTGCGAGATCTCGCGAGATTTCGCGAGATCTCGCGAAGGGGTTTTGCGAGATCTCGCGGTTTTTGCGAGATCTCGCGAGGGTTTTTGCGAGATCTCGCGAGATCTCGCGAAGGGGTTTTGCGAGATCTCGCGAGATCTCGCCAAGGGGTTTTGCGAGATCTCGCGAAGGGTTTTTGCGAGATCTCGCGAGATCTCGCGAAGGGGTTTTGCGAGATCTCGCGAAGGGGTTTTGCGAGATCTCGCGAGATCTTTTGCGAGATCTCGCGAAGGGGTTTTGCGAGATCTCGCGAAGGGGTTTTGCGAGGGCCTAGATAAACGGGGGTATACAATTTAAAAGGTTAAATTATGACTTATGTGAATCTATTTCCTGACATTGGACCAACTCTGACTTGCATGATGTATTGGTGATAAATCGGACTTCCTTTGGCCTAATAAAATGTTTCTTCTTCCAGGTGGAAATGGACGTAATCCGCCGTACTGAGCACTGCATCCTCTTCAACAACTCTTGTTTTTAAACAATAAATGTAATATTAAAATTTATTTATAATTAAAAATGTAATATCATATTTTTCAATAAATGTTTTTTAATGTTCACTGTCTCTCCCATTTGTTTTTTCAAAACTAAGTTTAAAGTATCTAAACTTTGGGGTTCCCTGGGAACATGTCGGTTAGGAATCCTGCTCACACCTCAGGGCGCTAGCTACACATTCTGTCACAATCCTAGTTTTCTGTCACTTCTTAGTCGTCTGTCTTGTCATGATTTTATGTTGAATTTCTGTTCTCCCTGTGTCTTCCTTCCTGTGTTTTCCCTCCTGTGTCTGATTGTGTTCACCTGTTGCCCTTGTGTTTCTGCCTCCCCTGCCCAGCTGTGTCTCGTCCTGTGATTACCCCTCTTTGTATTTAGACTTGTCTTCCCCTGTGTTCCTTGTCGGTTCATTGTCTTTCCTGTCTCCCTCCATGTTGGTCACGGTCAGTTCTTGTGTTGTTGCTACCTGTTTGATTCATGCCATGTTTTTGTTCATCAGCTTTTAAAATAAAGCTCGCTTTTTGTTCCTAGACCTTTTTACCTTTTTTTTTTGTATTCTGCATTTGGGTCCTACCTTTTTCCACGCATTCTAACACATTCAGACTGGAATAAAACCAGGCAGGTTTGGACAAACGAGACCCCTGGGGGCCCAGACTGTATGGAGTGTGGCTGCTGCTCCAATGGGGCTTTTGTGGTTTATACACTTGTGTTTGTCTGTTTTTTATTCTCCCGTTTAAGTGGAAGGTTATCTTTATTCATGTAGCCTAGTGCTTAGTGTACTCTGGTCAATTGTAGTTACTATACCCAGAATGCATGTCAATAAAGTAGGACTGGCCCTTTTCCCCCACACTTCAAGCACTACCTGGGGGTAGTTTCTAGAATAATCAAACGCCCTCACTTGTAAGGCATAAACTACCGCTCATTAAGTTTGTTCTGTCCTCTCGGGTCACTGTCAACACCATGTTGAAATATCAGATGAAGTCGAGCAGTGTCATTTGAAGTGGATTTAAAGTTGAATGTAAAATGATTAGGTGTGTGTGTGTGAAGGTGAATGGCCCCTGCAGTGTGTGTACTCCTACGGCAGTGAAATGAGGTGAATACAGATTAATTAACAGTGACTGATGTCTGATTAGATAAACTGGGTCCTAATCAAAGGTAAAACAAGTATTCAGATCCTTTACTTGAGTACTGCATACTTAAGTAAAAGAATGCAAGTATGATTAGGAACATGTACTTATAATCTAAGGTGTAAAAGTAGTTATTGCAGAAAAACTAAAATATTCAAATATTTTAAAGCAAAAGGAGCATATCGTCACATTCAAGAAGCTGGAGCTGTGAAATATCTTTTCAAAAACAATATACCAAACAATATGATGGGTGGTTTATTCTGTCTTATTTCAACATCTGAAATATTTATAAAGTAATTAGTAAATAAATATAAAAAGTACGTAATGTAGAGTAGTTGTACATATCATAAAAATGAAAATACTCAGGTAAAGTGCAAATACCTCAACTGTGTACTTAAGTACAGCGCCTGAGTAAATGTACTTACAGTAACTTACCACCACTAGTCCTAATAGGTACTACATAACTATAGCTACTGCTGAAATAATAATTAATCCAAAATTGAAATGTTTGCCAATGTCTGACTTGTGACTGAATCATCTCTTTCAAAAGATAAATCATGTCTCCATGCTTTAATGTTCAAAGAGCTCTTTATTTTTCTCATACAGCCTGTGCTGCAGCACCTCTTTTCACCCTCTGTCTGAAACCAGAGCCCAGTCTGCTCTGATTGGTTAGCTGGCCGTCCCCTAGCCAATCATTTTCAATGTGTTGGAGCGCTAGCCAACAGAAAGGAAAGTGTTACATAGTGATATCACTGTTAGAGAAGTAAACAAAGGAGTTCAATGAAGTGTTTCAGGCAGGGGGGGAGTGTGTGGGAGAGAAACTTGCTCTGGTGGGGATTTTAGCCTTTGAACACCATTTACATACAACTGTATATAACACACTACATGAAAGAGAAAACGCCAAAAAGGAAAATACTGTAAGCAGTAATGTAGAACATAACGTCTGGAGCTGTCTGTGTGTGGTCTTTTCTCTACAACGTTTTTCTTTTGCTGACCATCACTCCCAACTGAGCCTCCAGCTGCGATTTGCCCTCCAACAAACCCGATGTAAATCAGACTCCAGCTATGTCCAGTATTAAAGCCGCAGACCGAACAGTCTGAACACTTTTTAATAAAAAAACAGCTCATTGTTACATTAGTATTGAAGCCTATATCCTCTTTTTTTCTTGAATCCCATAACTCACCAGATGGATTTAAAGGAGTGTAAATAGTGTGTGAAAACACTCAAATCATCTTCAGACTGCTGAAGTGTCAGATTGATGGATCCTAACATCTGACTGGCAGCATGAAAACAACTTCATTCATTTATCACTACACATTTCACATCAATGGAGTAATTAAACAACAACTTTGTGTCACTCTGCTGTCTTTCTTTGTGTTTGCTTTGTGAGCCCTGTGTGAGACAGTCGTTTGTCTCACAAGATAAAATCAAAGTCAATACGAGTGTCTGGGAGCGTACATATTTTGAATTATTCCTCTGTCTGGATCCATCGGAGTCCCAAAATGTCTGGAATGCAAACTAATGTAGTCATCTGTCAAGCATTTTATCATGCATGCTCCAGCACACTTGGATCAATTACTAATGAAACCGTCTTACTCAGAAAGCCTTCTGGGGAAATTTGACGGTTCCCCTCTCTCCGTTACAGTTTAATCCTTCCCTTATCTTTTTATCTAGCTAATTTATTTTGGTCTTTCTCTTTCTTGTAATCCTGTTTGTCGTTAATTCTTCTTTTAATGTATCTTTCTCTTGTGCTCTTCCTCCCTTTCTTTCTCAGCACGTTCTTCATCTGCAGACTGAATTCATGAGCCCGTGCAATCACTAATAGATGAGTCTAATTCACTCAGGCAGCGGCACGGCATACTAACTGCTTTACTCTCAACTAAGCTGTCAATCACCGGGCTATTAAGCTTTATTTCATACATACTCATAACACCAGGCAACAGCTGATGAATCCTCAGACTTCTACATATTTTATAGGCTTTGAATCAAACATGGTGAAAGCTGAGGGGCAACCACAACCTTCGCTGAACCACTGACAAACGAACAAGATTAATTATTTAACATTTTTTATGTAAACCTTTCAGTAACTTTCAAATTTTCATAAAAAAACAGATTTACACTTGTCAACGATGCATAATTAACCATCATTCATACATCCTCTATCTTTAGTCCACTCATTTCTGAAATGTGATACTGAAGAAATAAATATAATTGTGCTCTTAGCCCTCAATAACAATGAAAATAGAAACGATACATGAGGGGGATGAATCATTTAAATAACCACTTTAAGAGACAGAGAGGTAATTGAAAAATAAATCTTGTTTTGATGCTGATCGTTATTGTCGGCAACAAGAATTATTCCTTCTCTAATAACGGACTGAAAAGTTTTTATGTAAGTTCTCAGTAAGGTAGCAACTCTAGAGAATACCTCAATTTTAATTCTGGAAGTTATTGCAAAATACTACAATCCCAATGAATAAGGCAAATATCCGATCAGTCAACAGAGTCTAGGCTGATGCAAACACAACCAAATTTAAACTGCAAGTCGTATGAATGTGTAAGAATATATGGATAATTATATTATATTGAATAAACAGTATATTGAGCCTCAGAAGAGACAACACAAACAATGTTGTGCTTATGCAAAGATAGTAACTTTGATTTGTGTGTATTGCTTGTTAACGTCTCTGATTACAACAGCCCAAAGGCATTCAGTAATATATTAAGAAGCTTAAAACAACTGAAAATGTTTTCCACACCCCTAGTAGTGCGTATAGTTAAAGCTAGATATCATTTGGACAGAAACGTTGTATATAAATTCATACAGTTGTTCACAAATAAGGAACATTTTTATAGGCAAAAAATGGCAAAAAGGCCCAAAGAGTTTGAAAGTAAACGCGGTATGTTATTTTCCTGCTGTTAGTTGGCAATAGTTGGCATTTTCACCATGGCAGTAATGCTGCGTTGTCAATAGGGAAACAGGCTTGACATCTTGAAAAGCAGACAAATTATGCTTTTTAATTCAACCATTGTCTCCCAACACCGCTGCAAAGACAGAACAACACGTCTTTGTACATAGATGTATACAAAGAAAGAAGAAACACATTCACTTCTGCACGTAGCACTTCCATTTATTTTACATTACATTACATTACATGTCACTTGTTAGACGCTTTTATCCAAAGCGACTTACATACTCAATACTGTGGCCAACCCCCACAGGAGCAATTTGGGGTGAAGTGTCTTGCCCAGGGACACAACGACATGCTGACTGCAGTGGGGTTTGAACCTGTGCTCCCCTGATCAGAACACCAATGCACTAGTCCACTGCGCCACACGCCTCCCTTTAGCTTATTTAAACCTACTGTACTTAAAAGATTCTTGATTTTTCACTTTGTATCTTCAGGGGTGAATGCAATTATTATAAATCACTCTGGATATAGGTTGAGTTAAATGTAATTTACTGTAGTGTAATTCCACATATGTTCAGGTTTAGGAAAGGATAATATGTAAGGTCTGCAGGTACTGTAGGGAACAATCTGTTTTGCTTCTACCTGGGACATTCAAAAAACAAAAATAAAATAAGCATATAGCTCAATAAAGCAATTAAAGAATGTATTCCATTTGACAGAAATGTACCTCCACTTACAATGGTTTAGCTTCTTTGAATCAAATGTACCTACACCTTTTGTGAGTTTGCATCGTTGGGTTTTAAGTCGCTTTGTATAAAAGCGTCAGTTAAATTAAATGTAATGTAAGCACTCATTGTACAGCCGTGGATGTGGCAATGACTTGCACATTAGCATTCATGATAACATACTTTTAAATGAATGGTTTAATGTACTCCCACATGGTGGAAGAAAACAGGGCGCATATCAAACTCATACATGATGAATCAAACAGGCAACCTGAAAGACATTGCATGAGTGCTCATGTGCACCAAGCAGACAGCCAAAGCTCAATCGTAAAAGCCAGTATGTCTTTGTCTGCAAAGCGTTTTTCTTGTCAGACAAAATAGCAGAGCTGATGTTGTTGCTGTTGTAATTACGCTCGGGCTCACAGGGAGCCGCTGGTTAAGCTCTTACAAGCCGCGAGTGAAAGCTGAGGGGAAAACACAGACATCTGAACAAGAAACTGTCACACCGCAATGTTGTCACACAGAGAAGCCGAGAGAGAGTGTTGGGGGAAATCACAGTCGTCACAATGCAAAGTTGTTAAACCGAGGCACAGAGAACGAGAGAGAAAGCAGGGAGAAGTGTGAAGAGAGGAAACAAAGCAGAAGAGAAGTGTCTGCGGAATAACAGACACGATTGTTGCTGTTATGCTCTGTCACAGCATTTCAGCAGGAGCTGTTTTCTATGGCAGATGTTCCTATTTGTGTTAATAGAATTAAAATTAAAAAAGACCAAAACTCTGCTAGATCCTGCAGATGGTTTCCCTGAAGACACCAAACTAATCAGACATCATTCACTACTCTGGTTTTTCATGTCCGCGCCCAAATGTCTCACATTTTCTTGATACATTTTGAGCATGAGAAGATTTTTCTGCATAATATCGTTTCAATCCAGTGTTTTCTTCCAAAAGAGGGCGAACAGGCTTTCCACTTTTTAATTGAAAAGCAGAAATGGACAGCAGGCGAGGTTTCAGTCCAAGAAAGGGCTCAAATGTCTGGTGCATAGTCACAGTATTCAAAATACACACACATGCTAACACAAGATGGAGACATAAACACACACCCACACATCAACTGGCTTCATTTGGGCCTCTGGGCACACACACAAACACACACTGCAACGTCCAATGGATTATGTCTATTTTTTGATTAAATGATTAATGCAGTGTATGCATATCAAGGGTAAGTGAGAGCAGGGTAGATTGTACAAAAATGAAGTGAAGTATTAAGAAAATGTCATTAGAGAAGACAGGTCACCCTTGCTACAAAGCTCTCATTATGTCTTCACTCTTGTCTTGATCTGTGTTTTTAATTAAATCAGAATGAGATGCTTGCAAAGATCTCCCTGCCTGAAAATCACTTTCCGACCGCCGACGTTTTGAGCTTGTTATGAGTTTTTGGCATGAACAAAATGGGGTGCTGATGTGACATTCATGAAGGATTCAAAAATGTCTGACAGACTGTGTCCAACATGTCTTTTGATAATGTATTTGGAATTAGAAAATTATCTACTTTTCGAAAATGTTACTTGTGCGGCCAGATGCTAATATTTCCAGCGCAGCTACAGCAGTAGATGTATTGTTGCTTTTGGGAGTTTTATTTTGAAAAAACAGCCTCATCCTGAGCCTTCTGCACGGATACAGTGACTTTCAAGGGCTTTTATTTTGAAAACAATCCTTGTGCTGAGCTTCCTGTCACCGATACAGTTACTATTTAGGGCTTATACAGTAGCTGCTGTGATAAAGGAACATTTTCAATTTTCATCAGACAGTAAAGTATTATTTGAATGTTTAGTCACTTATTGTATATCATAGTGTTTAACATATCTCAAGAAAACACTTCTTAGGATCTGATTAGTGTATTTTTGTACATTTCCTATAAATAAACTGTGCTATTCTTCAGGAAATAAACCCAACATTTACAAAATATCAATAAAACTAATTGGCATACTTCTGATGACTTGCTAAAGAGCTATTTGGTACGTTGACAGATACCTCAATAACAATGAAAATCTCACAAAACCCCTTCGCGAGATCTCGCGAGATCTCGCAAAACCCCTTCGCGAGATCTCGCAAAACCCCTTAGCGAGATCTCGCAAAAGATCTCGCGAGATCTCGCAAAACCCCTTCGCGAGATCTCGCAAAACCCCTTCGCGAGATCTCGAAAAACCCCTTCGCGAGATCTCGCAAAAGATCTCGCGAGATCTCGCAAAACCCCTTCGCGAGATCTCGCAAAACCCCTTTGCGAGATCTCGCAAAAGATCTCGCGAGATCTCGCAAAACCCCTTCGCGAGATCTCGCAAAACCCCTTCGCGAGATCTCGCAAAAGATCTCGCGAGATCTCGCAAAACCCCTTCGCGAGATCTCGCAAAACCCCTTTGCGAGATCTCGCAAAACCCCTTCGCGAGATCTCGCAAAAGATCTCGCGAGATCTCGCAAAACCCCTTCGCGAGATCTCGCAAAAGATCTCGCGAGATCTCGCAAAACCCCTTCGCGAGATCTCGCAAAAGATCTCGCGAGATATCGCAAAACCCCTTCGCGAGATCTCGCAAAACCCCTTCGCAAGATCTCGCGAGATCTCGCAAAACCCCTTCGCGAGATCTCGCAAAAGATCTCGCGAGATCTCGAAAAACCCCTTCGCGAGATCTCGCAAAACCCCTTCGCGAGATCTCGCGAGATCTCGCAAAACCCCTTCGCGAGATCTCGCAAAACCTCTTTGCGAGATCTCACAAAACCCCTTCGCGAGATCTCGCGAGATCTCGCAAAACCCCTTCGCGAGATCTCGCAAAACCCCTTTGCGAGATCTCGCAAAACCCCTTCGCGAGATCTCGCGAGATCTCGCGAGATCTCACCCATTTAGAGGGAAGATATGATTGGTCAATTGTACTGTCATTTGACATTACTCTCTCATTGAGTTACTATAGCTGGCCCTCTGTGAATGTACAGAGGGAATGTACACAAGCTCTCCAGCTCACAGTCGCAGAGACGGCTAAAGGAGCTTCTTTCATTTAACCCTTCACATTCCAACAGAAACTGAACAGGCAGATTCGAAGGATTTATTTCTTTGGAAATGTTATTTTAAATACAATTAAATCAAGTTATTTTGGTAAAACTAATGAAAAATATTTTAAAAAAAAATATTTAAAAAAAAAATATTTTCAAAAAAATGTTTTTTTTAATGTTTTCAAATATTATTTTTTAGAATATCTTAGGCCCTCAGAGAGGGCCTAGAGGGCCCTGACGGCTCGCCACTGCTGTATCCACGTCCTGGAGATGAACCTAAACTCCAAGAAGGAAAATCACAACAGCATATTTGTATTCATCTCATAATTTGTTGAGTTGCAAAGTTGTCAGGCAGCCACAAGAGGGCAGTAGACTCACATGCGGCTTTAGGGGGTTCAGGAAATCAATCATTTTCCAGTCTATTGCTTTCATAATTAAATAGTTAAAACATTGTTTAAGTTATAATTATCTGTTTGATGTGACTATTCCTTAAGGCTGAAAGACTATAACATGTATTAAGTACAGTTTCTTATATAGATATTATCTAATCACTTGAAGGTCTCTCAAGGTCTCTCTCTCTCAAGGTCTCTCAAGGTCTCTCTCTCAAGGTCTTTCAAGGTCTCAAGGTCTCTCTCTCTCTCAAGGTCTCTCAAGGTTTCTCTCTCTCAAGGTCTCTCAAGGTCTCTCTCTCTCTCAAGGTCTCACGGTCTCTTTCTCAAGGTCTCTCAAGGTCTCTCTCTCTCAAGGTCTCTTGCTCAAGGTCTCTCAAGGTCTCTCTCTCTCAATGTCTCTCAAGGTCTCTCTCAAGGTCTCTCTCTCTCAAGGTCTCTCAAGGTCTCAAGGTCTCTCTCTCAAGGTCTCTCAAGGTCTCTCTCTCTCAAGGTCTCTCAAGGTTTCAAGGTCTCTCAAGGTCTCAAGGTCTCTCTCAAGGTCTCTCAAGGTCTCTCAAGGTCCTCTCTCTCAAGGTCTCTCAAGGTCTCAAGTTCTCTCTCTCTCAAGGTCTCTCAAGGTCTCTCTCTCTCAAGGTCTCTCAAGGTCTCTCTCTCTCAAGGTCTCTCAAGGTCTCTCTGTCAAGGTCTCAAGGTCTCTTGCTCAAGGTCTCAAGGTCTCTCTCTCTCAAGGTCTCTCAAGGTCTCTCTCAAGGTCTCTCTCTCTCAAGGTCTCTCAAGGTCTCTCTCTCAAGGTCTCTCAAGGTCTCTCTCTCTCAAGGTCTCTCAAGTTCTCAAGGTCTCTCTCTCAAGGTCTCTCAAGGTCTCTCTCTCAAGGTCTCTCAAGGTCTCTCTCTCAAGGTCTCTCAAGGTCTCAAGGTCTCTCTCTCTCAAGGTCCCTCAAGGTCTCAAGGTCCCTCAAGGTCTCTCAAGGTCTCAAGGTCTCTCTCTCTCAAGGTCTCTCAAGTTCTCAAGGTGTCTCTCTCTCAAGGTATCTCAAGGTCTCTCAAGGTCTCAAAGTCTCTCTCTCTCAAGGTCTCAAGGTCTCTCTCTCAAGGTCTCTCAAGGTCTCTCAAGGTTTCAAGGTCTCTCTCTCAAGGTCTCTCAAGGTCTCAAGGTCTCTATCGTGTCTTGAATTTATCTCTCTCTCAAGGTCTCTCAAGGTCTCTCTCTCAAGGTCTCTCAATGACTCAAGGTCTCAAGGTCTCTCAAGGTCTCAAGGTCTCTCTCTCTCAAGGTCTCTCAAGGTCTCTCAAGGTTTCAAGGTCTCTCCCTCTCAAGGTCTCTCAAGGTCTCAAGGTATCTCTCTCAAGGTATCTCTCTCAAGGTCTCAAGGTCTCTCTCTCAAGGTCTCTCAAGGTCTCTCTCTCTCAAGGTCTCTCAAGGTCTCAAGGTCTCTCTCTCTCAAGGTCTCTCAAGGTCTCTCTCTCTCAAAGTTTCTCAAGGTCTCAAGGTCTCTCTCTCAAGGTCTCTCAAGGTCTCTCTCAAGGTCTCTCAAGGTCTCTCTCTCTCAAGGTCTCTCAAGGTCTCAAGGTCTCTCTCTCTCAAGGTCTCTCAAGGTCTCAAGGTATCTCTCAAGGTCTATCAAGGTCTCTCAAGGTCTCTATCTCTAAAGGTCTCTCAAGGTCTCTCTCTCTCAAGGTCTTTCAAGGTCTCAAGGTCTCTCTCTCAAGGTCTCTCAAGGTCTCAATGTCTCTCTCTCTCAAGGTCTCTCTCTCTCAAGTTCTCAAGGTCTCTCTCAAGGTCTCTCAAGGTCTCTCTTTCAAGGTCTCTCAAGGTCTCTCTCAAGGTCTCTCAAGGTCTCTCAAGGTCTCAAGGTCTCTCTCTCAAGGTCTCTCTCTCAAGGTCTCTCAAGGTCTCAAGGTCTCTCAACGTCTCAAGGTCTCTCTCTCAAGGTCTCTCAAGTTCTCAAGGTCCCTCAAGGTCTCAAGCTCTCTCTCTCTCAAGGTCTCAAGGTCTCTCTCTCAAGGTCTCTCAAGGTCTCAAGGTCTCTCAAGGTCTCAAGGTCTCTATCGTGTCTTGAATCTATCTCTCTCTCAAGGTCTCTCAAGGTCTCAAGGTCTCTAGGTCTCTCTCTCTCTCAAGGTCTCTCAAGGTCTCAAGGTCTCTCAAGGTCTCAAGGTCTCTCTCTCAAGGTCTCTCAAGGTCTCAAGGTCTCTAAAAGGTCTCAAGGACTCTCAAGGTCTCAAGGTCTCTATCGTGTCTTGAATCTATCTATCTCTCAAGGTATCTCAAGGTCTCAAGGTCTCTCTCTCTCTCAAGGTCTCTCAAGGTCTCAAGGTCTCTCTCTCAAGGTCTCAAGGTCTCTATCGTGTCTTGAATCTATCTCTCTCAAGGTCTCTCAAGGTCTCTCTCTCAAGGTCTCTCAATGACTCAAGGTCTCAAGGTCTCTCAAGGTCTCAAGGTCTCTCTCTCTCAAGGTCTCTCAAGGTCTCTCTCTCTCAAGGTCTCTCAAGGTCTCAAGGTCTCTCTCTCTCAAGGTCTCTCAAGGTCTCTCAAGGTTTCAAGGTCTCTCCCTCTCAAGGTCTCTCAAGGTCTCAAGGTATCTCTCTCTCAAGGTCTCTCAAGGTCTCAAGGTCTCTCTCTCAAGGTCTCTCAAGGTCTCTCAAGGTCACAAGGTCTCTCTCTCAAGGTCTCTCAAGGTCTCAAGCTCTCTCAAGGTCTCAAGGTCTCTATCGTGTCTTGAATCTATCTCTCTCTCAAGGTCTCTCAAGGTCTCAAGGTCTCAAGGTCTCTCTCTCAATGTCTCTCAAGGTCTCAAGGTCTCTCTCTCTCAAGGTCTCTCAAGGTCTCAAGGTCTCTCAAGGTCTCTCAAGGTCTCAAGGTCTCTCTCTCAAGGTCTCTCAAGGTCTCTCTCTCTCAAGGTCTCTCTCTCAAGGTCTCTCAAGGTCTCAAGGTCTCTCTCTCAAGGTCTCTCAAGGTCTCAAGGTCCCTCAAGGTCTCAAGGTCTCTCTCTCTCAAGGTCTCAAGGTCTCTCTCTCAAGGTCTCTCAAGGTCTCTCAAGGTCTCAAGGTCTCTATCGTGTCTTGAATCTATCTCTCTCTCAAGGTCTCTCAAGGTCTCAAGGTCTCTAGGTCTCTCTCTCTCTCAAGGTCTCTCAAGGTCTCAAGGTCTCTCAAGGTCTCAAGGTCTCTCTCTCAAGGTCTCTCAAGGTCTCTAAAAGGTCTCAAGGACTCTCAAGGTCTCTATCGTGTCTTGAATCTATCTATCTCTCAAGGTATCTCAAGGTCTCAAGGTCTCTCTCTCTCTCGAGGTCTCTCAAGGTCTCAAGGTCTCTCTCTCTCAAGGTCTCTCAAGGTCTCAAGGTCTCTCTCCCTCAAGGTCTCTCAAGGTCTCTCTCTCAAGGTCTCTCAAGGTCTCTCAAGGTCTCAAGGTCTCTCTCTCAAGGTCTCTCAAGGTCTCAAGGTCTCTCTCTCAAGGTCTCTCAAGGTCTCAAGGTCTCTCTCTCTCAAGGTATCTCAAGGTCTCTCAAGGTCTCAAGGTCTCTCTCTCTCAAGGTCTCTCAAGGTCTCTCTCTCAAGGTCTCTCAAGGTCTCTCAAGGTCTCAAGGTCTCTCTCTCTCAAGGTCTCTCAAGGTCTCTCTCTCTCAAGGTCTCAAGGTCTCTCTCTCTCAAGGTCTCTCAAGGTCTCTCAAGGTTTCAAGGTCTCTCCCTCTCAAGGTCTCAAGGTATCTCTCTCTCAAGGTCTCTCAAGGTCTCAAGGTCTCTCTCTCAAGGTCTCTCAAGGTCTCTCAAGTCTCAAGGTCTCTCTCTCAAGGTCTCTCAAGGTCTCTCAAGGTCTCAAGGTCTCTATCGTGTCTTGAATCTATCTCTCTCTCAAGGTCTCTCAAGGTCTTTCAAGGTCTCAAGGTCTCAAGGTCTCTCTCTCTCTCAAGGTCTCTCAAGGTCTCAAGGTCTCTCTCTCTCAAGGTCTCTCAAGGTCTCAAGGTCTCAAGGTTTCTCTCTCTCAAGGTCTCTCAAGGTCTCTCAAGGTCTCAAGGTCTCTCTCTCAAGGTCTCTCAAGGTCTCTCAAGGTCTCTATCGTGTCTTGAATCTATCTCTCTCTCAAGGTCTCTCAAGGTCTCAAGGTCTCTCTCTCAAGGTCTCTCAAGGTCTCAAGGTCTCTCTCTCTCAGGTCTCTCAGGTCTCTCTCTCTCAGAGAGTCTAACAGGTTCGTTTTCCACAGACCTTATTTCGAGCTATTTTCCAAAACCCTATGGAGAAATCCCATTGTTTTTGTGTCGAGAGAACCAGCAGCTTACTTCCGGGTTTTAGGACGCGTCACTGCACCACTTGCATAAACTTCACAGCGGGCGGAACTTGTCATAAAGTCCGCGAAAATAAATCCCACCCATTTAGAGGGAAGATATGATTGGTCAATTGTACTGTCATTTGACATTACTCTCTCATTGAGTTACTATAGCTGGCCCTCTGTGAATGTACAGAGGGAATGTACACAAGCTCTCCAGCTCACAGTCGCAGAGACGGCTAAAGGAGCTTCTTTCATTTAACCCTTCACATTCCAACAGAAACTGAACAGGCAGATTCGAAGGATTTATTTCTTTGGAAATGTTATTTTAAATACAATTAAATCAAGTTATTTTGGTAAAACTAATGAAAAATATTTTTTTTAAAAATATTTAAAAAAAAAATATTTTCAAAAAAATGTTTTTTTTAGAATATCTTAGGCCCTCAGAGAGGGCCTAGAGGGCCCTGACGGCTCGCCACTGCTGTATCCACGTCCTGGAGATGAACCTAAACTCCAAGAAGGAAAATCACAACAGCATATTTGTATTCATCTCATAATTTGTTGAGTTGCAAAGTTGTCAGGCAGCCACAAGAGGGCAGTAGACTCACATGCTGCTTTAGGGGGTTCAGGAAATCAATCATTTTCCAGTCTATTGCTTTCATAATTAAATAGTTAAAACATTGTTTAAGTTATAATTATCTGTTTGATGTGACTATTCCTTAAGGCTGAAAGACTATAACATGTATTAAGTACAGTTTCTTATATAGATATTATCTAATCACTTGAAGGTCTCTCAAGGTCTCAAGGTCTCTCTCTCTCAAGGTCTCTCAAGGTCTCAAGGTCTCTCAAGGTCTCAAGGTCTCTCTCTCAAGGTCTTTCAAGGTCTCAAGGTCTCTCTCTCTCAAGGTCTCTCAAGGTCTCTCAAGGTCTCAAGGTCTCTCTCTCTCAAGGTCTCTCAAGGTCTCTCAAGGTTTCTCTCTCTCAAGGTCTCTCAAGGTCTCTCTCTCTCTCAAGGTCTCTCAAGGTCTCTCTCTCAAGGTCTCTCAAGGTCTCTCTCTCTCAGGTCTCTCAAGGTCTCTCAAGGTCTCTTGCTCAAGGTCTCTCAAGGTCTCTCAAGGTCTCTCTCAAGGTCTCTCTCTCTCAAGGTCTCTCAAGGTCTCAAGGTCTCTCAAGGTCTCTCTCTCTCAAGGTCTCTCAAGGTTTCAAGGTCACTCAAGGTCTCAAGGTCTCTCTCAAGGTCTCTCAAGGTCTCTCAAGGTCTCAAGGTCTCTCTCTCTCTCAAGGTCTCTCAAGGTCTCAAGTTCTCTCTCTCTCAAGGTCTCTCTCAAGGTCTCTCTCAAGGTGTCTCAAGGTCTCAAGGTCTCTCTCTCTCAAGGTCTCTCAAGGTCTCTCTCTCTCAAGGTCTCTCAAGGTCTCTCTCTCTCAAGGTCTCAAGGTCTCTTGCTCAAGGT
>CM062264.1:38071972-38093329 GCA_031216635.1 Dissostichus eleginoides | reverse complement strand
CACGCTGCCCGTGAGGCAACCCAAGGTGGGCCTGGAGCGAAAGGGCTGTGAGGGAGCCTCCACACGCTGCGTTTCACTCCGGCTCTCATCATGAGGTGTGTACACACTCAGGGGATGAGTGGAGGTGTGTGCAGTGACGTCCACATGAGGCGTCATAACTGCTCTCATGGGCTTATTATGACCGTGTGTAGGAGGCGTATCTCGGACAGAGGAATGCCGCGAGCTCTGCGGTTTATTAACCGATAGGTTAAAACCAGCAGACTTCTGCAGCGATCCCTGCTGCCTACTAATCAACAGATTGGTGGCAGCTGGCTTAGTTAGCGAACTCTGCAGTTTATTAACCGATAGATTAAAAACTGCAGGTTTTTTCAACGAGCCCTGCTGGCTACTAACCGATAGGTTATAGGCAGCTGGTAGAGTGGGGGATATGTGAGAAACACTTGATACTGATGCCTCAGACAACAAGTTGGAAAATGAACCCATTTCATTTATCTCACAACCCCCCCCAACACGTCAGAAGCGGCTTTGCTTCCTCGGAGGCTCTCGCGGAGCAGACCAGGAGCAGGAGTGCCTCACTCCCCGTTGACTCACCGCCGGAAGACCCTCTGTCTCTGGGGTGGCGGGGGAGCGGAGACGCGGGGCGGAGCCCCTGCCGCCGCCGACGGGTGAGCCTGACGCCGCGGCTGCGGTTGCTGTGTGCGTCTCTCCGCCTGCCGCTGTGGCCGGGTTGGACGCTGCGGCTGCTGCGGCTGCTGCGGGCGTTGGTGCCGCTGTGGCCGCCCCGCAGGCTGGAGCCAGCTAACGTCCTGGCGGATGTCGTCGGCCTGTTCTGCAGCCGCCTTCATGGACTCCACCATGGCGTGGAACTGGGGTCCGAACAGCCCGTCCGGGCTGATTGGAGCGTCCAGTAGCACCTTCCTGGCCGTCTCCGTAACAGACGCCTGTTGCAGCCAGAGGTGGCGCTGAATCTGCGTCACCCACGCGGCGATCCTTGCCTGGGAGACAGCAACGGATGCGCACAGTGTGAGTGCCGTGCTGGCCGCCTTGCTGATCTCCACCGCGGCCAAGGTGGTGGACCGCTCCACCAGCGTCACCACCGAGTTGGAGAGCAGCGCGATGTTGTTCGCCGCCGCCGACACCTGAAAGGCACACTGGTCCACCCGGTCGGCCTGGCGGGCGACATACTTACCTCCTGATGGCGGGAAAGCGTGGCCAGATCGGATCACTCCTGACCGTCTGCACCCCCTGAGCTAGGGGAACGGGGAGACCTCTGCAGGCGGCCGCCTTGCATATGATCTCCGCAGTTCCCCAGGATGCCACCTATCGCCGGCAGCGTGATGACGGAGAAGGGGGCCGCGTGCTCGGCCGTCAAGCCGGCACCCTGCTCCACTCTGTCTCCCCCGTCCGGGGGAGAAGAGGGAGGGGAGAACCGCACGGTGAACCGTGGAGGGAGGTGGGGTAGGAGTCGTCCGACTCCTGCCCGGCACTCGGCTCCAGGGACATGAGGCTGCCGCCCACAGGCTCGAAAGCCTGGACGGGCCAATCGTCCTCCTCGGCCGCAGCAGCGAGAGCGTCCGCTCTGCGCTTCCTGTCGTCCGAGGGGAGACGGGCACAGTGGGTGCATGCGACCTGCTGGCTGAGAGCCTCGTACGCGTGCTCTGACCCCAGGCAGGATTCGCATGACGTGTGCTGGTCGTAGCTCATGATATACCAAAACCACATGAGGGACAATCTCTCACACAGTTGGTACTCATGTTTGCTAATCGAAGTGTCTCTTGTGCTTCAGTATTTTACGGGGTGCTGAAGAAAAAGAGGGAGCAGATTGTCGGGCCTCCTTCCTATTTATACCGGAAGGGAGCCCGAGGGTGGGGCCCACCTTGCGGGTGGGCGTGGACTACAAGTGTTTCAGTGCTGCGCGGGCGCGCAGGGGATTACCCAATAGCGATAGCCTTAGAGGGCGAAGCCATATACGAAATAGAAACAATACTCCCGTGATTGGTGGGAAACCAAACTGATACCAGCGTCAAAGTTCCGTGAAGCGAGCTGTTGAGCATCGTAGTTCAGAATCAGATCAGAATCAGAAAACATTTTATTAGTCCCACAGAGGGGACATGTACGTTGTTACAGCAGAAAAGAGCCACAGACAGTTACATATGTTACATGCAAAAAAAAAGTATTTAAAGTAAAAAAAAAGTGATATGATAAAAAAATATAATAAAATAAAAAGTTATACAATTTACAAAATACACATCCTGTAACAGTTCTGAGGATTTAGCAGCCAGGTATATATTGCAGTTTTTAACGGCATATATATATAAGTGTTTTGCCAATAATACCAAAAATACCTCATCTGCACTTTTCCCCATAAAACTGAATTTTAATCAATACTTTTAGATGTAAATGGTTTATTGTATCTTTACTATGGGTCTCTGAAACAATCAGACTGTTAACACACTGTTATCAGACTTTTTCAGACTTTTAGCACTCTTTTCCCAGCAGAAACGACTTTAAACAATCAGTGTCACTATTGTGGGGATGTAGGAATGTACCTGTGTCTGGTGCGGAGCCTCCCTGCACTTTAAATCAATTGATTTGCCTTTATTGATCGTATTTTCTACTGTTAATGCACTGTGCTCATGTTGGGTGATGCACTCCCTAGAGCCCTCCTGTGGGGAAACCTGGAACTGCACTTAAATCACTTGGTGCTTTTTAAGCCATTTAAAATAGTTTTTCTCACTTTTAAAATACTTTCTGCCCTAAAATTATTTTTAATCAGTATTAACATTATTTAGGGGCTACATGAACACGAATTTAAGCATCCCTGCACACTTTCCTCCTATTTAAAACACTTTTCAGTGAGGTGCTGCAGCCTGATTCTCTCCTGTTTCTCTGCCTCTATTTAAAACACTTTTCCTCCTATTTAAAACACTTGCTAGAGGTGAAATCTCTATTTCAGCCCTGATTTAGGCACATCTTGTAAATCACTTACATTTAGCCTTGTGTTTTTATTTAAGTCGCTGTTCATTGTTTGTTATATAAAGCAGATATAATTATATCCTATGGACGTTGATGTGTGGATGTTGTGTCCTTTTGATAACTTTGTTGAGCTTGTTTTTAGCTGCATGTCTTTTTCTATCTCACTAAACAAAGTCCCTGTATGTGAACTGGTTCAGCTGATAAGGCTGGTTATGAATCAGAGGGAGGAGCTGCAGACAAGTGAAGGAAGGTGAAAGTAGGAAGTCAGACTGCCAGACGCCATTTTAGGGCTCGTCAGGAGGAGAACAACAGGGTGAGTGTTAACACATTTATTATTTACTCTGTCAAACTGGATGTCAGAAAATAACTTATTGGTTAACAATCTGCATCCTAGAGTCCAATGAGACTCCTGCAAGTGTTGTACACTTTGATTATTTCCTGTTTTCTGATTCATCAGAGTTACAGAACATGTGACAGCCCAGCTCAGTCAAAATGGAGAGCGGCCAGTCTGAAGTCTGACTGATTTCATGTATTTTAACCAAGTTCATTATTAAGATGTGTGTGTGTGTGTGTGTGTGTGTGTGTGTGTGTGTGTGTGTGTGTGTGTGTGGTGTGTGTGTGTGTGTGTGTGTGTGTGTGTGTGTGTGTGTGTGTGTGTGTGTGTGTGTCAGACTGGAGAAGATGAGTGATGTAAAAGATGAGGAAGAGGACAAATCTTCAGTCTCCAGCGGTCTGTCTCTGAAGAGTGACTGGTCTAAAGAGTGGCTTCCTCCAGGCTTCAGTAATGAACCTGGACCCTCAGACACAAAGTAAGAGTTTCTACTGTAAACTGACCTGAAGAGGATCCAGTTTTTATGTAATCTAATATATTAAACTGTTCTTTAATGATATCATGTGAGCAGTTTGTAAAGGAAAAACGCAGCAGAGTACAGTAAGCTAACATTATCTAAGGATATTTCAATATGCAATTATATTATCATTGTATCTGTGTATAAAATGGTTTTAAATATCAACAATGTTGATAAATTCTGATTTAAAAACTATATATATTGTCCAAAACATTATTTAACTACTTGGGCATATCTATGATATGTCTTTTTAAGATGTTTATTAATAATAGTAATAACCTGGTGAGCTGGTTGTGTTTAGCATTAGCAGAATAAACAGTGTTTTGTGAAATCACATGTAGAGTCAATGCAATGACCCAGATCCGTGCCTGGCAACACGAAGGAAGTGAAGATGTTAAATTCATGTCACCTGCGTATTCGTGCAGCGTGACACATTTCAACTTGAGTGTAAAGTTTGTGACGCTCTGTTACAAAAACCTGTCAGTGTTGAGATTGTGCTCCTGTGGTCTCTGACGGTCTGAGGGGAATCAGAGAGGAGAACAGAGCTCTACAGCAGCTCATATTAAATCAGGGTTATTCATGTTCCTGTATAAACCAGAGACTGTCTGTGGTGCTAACAATATAGTGACTGCTGTACTCAGGGTTGGGAGGGTTACTTTGTAAATGTAATCAGTTACTGATTACTGAATACATGGCTCTGAAAGTAATCCGAATACAGTTACAGTTACGTGTCTTAAAAAAGTAACGTAATCAGATTACTTTTAGATTACTTTTGGATGACTTTCTTTTGTTGTTTTGGTGTACAGGAGACACAAAAAGCAAAAGGAAACTGAACGTGTTTTTACTGTTGTAATGGCTTATCAAGAGCACAACCGAAACATAACATCTGAAACGATGTAACAACATAATAAACTTTTTGGGGATGCAGCTTGGGATGTGAGGAGTGAGGGACACGGCTTAGAACGGGCGTGTCGCCTTCTGTCCTGCCAGTGTTGGCAGGACATGAATTAAAATGTCGAACTCGGACTTCATTTTAAGGACATTTCGGCCTGGGGTGTAGAGCTATATTTGTTTAAGCACCGGATTGGAAAAACAGGAGAGTGTGTGCACCAGTCTGCCTTGATCTATGAATTCATGTCCGTGACACTCACAGTATCTGCTGCCCGCAGCTGTTTTATAGAAGGAAAACCTCCTTCACTTCATGACATCTCTGCAGCACCAGGAGGCAGCGGGAGGGTTAACTCAGCCTCTGAGAAGAGGAGCGTGCAGTGCCTTTCACGCACCGCCTTCACTGTGTTTATCTTCAGAAAGGCTAAAGAGCGACCGCAGGCTGATGTGTTTTAACCACACACACACACACACGATTTAAACGCAGACTTTTGTTCCTCCATGTTTCGTTGTTATTGTTTCACTGAGCGGACCCGCACATTTTTTTCAAACGCTCCCTTTTTTGGTGCATCTGCGGCGGTAATAGGTTTTGTGCGCTGTGATGATTCGGCTGTACCTTTAGTAATGAATATTAAATGTTGTGAGGAAATCTTTCCACCAATATTTCCAATAAGTAATCCAAAATGTATTCACTTCAGGTTTACGAAAGTAATTGTAATCAGATTACTCGTTTTTCAAATGTAACGCGAGCTGAATACAGTAACTTGATTTTTGTATTCTGATTACGTAACGCCGTTACATGTATTCGTTACAACCCAACCCTGGCTGTACTTATGACTTCATGAAGTCATTCTGAGTGTTGATGGAGCAGCTAATGTTAGCCTAGCTTTAATCAAACCGATCTCTTCAGAAAAAACATTAAAAAAAATGTTATGCTCGTTGTGTTGGACAGACCTGACAAAGCATTAACTCAGGCTTTTTACAAATCACTATCACTCTGTTGTTATTTAGGCATCCTTTCCATATGTTTATTTCTATTGACTCACAGCAGATTCTATGCAAGTTGGGTTTATAGTAGGGCTGCACGATATATCGTGTCGTGACGATAACCGCGATATTCACATCGCAGGACGTGACGATTTAAAAAAAAAAAAAAAAAAAATCTTTTTTTTATTTTTATTTTTTTAGGGCTTGCGATATTAAGTAGGCAAATTAACTCAAACACGTCATGTTACAATTCTTTTGCTACTTGCTACAAAAGGAAAACTTGCGCGGCTCTCATGTCAGGGGTACTTGAGTGAGTGACATGCAGGCTCTGCATGCACAGCAAACCACCAATCAAATCTCCAAAGCAAACGGACCCGGTGATCAAAGGTAAAAACACTGAATAAAGTATTTTCATGTGTTTCTCCAGGGCAGTTCGGCGCTGCTAACCGAGCTAGCTCAGCTTGTTGCTCTGATAACTTAAGATCCAGACGTCCGTGACTAAAATCCTTCATCCGGTTAAATATAGTTAAGAAAATACCAATTGTATAGCATTAAAGTTCAAGAAAGGATGGTTTGCGGGAAAAAAAACGTTCTTTTCTTCAATTCCTGTATGTTTTCATATCGCAATATATATCGCAGGGGGAAAAAAAATCGCAATGTCAGTTTTTTCCAATATCGTGCAGCCCTAGTTTATAGTGTACCAGGTTAATACAGCTGTGTGTGTAGATACAGGGAACATGTGCTCCTCTGGGTGATGAATCCAGACAGGATGCTCTCTGGTTTTATGATCATGTGAATTGTAAGCTATCTACCTGATCACAAGGGTATATTATATAGACCTTTTTTAAATATCAAACTAGAATGTGCCCCCTTGTTGTACCTTTGGTGAGAATCAGCCCCTCTGAAGTAAAGTGCTATAAAGGATGTGTTCCTCTCCACAGAGGGAAGAGGAAGAGTGGTGTTCCTGTGGAGGAGCAGCTGTCCAGCTGTGCTCTGTGTCAGGACGTCCTGAAGGATCCAGTCTCTACCAGCTGTGGACACTGGTTCTGCAGACAGTGCATCACCTCATACTGGGAGCAGCGCCTCCATCAGGAGACCCCTCCTGTCCCCAGTGTGGAGAAAGATCCAGAACCAGAGCTGGACTGCAGACAGCCAGTCAGACCAGCTCTGTACGAGGTAAGAGGCCGAACATGCAGCGTTTATTCCTCTTCCTGGTTCATTTTTTTTTTTATTAGGTATTCTGTTGAAGAGCATAGACATTAAAATGTTTATAAAACATTTAAACTCAGTCTGTTTTTATTAGTTTTTTGTTATTCTCAAAAGCATTTTCTGATTCTCTCCTGTTTCCTTCTCTTCCAGCAGATAGTGGTCTGCAGGAGGTTTTAGATGAACATAGGCTCAGTCTGAGGAGGAGATGTGAACGTGTGACTGAAGGAACTGATCAAAGTGAAACCCTCCTCAACAGCATCTTCACTGAGCTCTACATCACACAAGGCCAGAGTGAAGAGGTTAATACCCAACATGAGGTGAGGCAGCTGGAGACAGCTTCCAAGAAGAACCCTCCATGACACTCCAATCAAGTGCCAGGACATCTTTAAAGCCTTACCTGACCAACAGACTCCATCAGAGCGGTCCTGACCAACGGAGTCGCTGGAGTTGGAAAAACCTTCTCAGTGCAGAAGTTCACTCTGGACTGGGCCGAGGGTTTGGAAAACCAAGATGTCAGTCTGGTGATCCCGCTCTCCTTCAGGGAGCTGAACCTGATCAAAGGTGAGCAGTACAGTCTTCTCAGGCTGCTCCATGTTTTCCATCCAACCTTACAGAAGGTCACAGCAGAGCAGCTGGCTGTCTGTAAAGTGCTGTCATCTTTGACGGCCTGGATGAAAGCAGACTTTCTCTGGATTTCAGAAACAATGAGGTTGTGTCTGATGTCTCACAGAAGTCCTCAGTCAACGTGCTGCTGACAAACCTCATCAGGGGGAAGCTGCTTCCCTCGGCTCTCGTCTGGATAACTTCCAGACCTGCAGCGGCCAATCAGATCCCTCCTGAGTGTGTGGACAGGGTAACAGAAGTACGAGGCTTCACTGACGCCCAGAAGGAGGAGTACTTCAGGAGGAGATCGAGTGATGAAGACCTGTCCAGCAGAATCATCTCTCACATCAAGGCTCCAGGAGCCTCCACATCATGTGTCTGATCCCAGTCTTCTGCTGGATCACTGCTGCAGTTCTGGACCACATGTTGACTACAGACCAGAGAGGAGAGCTGCCCCAGACCCTCACTGACATGTACTCACACTTCCTGCTGGTCCAGACAAGAGGAAGAAGCAGAAGTATGAAGAGGGACATGAGACGAGTCCACAGCAGCTGACGGAGGCTGACAGGAGGTTCTTCTGAAGCTGGGAGGCTGGCGTTTGAACATCTGGAGAAAGGAACATCATGTTCTACCAAGAAGACCTGCAGCGCTGTGGTCTTGATGTCACCGAGGCCTTGGTGCACTCAGGAGTTTGTACAGAGATCTTCAAAAGAGAGAGTGTGATCTTCCAGAAAACAGTCTACTGCTTTGTTCATCTGAGCATTCAGGAGTTTCTGGCTGCAGTCTACATGTTGCACTGTTACACCAACAGAGACACAGAGGTACTGAAGGACTTCCTGCAGGACTGGCCCTATAGAACAGTAAAACAGTGATCAGGATTACCCATCCCTGCCTGTCTTCCTAAAGGGAGCCATGGTGAAATCCCTCAGAAGTGAAAATGGCCACCTGGACCTGTTTGTCCGCTTTCTCCACGGCCTCTCTCTGGAGTCCAACCAGAGACTGTTAGGAGGCCTGCTGGGTCGCACAGACAACAGACCAACATTCATCCAGAGACTGTTAGGAGGCCAGCTGGGTCGCACAGACAACCGTCCAGAAATCATCCAGAGAGCCATCAACAACCTGAAGGAGCTAAGCAGTGATAATATCTCTCCTGACAGGACCATCAACATCTTCCACTGTCTGACAGAGATGAAGGACCACTCAGTACATCAGGAGATCACAGAGTTCCTGAAGTCAGAGAACAGATCAGAGAAGGAACTCTCTGTGATCCACTGCTCTGCTCTGGCCTACATGCTGCAGATGTCAGAGGAGGTTCTGGAGAGTTGGACCTGAAGAAGTACAAAACATCAGCTGAGGGAACAGAGACTGATTCCAGCTGTGAGGAACTGCAGGAAGGCCAAGTAAGTCCAGATGTGATTAACTTTATAAACTAATGTGGATCAGAGTTTAATTATTCAAATAAACACTATAACATTTTGCTGTTTAAATACTGAGAGCAAAATAAACCAACACTGTTCTTCTATTTATTTATAATAATAGTTAAACTGAAGCGTTTCTCTCTTCATATTGAGTGATGGAGGCGACATGTCAAACACATGAAGGACTTTAGAGCTTTCTCAGCATGTGATCACACCACACAGCAGGACTTACAGTTATCAGTTATTATTACTTTCTAGTAGTTTCTTTATCATTAACACACACACGTTTTTAACACAATGTGTTAGAGTTTAAAATAAGATCTATATCATATCCCACCAATACCAGAGTTATGTCTTAATATCATACTGAGAACATCTGATGGTATTCAGTTTAACATATTGAAACTTTATTGGTTAGTTAATTGTGTTTGTGTGCACAATACATTTCCAGATGCTCAGAGAAGCCAAAACATCCATCATTCACATCTAAATATGAATTAACATTTAAATATGTACATCTCTAATATTGTCAAGTATTTATTTAATTTCTGTTTCTTTTGGTGACAGTCAGTGACAGCAGGAGCACAGACCTGTGATCAGATCACACTGACAACACATTACACTCTATTATCATATATTATTATATATAAAATGGACTAACAAATCTCAATCAGAACATGTCAAATACTTTTTTCATCAAATGCTTGAGGTCATTATGTTTCCTCTTGTTTTAACACATGTTGTAATATATGTGTTATTATAGACTTGCTCACTGTGGACTCTCAGAGACTCACTATGAAGTCGTGGCCTCAGCTCTGAAGTCTGACCCCTCCCATCTGAGAGATCTGTACCTGAGTGAGAACAAGCTGAAGGATTCAGGAGTGGAGCTGCTGAGTTCTGGACTAAAGAGTCCAAACTGCAGACTGCAGGCTCTCAGGTCAGTTCACTGACTGAACTTCATCTGTTTGTATTTATCATTATTTGAATTTGAAAAAAATACATTGAAATGATTTTTCCATTTTTGCTAATGACTGAATATTAGGGGTGTAACGGTATCCGTATTCGTCCCGTACCGTCACGGTTCGGACGTCACGGTTCGGTACATGCAGTCACACGACGAATACGCCTTTTTTTTTACGAGTGGGAACAATGTCTGTCATTCAGGGCATCATCCAACACTATATATAATCCAGGGGGCGGTATTGCGCCTAGAGGCTGTTTGCCAGCCGCCCTTAAACAACAAATGAAGAAGAAGAAGAAAACACAACAAAACGAACAAAATACAAGAAGAAAAGTTAGTATGGCGAGTTCAGATAACACACAGGAGCTAGAACCCACCTGCTTCTTTTAAATCAGCTGTGTGGGAACATTTCGGGTTCCCTGTGGACTACAACAACGATGGAGTGCGAGGACGGTGTGTCGTCATATCAGAAGGCATCACCCAGATTTGCCAGTCACCGGAGCCCGGCAAAAGACAACAGCAGATCAACAGCTTATCCCCGCTGTTTTTAAGAAGCCAATAGACATGAAAGCCGAGAGACCAAAATAAATAACGGAAGCTTTTGGCATATGTTTTTCAACGGCTATGCTGCGCCCTTATGCAATAGTAGAGGACCCCGGCTTTTATTGATTGTGATTGAAAGTGATTGAAACACTTTCTTATTATTTATTTTGTAATATTTTCTAGACATTCTTTTTAGTTTTACAGCTTATTGAACCTTTTTGTTTGACATCAGCCATTATAGATAATATGGCCATCTGAGTGTGTGTGGTACTGTTTGTGGTTTGTTTTTAACTGTGTAATACAGTTAATTATTCAAAATGTTAGAGTCCTTATTTTTATACTGAAACCTGCACTACTGTTCAAAATAAATAAAAAACAAACCTGGAATTATGCATTTGGGACTTTTTTTTGCTTTTTCTTGTTGAACCGAACCCGTACCGAACCGTGACCCCCAAACCGAGGTACGTACCGAACCGTGAACTCTGTGAACCGTTACACCCCTACTGAATATTGATCAGAATAACAAAGAGAAGGTGAATGTGTGAGGGAGAGTGTTTGAGCTTCCACAGACTCACTCTGTGCTCCATGAGTCAGTGGAGATGCTGTCAGTACTGAGGAGCTGTGAGGGAGATGAAGGAGTTGATAAACATCTGATCAAAGTTAAAGTTCCAGATTATCAATGGATTGTTTCTACATCATCTCTGACATTAAAGGTCTCCTATCATGCAAAAGTCACTTTCTGATGTCTTTTCTCCATCACCATGTGTCCCCGGTGTCAGGAGACTCACAAAGTGTCAGGAAACAAAACCCTCTCTCTTTTCCTCCGTACCCACATCTCTAAAAACGGGGGGACAACGGAGCTGATCCAGATTTGCTGCGTCATGACGGCATTACTAAATTGTGGGCGGGCTTTACACCAACGGGCCAATCAGAAACGTTGCTGTCAGAAACAATGAGACGTGTTCTGGAAGTAATATGGTCTGTGTTTACATTAGCATGGCTAACACTCAGAGCTAACCTGTACTGGAGAGAGCATGTGTAAAGAAGCAGGAAATAAAAAGGAACTCACCTTGTGGTAAACCCGAGAGAGAGAAAGAGTTTGAGCTCCATACTGTTTCAGAGATAATCCTTGATGTGGTTTGGAACATGATATGGAGTTTCATCACGCCAGCATTTAGCTGAGTTTCTGCTGGTAGAATTCTGATCAGGCATTAGCTCCACCTCCTTTTTTTTCAAGCTAAGGACCCGAACCTGCTCTTCTCTAACAGCTGGAACAGAGGGATATGAGGGATTTCTAAAATGCATGATCTGTTTGGTATTTTGAGCAAAACACATCATAGACATGTTTTTATATATTTGTATATATCTGATAGCCTGATAGGAGACCTTTAAAACCCTGTTTGACTCTGAACAGATTATTAAACCTGGAGTTATTTCAAACAGGAACATTGTTTTCTAAAGTTACATCATGTTTTCTTTATTCAGTCTGTGGAGCTGCAGTTTGTCAGAGATCAGCTGTTCTGCTCTGATCTCAGCTCTGAAGTCCAACCCCTCCCATCTGAGAGAGCTGGACCTGGGTCTCAACGCTCTGCAGGATTCAGGAGTGGAGCTGCTGAGAGATCTTCTGGAGAGTCCAGACTGCAGACTGGAGACTCTCACGTCAGTTCACTGACTCTCTGTTACTGCTGGAGATCTCATGTTTCATTAGATATTCAACCTGATTCTTCTACATAATTAACTTACATCCATTAAGTTGTAAATGTTCTTTTATTCATACTTTCATTTGTAGGTACTAAAGTAAGAACTGCAGAGATAAATGTTGACTGATTCTTAAAGGAACTGTAATAGATGTTAGTTGTAAAAAGTAAATCTATGTTTTTAATATTTAGTAAATGATAACGTCTGAATAAAGTTCATCTGAAGTAATATTAGTTTTACAGGATAAAGTTAACTTTCTGAAGAAGACATATGTTTTTGATCCCATTCATTTCAATGTTGAGTAACACATCTGATTATAAACAGATTTGTATCCTCATGTTTTCTTTATTCAGACTGAGAGGCTGCAGTTTGTCAGAGATCAGCTGTTCTGCTCTGGCCTCAGGACTGAAGTCCAACATCCATCTGAGAGAGCTGGACCTGAGAGCCAATGCTCTGCAGGATTCAGGAGAGAAGCTGCTGAGAGATCTTCTGGAGAGTCCAGACTGCAGACTGCAGACTCTCTGGTCAGTAAGGGGTCTCTGCTGGTTCAGCAGTATTGTATTAAACTCAGGGAGGTGTTTCTCTCACTGGGGAATCCCAACAGATCAGTGATGTTACCCACTGACTGCAGGCTCTTTCATTCTTCCATCAACTACAGAAGGCCAGCTGAACATGCAAAGCCACACTTTAGTAATCAACTCTCTAACAGACATATGGGACTTTACAGAAGAGTGGGAAAGGTAGTCTGTTCTTATGGGATGTTTTTAGTTTCTAGCCCAGGGGTGTCCAAACTGCGGCCCGGGGGCCAAAAGCGGTCCTCAGCAAATTCTGAAAGTATAATGAAATACGGCCCACACATGAAACTTCTGCTTGTCTTGTATTGTACTTCTTAAATATATATGTACACATATATTACACAGTAGTATTCATGTGTTAATAAGCCCACCTTTAAAATAAATTCACTCAATTAAAGCTGAAAACATTTCCTAACAAATTTAAGTTGATAAGAAAAAAGCCCAATAACTTATTGTTATAACAAGCGTGAAATAAACCCTTCATATTTCCTGTAATTATAATCAATCTGAAGCTCCTGCTTTAAGGAATGAGCTGCTAACAGAATAAAGTAAACCCTCTGGAGAGCTGGGAGCTGTTTGTTTCTTAAAGCATCTTCAAGTAACAAGCATCCTTTACCTTCATCTGATTGAGTTTCCTGACTTATAACTGAACTTATGAGGCAGTAAACCTCTAGAGAGCGGCCCAGACCTTTATATATTTTTCTGTATGCGGCCCTCAGTGAAAAAAGATTGGACCCCCCTGTTCTAGACCAATGACTGGTTACTTCCTGTCATGCAGCTGAGAGCTGTGGCAGGCAGTCGTAGTGTTTGCAGAGAAGATATGATGGGATGTAAAGCATGAGATCAGGACTCTGAAGCTGACTCAAAGAACAAACACTTATTTTAAACTGGATCTTAAACTGTTGGATTGTGTTCGTCTCTACAGGATCAATGATGAGACGATCAGAGCCACGATCCAGAAGACCTGTGAGTACTGAAACCATACCCTCCATTCATCAAGACATGAAACTCTTTAATGGAGCATGACCTCAGAGGAAAACAAGACTCTTCTTACTCTCTTCATCATTTTAGCTGTTTCTCTTGGTTTTATCATCATCATTATTCTCTCTCTCTCTCCTTCTCCTCTCCGGTGACAGGAAGTGAAGACACACAGAAAGGTGAGAGGTCGTACCGTGTGAAGTTTATTTCTTGAGGTTTCAACACGTTTTTCTGGTGTTCCAGACAAATCTGCAAGCTCAGGTTTTCTTTGTTCCCAGTTTATTCATCACGGGGCGAGTTTGAGACGTGAAGAGGAGCGTTTAGGCATTTTGGAAAATAAAGAAGAAGGCTGCAGCTGATGAGAGACTTCCTGTTAGCTCTCCTCAATATTAAATGAACAAAAACAAAGTATATACAAACACAAGTGGTTTGTTAAGTTGAGTTTAAGGCCTATTATCAAATATAATGGGTGTCACTGTTTAAAGAGGGGAGACAGTTGTCTTCACTCACAGCAGGCCGTGCACAGGGGGGGGGGGGGGGGGCCTGACTCAATGGAAAAGTACTGAAGCCCCAAAATGTGTTTAGGCCATACCATAGGAGAATATGCCAGGACATGTCCACTCCCACACACCAGAGGTCATGACCTTCGCCCACATATATGGGTATGATGGAGATGTCTTTGGGTTTTTTTTTTGTTCCTATGTGCAGCATAAAAGCACTGGCTGAGAGGGAGAAAGCTCCAGAGCGGGGTTTCTCCTTGGTAGGTTCTCTCAACTTGGTTATGTCTCTCAAACTGATTCGTGAATTGTTGAATGAAAGTTTGAATGTGTTGGATACCACTGACCATTTATGAGGAGTGTGGAGTCTATTTTTATGTAACATTACAAGACTGATTCTTATTATTACATTATTTGCTTATTGTGCTCATGAAATGTTGCTATGACTATAACTGGGAATCAGTGTAAATGGAGGATTCCACTATCTGTCTGCAAAGCAGCTTTAGCAAAAACAAATGACATAGCGGATAGAGTAGGGAGGGACTTTCACAGGCCGGCCGAATGCTGATTGGAAGGTCGTGTGCCAAGAGACTTTGTCTAAGTCTGTGCACCAACGAGAGAGAGCCAAAGTCTAAACCACGGCCCTCCCCAACTAGTCTCAACCTATCATAAATGTACGGGCAACGCCCTGTGTAATAAAATGTATTGACGCACAAGGTTCGAGGCTCTTTCCGGAAATAGTGGTTACAGATTACAGCTTTGCTACCTGTGATTTCTATGACCTGACGGAGTCCTTGGCCAAGTAATATATCTTTTGCTCTCTTATAATAAATAGTTAAACTTAGAAGTTGTTTGTCTTTCCTGGAATGTTGAACTCAATAGGAGATCCCTTTAAATGTTGTCGGACTCTAGGCTTGAATGTGTTTTTAGCACCGGCGATTTATGAGGAGATTCTTCTGGATTCTGTCAGATTAGACTTTAAATGTTACAACTGAAGTGGGCAGTTGAAGTTAGAATTTAGTGTAAGAAATGTAAAACTGTGAATTGAGGTTTTATATTAGTAATTTACCACAGCATGATATATTTTGTATGATTGTCATATTGTAACAAGAGAAGGTAAAAACCCTGTATAAGTGTGGACCTTTTTCTTCAAATCAAATCATCCTACCTTTTTGGATTGGGAGAATTTAAATAAATCTGCGCTCTCCTCTCCTGCTTAAGGGTAAGATTGCACACTGCCACACTCACACTTAGGCAGGGCCACACCTCATTACTGATACCAAAATCCTTCGGGATTGCTTAAACAGATTTAGCGTGTCGTCTGAATTGAAACAGCAGTTTATTGAACCTGGTTCTTCAGGAGTCAGTAGAGGTGAGACCTTGCTGACCTTGGTGGATCTGAGCCAAGCAGTAAACTTACATAGACTCAATAGCTTCTGTTAGGTCAATCAGTAGGTCTGAGTAGTTGCCGGAATAAACTAACAGGCCTCCCGACTCCAACAATAGTCATGGGGGTCTTCCTTGCTGAAGTTGGGAAAGGAGCAGTGGCGGCGCCAGGGTATGGCTGGCGTAGGCTACAGCCATACCAAGAAATGGCTTAGCCCCACCATGAAAAATGATGTTAAAGTAAGCAAAATAAAGTCCGCCAACTCGCGCGGAGTAAATTGCACAGACAGCAGTTAGTAAGATTGATTTCAGTAGCCACTTTTCTGGAAATACCGAAGACTAGAAACGGTTTTGAAAACTTTTGTCACGTAGTGATCGTCTTATTAATAAAACATCTTTGATAATGTCTTCTGGCCAATCAGAATCACGATAACGGCGTGGTGTTGTTGCAGGAAGCCCCGACGGAGAATACTTTTGCAGTAGTACATCTCTATATACATCGATACAACATTACGTGTTGATAGAAATCAACACGTAATGAAATAAGACCCCACGGTTTGATGATTGATAGGTGTGTGGGCTGTCTTTCATTTTGACACACAGAACAATGGGGGCTATCCACCCTTATCCACAATGTAAAGTAATCCACACAGCCTCTTTCCTCTTCTCTCTGAGGAGCAGCAGGTTCAGCTTTCAGAACAAAGTAACAAAAAACAAAAATGGCATTCATTTTTTTAAATGTGTAGTAATAGATTTATTTATTTTTCTTCTCAAGAGAGTAACAGAATGTGTATTTTATGTTAGTATTTCAAAAAATCTCCTTGGGGAGAATCCCCCCAGACCCCCCTGCAGGGGTTGGGTTTTCAGCATGTCAACTCTTTCACCTGTGGGGAAATTGCAGGATTGGTCCAGGTCGCCCTTTTTATTTACTACAAGACAAATGTTCCTTTTTATTTCATACAGTTCAATTTGGATTGAGACAGGGAAATAATCTAAACCTCACGCGTGGCGTTTCACTGTCAAGGGGGGCGATATAGCGTGCATGTAATTACATTGCAAATACTGACTTGAGCCCCACCACTGTATGGGGTTAGCCAGCATCTGCCGGGCTGGTGTAATCGGTGTGCCTTTCCTCCTGTGTCCTCGTCCCAGTGGAGGCGCCAGGGTATTTTTGTTGGGTAATCTATGGTAGGGCTAACCCATACGGTGGTGGTGCTCAAGTCAGTATTTGCAATGTAATTACATACAAGCTATATCGACCCCCTTGACAGTGAAACGCCACGCGTGAGGTTTAGATTATTTCCCTGTCTCAATCAAAATGGAACTGTATGAAATAAAACGGCACATTTGTCTTGTAGTAAATAAAAAGGGATCACTGTGAACGTGACGTATGATCAGGGCCGGCCCTTCCCACTGGCGAACTAGGCGGTCGCCTAGGGCGCCAGATCTGGAGGGGCACTGCCGCGCTGCGCTGGGAGAAAAAAAAAATTAATAAAAAAAAAAAAAAAATTACTTTTAAAATGATTTTGTATTCTGCCTAATTTTCTGCCCTTGATGTAATACATTTACATTAATAAATGGTCGCTTATTATCAGGCACCCACAGGCCGCGGCTCACAGCGAAAGTGACGCGGCAGCTCCAGCTGAAAGTGTCGGAGATCGCAACGATCGCAACAGCAAGAGGCAAAAAATTAGCATTATGAAAAGGTCCAAGCCTTCTGGTGCAACGGGAAGGAAACGGAAAAAAGAACAGGAGGAATCGAAAGTCAAAGAGAGAGGTACGTCGGCTCGTGTAAAAAAAAAATCAGTAGAGACCTTGAGAGACCTTGAGAGAGAGAGACCTTGAGACCTTGAGAGACCTTGAGAGAGAGAGACCTTGAGACCTTGAGAGACCTTGAGAGACCTTGAGAGAGAGACCTTGAGACCTTGAGAGACCTTGAGACCTTGAGAGACCTTGAGAGACCTTGAGAGAGAGACATTGAGACCTTGAGAGACCTTGAGAGAGAGAGACCTTGAGACCTTGAGAGACCTTGAGACCTTGAGAGACCTTGAGAGACCTTGAGAGAGAGAGACCTTGAGACCTTGAGAGACCTTGAGAGAGAGAGACCTTGAGAGAGAGAGACCTTGAGAGACCTTGAGAGAGAGAGACCTTGAGACCTTGAGAGACCTTGAGGAAGAGAGACCTTGAGAGACCTTGAGAGACCTTGAGAGAGAGACCTTGAGACCTTGAGAGACCTTGAGACCTTGAGAGACCTTGAGAGAGAGACATTGAGAGCTTGAGAGACCTTGAGAGAGAGAGACCTTGAGACCTTGAGAGACCTTGAGACTTGAGAGACCTTGAGAGACCTTGAGAGAGAGAGACCTTGAGACCTTGAGAGACCTTGAGAGAGAGAGACCTTGAGAGACCTTGAGAGAGAGAGACCTTGAGACCTTGAGAGACCTTGAGACCTTGAGAGACCTTGAGAGAGAGAGACCTTGAGACCTTGAGAGACCTTGAGAGAGAGAGAGACCTTGAGAGACCTTGAGAGAGAGACCTTGAGACCTTGAGAGACCTTGAGAGAGACCTTGAGACCTTGAGAGACCTTGAGAGACCTTGAGAGAGACCTTGAGAGAGAGACCTTGAGACCTTGAGAGACCTTGAGACCTTGAGAGACCTTGAGACCTTGAGAGACCTTGAGAGAGAGAGACCTTGAGACCTTGAGAGACCTTGAGAGAGAGAGATCTTGAGACCTTGAGAGACCTTGAGACCTTGAGAGAGAGAGACCTTGAGAGAGAGAGACCTTGAGAGACCTTGAGAGAGAGAGACCTTGAGAGCTTGAGAGACCTTGAGAGACCTTGAGAGAGAGAGACCTTGAGACCTTGAGAGACCTTGAGACCTTGAGAGACATTGAGAGAGAGAGACCTTGAGACCTTGAGAGACCTTGAGAGAGAGACCTTGAGACCTTGAGAGACCTTGAGAGAGACCTTGAGACCTTGAGAGACCTTGAGAGAGAGACCTTGAGACCTTGAGAGACCTTGAGAGACCTTGAGAGACCTTGAGACCTTGAGAGACCTTGAGAGAGAGAGACATTGAGACCTTGAGACCTTGAGAGACCTTGAGAGAGAGAGACCTTGAGACCTTGAGAGACCTTGAGAGACCTTGAGAGAGAGACCTTGAGACCTTGAGAGACCTTGAGAGAGACCTTGAGAGACCTTGAGAGAGAGACCTTGAGACCTTGAGAGACCTTGAGAGAGAGAGACCTTGAGACCTTGAAAGACCTTGAGACCTTGAGATCTTGAGCGACCTTGAGAGAGAGAGACCTTGAGAGACCTTGAGAGACCTTGAGAGACCTTGAGAGAGAGACCTTGAGAGAGAGAGACCTTGAGACCTTGCGAGACCTTGAGACCTTGAGAGACCTTGAGAGAGAGAGGCCTTGAGACCTTGAGAGACCTTGAGAGAGAGAGAGACCTTGAGAGACCTTGAGAGAGAGACCTTGAGACCTTGAGAGACCTTGAGAGAGACCTTGAGAGACCTTGAGAGACCTTGAGAGAGAGACCTTGAGAGACCTTGAGAGAGAGACCTTGAGACCTTGAGAGACCTTGAGAGAGAGAGACCTTGAGACCTTTAGAGAGAGAGACCTTGAGACCTTGCGAGACCTTGAGACCTTGAGACACCTTGAGAGACCTTGAGAGAGAGAGACCTTGAGACCTTGAGAGACCTTGAGAGAGAGAGAGACCTTGAGAGACCTTGAGAGAGAGACCTTGAGACCTTGAGAGACCTTGAGAGAGACCTTGAGAGACCTTGAGACCTTGAAGAGAGACCTTGAGAGACCTTGAGAGAGAGACCTTGAGACCTTGAGAGACCTTGAGACCTTGAGAGAGAGAGACCTTGAGACCTTGAGACCTTGAGAGAGAGAGACCTTGAGAGAGAGAGACCTTGAGACCTTGAGAGACCTTGAGACCTTGAGAGACCTTGAGAGAGAGACCTTGAGACTTGAGAGACCTTGATAGACCTTGAGAGACCTTGAGAGAGAGACCTTGAGACCTTGAGAGACCTTGAGAGAGAGAGACCTTGAGAGACCTTGAGAGACCTTGAGAGACCTTGAGAGAGAGAGACCTTGAGACCTTGAGAGAGAGAGACCTTGAGACCTTGCGAGACCTTGAGACCTTGAGAGACCTTGAGAGAGAGAGGCCTTGAGACCTTGAGAGACCTTGAGAGAGAGAGAGACCTTGAGAGAGAGACCTTGAGACCTTGAGAGACCTTGAGAGAGACCTTGAGAGACCTTGAGAGACCTTGAGAGAGAGACCTTGAGAGACCTTGAGAGAGAGACCTTGAGACCTTGAGAGACCTTGAGACCTTGAGAGACCTTGAGAGAGAGAGAGACCTTGAGACCTTGAGAGACCTTGAGAGACCTTGAGACCTTGAGAGAACTTGAGAGAGAGACCTTGAGAGACCTTGAGAGAGAGACCTTGAGACCTTGAGAGACCTTGAGACCTTGAAAGACCTTGAGACCTTGAGAGACCTTGAGACCTTGAGACCTTGAGAGACCTTGAGAGAGAGAGACCTTGAGATCTTGAGCGACCTTGAGAGAGAGAGACCTTGAGAGACCTTGAGAGACCTTGAGAGACCTTGAGAGAGAGACCTTGAGAGAGAGAGACCTTGAGACCTTGCGAGACCTTGAGACCTTGAGAGACCTTGAGAGACCTTGAGAGAGAGAGACCTTGAGACCTTGAGAGACCTTGAGAGAGAGAGAGACCTTGAGAGACCTTGAGAGAGAGACCTTGAGACCTTGAGAGACCTTGAGAGAGACCTTGAGAGACCTTGAGAGGCCTTGAAAGAGAGACCTTGAGAGACCTTGAGAGAGAGACATTGAGACCTTGAGAGACCTTGAGACCTTGAGAGAGAGAGACCTTGAGACCTTGAGAGAGAGAGACCTTGAGACCTTGAGAGACCTTGAGAGAGAGAGACCTTGAGACCTTGAGAGACCTTGAGACCTTTAGAGACCTTGAGAGAGAGACCTTGAGACCTTGAGAGACCTTGAGAGACCTTGAGAGACCTTGAGAGAGAGACCTTGAGACCTTGAGAGACCTTGAGAGAGAGAGACCTTGAAAGACCTTGAGACCTTGAGAGACCTTGAGACCTTGAGACCTTGAGAGAGAGAACCTTGAGATCTTGAGCGACCTTGAGAGAGAGACCTTGAGAGACCTTGAGAGACCTTGAGAGAACTTGAGAGAGAGAGACCTTGAGACCTTGAGAGAGAGAGACCTTGAGACCTTGAGAGACCTTGAGAGACCTTGAGAGACCTTGAGAGATAGAGACATTGAGACCTTGAGAGACCTTGAGAGAGAGAGAGACCTTGAGAGACCTTGAGAGAGAGACCTTGAGACCTTGAGAGACCTTGAGAGAGACCTTGAGAGACCTTGAGAGACCTTGAGAGAGAGACCTTGAGAGAGAGACCTTGAGACCTTGAGAGACCTTGAGACCTTGAGAGACCTTGAGAGAGAGAGACCTTGAGAGACCTTGAGAGAGAGACCTTGAGAGACCTTGAGACCTTGAGAGAACTTGAGAGAGAGACCTTGAGAGACCTTGAGAGAGACCTTGAGACCTTGAGAGACCTTGAACCTTGAGAGACGTTGAAGAGAGAGACCTTGAGACCTTGAGAGACCTTGAGAGGAGACCTTGAGCCCTTGAGAGACCTTGAGAGACCTTGAGAGAGAGACCTTGAGACCTTGAGACCTTGAGAGAGAGAGACCTTGAGACCTCGAGAGACCTTGAGACCTGAGAGACCTTGAGAGAGAGAGACCTTTGAGA
>CM062264.1:38027133-38070972 GCA_031216635.1 Dissostichus eleginoides | reverse complement strand
TTAATTTTGGTTTAGTATTGATAAGTAAATTTGAGTCAAAGATGGCTGCAACTCCACCTCCTCGGCCTGTGCCTCGAGCAATATGAGTATTGATATGGCTGGGTGGAGTGGCTTCATTTATGCTGACATATTCTTCATGTCTCAACCAAGTTTCAGTGAGACAGCAAATATCAATATTATAATCTGATATTAAATCATTTACCAATATTGCTTTAGATGCTAGAGATCTTATATTTAAGAGACCACATCTAATCTTCCTGTTTTGTTGCACTGTAGTAGTTGTTACATTTACTTTTATTAGGTTATTATGTATGACACCTCTATTAGGCTTCATCTTAAATTGTCCTTGGGCAGACACACACACCGTTAATATTGGGTATTTTATTGGGTTCGGGATTCCTATGGATGACTGCCCAGGAGAGAGCGCAGAGAAGCGTGTAAGACTGCGACTCCGCCTCCTGGTCTCAACTCCAGTTTGTCATGGATTAAGTCCACAAATCCCTGAAATGTTTGCCGAAATGAGATGTGCACCTTCCAAAGTAGGATGAATGCCGTCTCTCTTAATCAGACCAGGTTTTCCCCAGAAGGCTGTCCAATTATTTACGAAGCCCACATCGTTTGCTGGGCACCACCAAGACAACCAGCGCTGAAATGATGATATGCGGCTATACATGTCGTCATTGATCAGATTGGGGAGGGGACCAGAGAAAATTACGGTGTCCGACATTGTTTTAGCATATCTACACACCGACGCCACATTAAGTTTAGTGCATTCTGATTGGCGTAAACGAACATCATTACCACCGACGTGAATAACAATCCTACTGTATTTACGTTTATTTTTAGCCAGCAGTTTAAGATGCGCCTCAACGTCGCCCGCTCTGGCCCCCGGAATGCATGTGACTGTGGAGGCTTTGGTCTCTAAATTCACGTATCTCATAATAGAGCTACCAATAACCAGAGTTGACTCCTCAGCGGGTGCCTCGCTGAGTGGGGAAAATTTGTTAGATACGTGAACGGGTTGGTGGGGACCTGTGGGTCTCCTGTAATGCCTCTTCTGAACAGTCACCCAGTCTCCCTGCTGCTCGGGAGTTGTCGGGGGACGGCTAGTAGGAGCTACCTCTTGCCGGTCCGCACCGACTAACATGGGCTTTACTGTAGCTGAGTTACTTTCTAAAATGCGGAGCCGGGCTTCTATGGCTATGATTCCCGCCTCCAACCTAACAACTATACTACATTTAACACATGTATCGGTACCAGTAAAGGAGGTAGGGAAGTAACCAAACATGAGACAGGTAGAGCAGGAAATAGTACCCGAGGGTGGGGAAGGAGCCATGGCTAGCTATCAAGCTAAAGTAGCTACCGTTAGTAAACCCGAAAAGAGTGTAGGCAACTGTGGAGTTACAGTCGCTAAGAGAAGGAGAGTTGTGGGTGCTTAAGCTGTAGTAACGTGTGATTACAACGTCAGGCAGTTGCCGTGATCAAGAGTTTTAAAACGATCGATTAAGTTAAGATAATATAAGCTATCAGCAGCAGAACAGGCACACAGGATACCCAGAGGTGACAACCGGAAGTTACAACACGCTTACCGCAACAGTGAGGGTCCGTGTAGAAACCTTGGTCTCTCTCTCAAGGTCTCTCAAGGTCTCTCAAGGTCTCAAGGTTTCTCTCTCAAGGTCTCTCAAGGTCTCAAGGTCTCTCAAGGTCTCAAGGTCTCTCAAGGTCTCAAGGTCTCTCTCTCTCAAGGTCTCTCTCTCTCAAGGTCTCTCAAGGTCTCTCTCTCTCAAGGTCTCTCAAGGTCTCTCAAGGTCTCAAGGTCTCTCTCTCTCAAGGTCTCTCAGGGTCTCAAGGTCTCAAGGTCTCTCTTTCAAGGTCTCTCAAGGTCTCTCAAGGTCTCAAGGTCTCTCTCTCTCAAGGTCTCTCAAGGTCTCTCAAGGTCTCAAGGTCTCTCTCTCTCAAGGTCTCTCTCTCTCAAGGTCTCTCAAGGTCTCAAGGTCTCTATCGTGTCTTGAATCTATCTCTCTCTCAAGGTCTCTCAAGGTCTCAAGGTCTCTCAACGTCTCAAGCTCTGTCTCTCTCAAGGTCTCTCAAGGTCTCAAGGTCTCTCTCTCAAGGTCTCTCAAGGTCTCAAGGTCTCTCAAGGTCTCAAAGTCTCTCTCTCAAGGTCTCTCAAGGTCTCAAGGTCTCAAGGTCTCTCTCTCTCAAGGTCTCTCAAGGTCTCAAGGTCTCTCTCTCTCAAGGTCTCAAGGTCTCTTTCTCTCAAGGTCTCTCAAGGTCTCAAGGTCTCTCTCAAGGTCTCTCAAGGTCTCAAGGTCTCTCTCTCAAGGTCTCTCAAGGTCTCTCAAGGTCTCAAGGTCTCTCTCAAGGTCTCTCAAGGTCTCAAGGTCTCTCTCTCAAGGTCTCTCAAGGTCTCTCAAGGTCTCAAGGTCTCTCTCTCAAGGTCTCAAGGTCTCTCTCTCAAGGTCTCTCAAGGTCTCACTCTCAAGGTCTCTCAAGGTCTCTCAAGGTCTCAAGGTCTCTCTCTCAAGGTCTCTCAAGGTCTCAAGGTCTCTATCAAGGTCTCTCAAGGTCTCTCAAGGTCTCAAGGTCTCTCTCTCAAGGTCTCTCAAGGTCTCTCAAGGTCTCAAGGTCTCTCTCAAGGTCTCAAGGTCTCTCTCTCAAGGTCTCTCAAGGTCTCTCAAGGTCTCAAGGTCTCTCTCTCTCAAGGTCTCTCAAGGTCTCAAGGTCTCTCTCTCTCAAGGTCTCTCAAGGTCTCAAGGTCTCTCTCTCAAGGTCTCTCAAGGTCTCAAGGTCTCTCTCTCTCAAGGTCTCTCAAGGTCTCAAGGTCTCTCTCTCAAGGTCTCTCAAGGTCTCTCAAGGTCTCAAGGTCTCTCTCTCAAGGTCTCTCAAGGTCTCAAGGTCTCTCTCTCTCAAGGTCTCTCAAGGTCTCTCAAGGTCTCAAGGTCTCTCTCTCTCAAGGTCTCTCAAGGTCTCAAGGTCTCTCTCTCTCAAGGTCTCTCAAGGTCTCTCAAGGTCTCAAGGTCTCTCTCTCTCAAGGTCTCTCAAGGTCTCAAGGTCTCTCTCTCTCAAGGTCGCTCAAGGTCTCAAGGTCTCTCTCTCAAGGTCTCTCAAGGTCTCAAGGTCTCTCTCTCTCAAGGTCTCTCAAGGTCTCAAGGTCTCTCTCTCAAGGTCTCTCAAGGTCTCAAAGTCTCTCTCTCAAGGTCTCTCAAGGTCTCAAGGTCTCTCAAGGTCTCTCAAGGTCTCTATCGTGTCTTGAATCTATCTCTCTCTCAAGGTCTCTCAAGGTCTCAAGGTCTCTCTCTCTCAAGGTCTCTCAAGGTCTCAAGGTCTCTCTCTCTCAAGGTCTCTCAAGGTCTCAAGGTCTCAAGGTCTCTCAAGGTCTCAAGGTCTCTCGAGGTCTCAATGTCTCTCTCTCTCAAGGTCTCTCAAGGTCTCTCAAGGTCTCTCAAGGTCTCAAGGTCTCTCAAGGTCTCAAGGTCTCTCTCTCAAGGTCTCTCAAGGTCTCTCAAGGTCTCTCTCTCAAGGTCTCTCAAGGTCTCAAGGTCTCTCTCTCTCAAGGTCTCTCAAGGTCTCTCAAGGTCTCTCAAGGTCTCTCAAGGTCTCAAGGTCTCTCAAGGTCTCAAGGTCTCTCTCTCAAGGTCTCTCAAGGTCTCTCAAGGTCTCTCTCTCAAGGTCTCTCAAGGTCTCAAGGTCTCTCTCTCTCAAGGTCTCTCAAGGTCTCAAGGTCTCTCAAGGTCTCAAGGTCTCTCTCTCTAAAGGTCTCTCAAGGTCTCAAGGTCTCTCTCTCAAGGTCTTTCAAGGTCTCTCTCTCAAGGTCTCTCAAGGTCTCTCTCAAGGTCTCTCAAGGTCTCAAGGTCTCTCTCTCAAGGTCTCTCAAGGTCTCTCTCTCTCCAAGGTCTCTCAAGGTCTCAAGGTCTCTCTCTCTCAAGGTCTCTCAAGATCTCAAGGTCTCTCAAGGTCTCAAGGTCTCTCTCTCTCAAGGTCTCTCAAGGTCTCTCAAGGTCTCTCTCTCTCAAGGTCTCTCAAGGTCTCAAGGTCTCTCTCTCTCAAGGTCTCTCAAGGTCTCAAGGTCTCTCAAGGTCTCAAGCTCTCTCTCTCTCAAGGTCTCTCAAGGTCTCAAGGTTTCTCTCTCAAGGTCTCTCAAGGTCTCAAGGTCTCTCTCTCTCAAGGTCTCTCAAGGTCTCTCAAGGTCTCTCTCTCTCAAGGTCTCTCAAGGTCTCAAGGTCTCTCTCTCAAGGTCTCTCAAGGTCTCAAGGTCTCTCAAGGTCTCAAGGTCTCTCTCTCAAGGTCTCTCAAGGTCTCAAGGTCTCTCAAGGTCTCAAGGTCTCTCTCTCTCAAGGTCTCTCAAGGTCTCAAGGTCTCTCTCTCTCAAGTCTCAAGGTCTCAAGGTCTCTCTCTCAAGGTCTCAAGGTCTCTCAAGGTCTCAAGGTCTCTCTCAAGGTCTCTCAAGGTCTCAAGGTCTCTCTCTCAAGGTCTCTCAAAGTCTCTCTCAAGGTCTCTCAAGGTCTCAAGGTCTCTCTCTCTCAAGGTCTCTCAAGGTCTCAAGGTCTCAAGGTCTCTCTCTCTCAAGGTCTCTCAAGGTCTCAAGGTCTCTCTCTCAAGGTCTCTCAAGGTCTCAAGGTCTCTCTCTCAAGGTCTCTCAAGGTCTCAAGGTCTCTCTCTCTCAAGGTCTCTCAAGGTCTCTCAAGGTCTCAAGGTCTCTCTCTCTCAAGGTCTCTCAAGGTCTCAAGGTCTCTCGAGGTCTCAAGGTCTCTCTCTCTCAAGGTCTCAAGGTCTCAAGGTCTCTCTCTCAAGGTCTCTCAAGGTCTCTCAAGGTCTCAAGGTCTCTCTCTCTCAAGGTCTCTCAAGGTCTCAAGGTCTCTCTCTCTCAACGTCTCTCAAGGTCTCAAGGTCTCTCAAGGTCTCAAGGTCTCTCTCTCAAGGTCTCTCAAGGTCTCTCTCTCAAGTTCTCTCAAGGTCTCAAGGTCTCTCAAGGTCTCTCTCTCTCAAGGTCTCTCAAGGTCTCTCTCTCTCAAGGTCTCTCAAGGTCTCAAGGTCTCTCAAGGTCTCAAGGTCTCTCTCTCAAGGTCTCTCTCTCAAGGTCTCTCAAGGTCTCTCAAGGTCTCTCTCAAGGTCTCTCAAGGTCTCAAGGTCTCTCTCTCAAGGTCTCTCAAGGTCTCTCTCTCTCTCAAAGTCTCTCAAGGTCTCAATGTCTCTATCTCTCAAGGTCTCTCAAGGTCTCTCAAGGTCTCTCAAGGTCTCAAGGTCTCTCTCTCTCAAGGTCTCAAGGTCTCTCTCTCTCAAGTTCTCTCAAGGTCTCTCAAGGTCTCTCAAGGTCTCTCTCTCTCAAGGTCGCTCAAGATCTCAAGGTCTCTCTCTCTCAAGGTCTCTCAAGGTCTCAAGGTCTCTCAAGGTCTCAAGGTCTTTCAAGGTCTCAAGGTCTCTCTCTCTCAAGGTCTCTCAAGGTCTCAAGGTCTCTCTCTCAAGGTCTCTCAAGGTCTCTCAAGGTCTCTCAAGGTCTCAAGGTCTCTCTCTCAAGGTCTCTAAAGGTCTCAAGGTCTCTCAAGGTCTCAAGGTCTCTCTCTCTCAAGGTCTCTCAAGGTCTCAAGGTCTCTCTCTCTCAAGGTCTCAAGGTCTTCTCTCTCAAGGTCTCAAGGTCTCTCAAGGTCTCAATGTCTCTCTCTCAAGGTCTCTCAAGGTCTCTCTTTCAAGGCCTCTCAAGGTCTCTCAAGGTCTCTCTCAAGGTCTCTCAAGGTCTCAAGGTCTCTCTCTCAAGGTCTCTCAAGGTCTCTCTCTCTCTCAAGGTCTCTCAAGGTCTCAAGGTCTCTCTCTCTCAAGGTCTCTCAAGGTCTCTCAAGGTCTCAAGGTCTCGCAAGGTCTCAAGGTCTCTCTCTCTCAAGGTCTCTCTCTCAAGGTCTCTCAAGGTCTCAAGGTCTCTCAAGGTCTCTCTCTCTCAAGGTCGCTCAAGATCTCAAGGTCTCTCTCTCTCAAGGTCTCTCAAGGTCTCAAGGTCTCAAGGTCTCTCAAGGTCTCAAGGTCTTTCAAGGTCTCAAGGTCTCTCAAGGTCTCAAGGTCTCTCTCTCAAGGTCTCTCAAGGTCTCTCTCTCAAGTTTTCTCAAGGTCTCAAGGTCTCTCAAGGTCTCTCAAGGTCTCAAGGTCTCTCTCTCTCTCAAGGTCTCTCAAGGTCTCAAGGTCTCTCAAGGTCTCAAGGTCTCTCTCTCAAGGTCTCTCAAGGTCTCTCTCTCAAGGTCTCTCAAGGTCTCTCAAGGTCTCTCTCAAGGTCTCTCAAGGTCTCAAGGTCTCTCTCTCAAGGTCTCTCAAGGTCTCTCTCTCTCTCAAGGTCTCTCAAGGTCTCAAGGCCTCTCTCTCTCAAGGTCTCTCAAGGTCTCAAGGTCTCGCAAGGTCTCAAGGTCTCTCTCTCTCAAGGTCTCAAGGTCTCTCTCTCTCAAGGTCTCTCAAGGTCTCTCAAGGTCTCTCTCTCTCAAGGTCTCTCAAGGTCTCAAGGTCTCTCTCTCAAGGTCTCTCAAGGTCTATCAAGGTCTCTCAAGGTCTCAAGGTCTCTCTCTCAAGGTCTCTCAAGGTCTCAAGGTCTCTCAAGGTCTCAAGGTCTTCTCTCTCAATGTCTCTCAAGGTCTCAAGGTCTCTCTCTCAAGGTCTCAAGGTCTCAAGGTCTCTCTCTCTCAAGGTCTCTCAAGGTCTCAAGGTCTCTCTCTCAAGGTCTCTCAAGGTCTCTCTTTCAAGGTCTCTCAAGGTCTCTCAAGGTCTCTCTCAAGGTCTCTCAAGGTCTCAAGGTCTCTCTCTCAAGGTCTCTCAAGGTCTCTCTCTCTCTCAAGGTCTCTCAAGGTCTCAAGGTCTCTCTCTCTCAAGGTCTCTCAAGGTGTCTCAAGGTCTCAAGGTCTCGCAAGGTCTCAAGGTCTCTCTCTCTAAAGGTCTCAAGGTCTCTCTCTCTCAAGGTCTCTCAAGGTCTCAAGGTCTCTCTCTCAAGGTCTCTCAAGGTCTCTCTCTCAAGGTCTCTCAAGGTCTCAAGGTCTCTCTCAAGGTCTCTCAAGGTCTCAAGGTCTCTCTCTCAAGGTCTCTCAAGGTCTCTCTCTCTCTCAAGGTCTCTCAAGGTCTCAAGGTCTCTCTCTCTCAAGGTCTCTCAAGGTCTCAAGGTCTCGCAAGGTCTCAAGGTCTCTCTCTCTCAAGGTCTCTCTCTCTCAAGGTCTCTCAAGGTCTCTCAAGGTCTCTCAAGGTCTCTCTCTCTCAAGGTCGCTCAAGATCTCAAGGTCTCAAGGTCTTTCAAGGTCTCAAGGTCTTCTCTCTCAAGGTCTCTCAAGGTCTCAAGGTCTCTCTCTCAAGGTCTCTCAAGGTCTCTCTCAAGGTCTCTCAAGGTCTCAAGGTCTCTCTCTCAAGGTCTCTCAAGGTCTCTCAAGGTCTCAAGGTCTCTCTCAAGGTCTCTCAAGGTCTCAAGGTCTCAATGTCTCTCTCTCTCAAGGTCTCTCAAGGTCTCAAGGTCTCTCAAGGTCTCTCAAGGTCTCTCAAGGTCTCAAGGTCTCTCTCTCAAGGTCTCTCAAGGTCTCAAGGTCTCTCTCAAGGTCTCTCAAGGTCTCAAGGTCTCTCTCTCAAGGTCTCTCAAGGTCTCAAGGTCTCTCTCTCTCTCAATGTCTCTCAAGGTCTCAAGGTCTCTCAAGGTCTCAAGGTCTCTCTCTCTCAAGGTCTCTCAAGGTCTCTCAAGCTCTCAAGGTCTCTCTCTCTCAAGGTCTCTCAAGGTCTCTCTCTCTCAAGGTCTCTCTCTCTCAAGGTCTCAAGGTCTCTCAAGGTCTCAAGATCTCTCTCTCTCAAGGTCTCTCAAGGTCTCAAGGTCTCTCTCTCTCAAGGTCTCTCAAGGTCTCAAGGTCTCTCAAGGTCTCAAGGTCTCTCAAGGTCTCAAGGTCTCTCTCTCAAGGTCTCTCTCAAGGTCTCTCAAGGTCTCTCAAGGTCTCAAGGTCTCTCTCAAGGTCTCTCAAGGTCTCAAGGTCTCTCTCTCAAGGTCTCTCAAGGTCTCTCTCTCTCTCAAGGTCTCTCAAGGTCTCAAGGTCTCTCTCTCTCAAGGTCTCTCAAGGTCTCAAGGTCTCTCAAGGTCTCAAGGTCTCTCTCTCTCAAGGTCTCTCAAGGTCTCTCTCTCTCAAGGTCTCTCAAGGTCTCAAGGTCTCTCTCTCTCAAGGTCTCTCAAGGTCTCTCAAAGTCTCAAGGTCTCTCAAGGTCTCAAGGTCTCTCTCTCTCAAGGTCTCTCAAGCTCTCAATGTCTCTCTCTCAAGGTCTCTCAAGGTCTCAAGGTCTCTCAAGGTCTCAAGGTCTCTCTCTCAAGGTCTCTCAAGGTCTCTCAAGGTCTCTCTTCCTCAAGGTCTCTCAAGGTCTCAAGGTCTCTCTCTCTCAAGGTCTCTCAAGGTCTCTCTCTCTCAAGGTCTCTCTCTCTCAAGGTCTCTCAAGGTCTCAAGGTCTCTCTCTCTCAAGGTCTCTCAAGGTCTCTCAAGGTCTCAAGGTCTCTCAAGGTCTCAAGGTCTCTCTCTCTCAAGGTCTCTCAAGGTCTCAATGTCTCTCTCTCAAGGTCTCTCAAGGTCTCTCAAGGTCTCAAGGTCTCTCAAGGTCTCAAGGTCTCTCTCTCAAGGTCTCTCAAGGTCTCTCAAGGTCTCAAGGTCTCTCTCTCTCAAGGTCTCTCAAGGTCTCAAGGTCTCTCTCTCTCAAGGTCTCTCAAGGTCTCTACTGATTTTTTTTTTACACGAGCCGACGTACCTCTCTCTTTGACTTTCGATTCCTCCTGTTCTTTTTTCCGTTTCCTTCCCGTTGCACCAGAAGGCTTGGACCTTTTCATAATGCTAATTTTTTGCCTCTTGCTGTTGCGATCGTTGCGATCTCCGACACTTTCAGCTGGAGCTGCCGCGTCACTTTCGCTGTGAGCCGCGGCCTGTGGGTGCCTGATAATAAGCGACCATTTATTAATGTAAATGTATTACATCAAGGGCAGAAAATTAGGCAGAATACAAAATCATTTTAAAAGTAATTTTTTTTTTTTTTTTATTAATTTTTTTTTTCTCCCAGCGCAGCGCGGCAGTGCCCCTCCAGATCTGGCGCCCTAGGCGACCGCCTAGTTCGCCAGTGGGAAGGGCCGGCCCTGATCATACGTCACGTTCACAGTGATCCCTTTTTATTTACTACAAGACAAATGTGCCGTTTTATTTCATACAGTTCCATTTTGATTGAGACAGGGAAATAATCTAAACCTCACGCGTGGCGTTTCACTGTCAAGGGGGTCGATATAGCTTGTATGTAATTACATTGCAAATACTGACTTGAGCACCACCACCGTATGGGTTAGCCCTACCATAGATTACCCAACAAAAATACCCTGGCGCCTCCACTGGGACGAGGACACAGGAGGAAAGGCACACCGATTACACCAGCCCGGCAGATGCTGGCTAACCCCATACAGTGGTGGGGCTCAAGTCAGTATTTGCAATGTAATTACATGCACGCTATATCGCCCCCCTTGACAGTGAAACGCCACGCGTGAGGTTTAGATTATTTCCCTGTCTCAATCCAAATTGAACTGTATGAAATAAAAAGGAACATTTGTCTTGTAGTAAATAAAAAGGGCGACCTGGAGCCAATCCTGCAATTTCCCCACAGGTGAAAGAGTTGACATGCTGAAAACCCAACCCCTGCAGGGGGGTCTGGGGGGATTCTCCCCAAGGAGATTTTTTGAAATACTAACATAAAATACACATTCTGTTACTCTCTTGAGAAGAAAAATAAATAAATCTATTACTACACATTTAAAAAAATGAATGCCATTTTTGTTTTTTGTTACTTTGTTCTGAAAGCTGAACCTGCTGCTCCTCAGAGAGAAGAGGAAAGAGGCTGTGTGGATTACTTTACATTGTGGATAAGGGTGGATAGCCCCCATTGTTCTGTGTGTCAAAATGAAAGACAGCCCACACACCTATCAATCATCAAACCGTGGGGTCTTATTTCATTACGTGTTGATTTCTATCAACACGTAATGTTGTATCGATGTATATAGAGATGTACTACTGCAAAAGTATTCTCCGTCGGGGCTTCCTGCAACAACACCACGCCGTTATCGTGATTCTGATTGGCCAGAAGACATTATCAAAGATGTTTTATTAATAAGACGATCACTACGTGACAAAAGTTTTCAAAACCGTTTCTAGTCTTCGGTATTTCCAGAAAAGTGGCTACTGAAATCAATCTTACTAACTGCTGTCTGTGCAATTTACTCCGCGCGAGTTGGCGGACTTTATTTTGCTTACTTTAACATCATTTTTCATGGTGGGGCTAAGCCATTTCTTGGTATGGCTGTAGCCTACGCCAGCCATACCCTGGCGCCGCCACTGCTCCTTTCCCAACTTCAGCAAGGAAGACCCCCATGACTATTGTTGGAGTCGGGAGGCCTGTTAGTTTATTCCGGCAACTACTCAGACCTACTGATTGACCTAACAGAAGCTATTGAGTCTATGTAAGTTTACTGCTTGGCTCAGATCCACCAAGGTCAGCAAGGTCTCACCTCTACTGACTCCTGAAGAACCAGGTTCAATAAACTGCTGTTTCAATTCAGACGACACGCTAAATCTGTTTAAGCAATCCCGAAGGATTTTGGTATCAGTAATGAGGTGTGGCCCTGCCTAAGTGTGAGTGTGGCAGTGTGCAATCTTACCCTTAAGCAGGAGAGGAGAGCGCAGATTTATTTAAATTCTCCCAATCCAAAAAGGTAGGATGATTTGATTTGAAGAAAAAGGTCCACACTTATACAGGGTTTTTACCTTCTCTTGTTACAATATGACAATCATACAAAATATATCATGCTGTGGTAAATTACTAATATAAAACCTCAATTCACAGTTTTACATTTCTTACACTAAATTCTAACTTCAACTGCCCACTTCAGTTGTAACATTTAAAGTCTAATCTGACAGAATCCAGAAGAATCTCCTCATAAATCGCCGGTGCTAAAAACACATTCAAGCCTAGAGTCCGACAACATTTAAAGGGATCTCCTATTGAGTTCAACATTCCAGGAAAGACAAACAACTTCTAAGTTTAACTATTTATTATAAGAGAGCAAAAGATATATTACTTGGCCAAGGACTCCGTCAGGTCATAGAAATCACAGGTAGCAAAGCTGTAATCTGTAACCACTATTTCCGGAAAGAGCCTCGAACCTTGTGCGTCAATACATTTTATTACACAGGGCGTTGCCCGTACATTTATGATAGGTTGAGACTAGTTGGGGAGGGCCGTGGTTTAGACTTTGGCTCTCTCTCGTTGGTGCACAGACTTAGACAAAGTCTCTTGGCACACGACCTTCCAATCAGCATTCGGCCGGCCTGTGAGAAGTCCCTCCCTACTCTATCCGCTATGTCATTTGTTTTTGCTAAAGCTGCTTTGCAGACAGATAGTGGAATCCTCCATTTACACTGATTCCCAGTTATAGTCATAGCAACATTTCATGAGCACAATAAGCAAATAATGTAATAATAAGAATCAGTCTTGTAATGTTACATAAAAATAGACTCCACACTCCTCATAAATGGTCAGTGGTATCCAACACATTCAAACTTTCATTCAACAATTCACGAATCAGTTTGAGAGACATAACCAAGTTGAGAGAACCTACCAAGGAGAAACCCCGCTCTGGAGCTTTCTCCCTCTCAGCCAGTGCTTTTATGCTGCACATAGGAACAAAAAAAAAACCCAAAGACATCTCCATCATACCCATATATGTGGGCGAAGGTCATGACCTCTGGTGTGTGGGAGTGGACATGTCCTGGCATATTCTCCTATGGTATGGCCTAAACACATTTTGGGGCTTCAGTACTTTTCCATTGAGTCAGGCCCCCCCCCCCCCCCCCCCCTGTGCACGGCCTGCTGTGAGTGAAGACAACTGTCTCCCCTCTTTAAACAGTGACACCCATTATATTTGATAATAGGCCTTAAACTCAACTTAACAAACCACTTGTGTTTGTATATACTTTGTTTTTGTTCATTTAATATTGAGGAGAGCTAACAGGAAGTCTCTCATCAGCTGCAGCCTTCTTCTTTATTTTCCAAAATGCCTAAACGCTCCTCTTCACGTCTCAAACTCGCCCCGTGATGAATAAACTGGGAACAAAGAAAACCTGAGCTTGCAGATTTGTCTGGAACACCAGAAAAACGTGTTGAAACCTCAAGAAATAAACTTCACACGGTACGACCTCTCACCTTTCTGTGTGTCTTCACTTCCTGTCACCTGAGAGGAGAAGGAGAGAGAGAGAGAATAATGATGATGATAAAACCAAGAGAAACAGCTAAAATGATGAAGAGAGAAAAGAGTCTTGTTTTCCTCTGAGGTCATGCTCCATTAAAGAGTTTCATATCTTGATGAATGGAGGATATGGTTTCAGTACTCACAGGTCTTCTGGATCGTGGCTCTGATCCACTCACCATCATTGATCCTGTAGAGATGAACACAATCCAACAGTTTAAGATCCAGTTTAAAATAAGTGTTAGTTCTTTGAGTCAGCTTCAGAGTCCTGATCTCAGGCTTTACATCCCATCATATCTTCTCTGCAAACACTACGACTGCCTGCCACAGCTCTCAGCTGCATGACAGGAAGTAACCAGTCATTGGTCTAGAACAGGGGGGTCCAATCTCTTTTCACTGAGGGCCGCATACAGAAAAATATATAAAGGTCTGGGCCGCTCTCTAGAGGTTTACTGCCTCATAAGTTCAGTTATAAGTCAGGAAACTCAATCAGATGAAGGTAAAGGATGCTTGTTACTTGAAGATGCTTTAAGAAACAAACAGCTCCCAGCTCTCCAGAGGGTTTACTTTATTCTGTCAGCAGCTCATTCCTTAAAGCAGGAGCTTCAGATTGATTATAATTACAGGAAATATGAAGGGTTTATTTCACGCTTGTTATAACAATAAGTTATTGGGCTTTTTTCTTATCAACTTAATTTGTTAGAAATGTTTTCAGCTTTAATTGAGTGAATTTATTTTAAAGGTGGGCTTATTAACACATGAATACTACTGTGTAATATATGTGTACATATATATTTAAGAAGTACAATACAAGACAAGCAGAAGTTTCATGTGTGGGCCGTATTTCATTATACTTTCAGAATTTGCTGAGGACCGCTTTTGGCCCCCGGGCCGCAGTTTGGACACCCCTGGGCTAGAAACTAAAAACATCCCATAAGAACAGACTACCTTTCCCACTCTTCTGTAAAGTCCCATATGTCTGTTAGAGAGTTGATTACTAAAGTGTGGCTTTGCATGTTCAGCTGGCCTTCTGTAGTTGATGGAAGAATGAAAGAGCCTGCAGTCAGTGGGTAACATCACTGATCTGTTGGGATTCCCAGTGAGAGAAACACCTCCCTGAGTTTATACAATACTGCTGAACCAGCAGAGACCCCTTACTGACCAGAGAGTCTGCAGTCTGCAGTCTGGACTCTCCAGAAGATCTCTCAGCAGCTTCTCTCCTGAATCCTGCAGAGCATTGGCTCAGGTCCAGATCTCTCAGATGGATGTTGGACTTCAGTCTGAGGCCAGAGCAGAACAGCTGATCTCTGACAAACTGCAGCCTCTCAGTCTGAATAAAGAAAACATGAGGATACAAATCTGTTTAAATCAGATGTGTTACTCAACATTGAAATGAATGGGAACAAAAACATATGTCTTCTTCAGAAAGTTAACTTTATCCTGTAAAACTAATATTACTTCAGATGAACTTTATTCAGACGTTATCATTTACTAAATATTAAAAACATAGATTTACTTTTTACAACTAACATCTATTACAGTTCCTTTAAGAATCAGTCAACATTTATCTCTGCAGTTCTTACTTTAGTACCTACAAATGAAAGTATGAATAAAAGAACATTTACAACTGAATGGATGTAAGTTAATTATGTAGAAGAATCAGGTTGAATATCTAATGAAACATGAGATCTCCAGCAGTAACAGAGAGTCAGTGAACTGACCTGAGAGTCTCCAGTCTGCAGTCTGGACTCTCCAGAAGATCTCTCAGCAGCTCCACTCCTGAATCCTGCAGAGCGTTGAGACCCAGGTCCAGCTCTCTCAGATGGGAGGGGTTGGACTTCAGAGCTGAGATCAGAGCAGAACAGCTGATCTCTGACAAACTGCAGCTCCACAGACTGAATAAAGAAAACATGATGTAACTTTAGAAAACAATGTTCCTGTTTGAAATAACTCCAGGTTTAATAATCTGTTCAGAGTCAAACAGGGTTTTAAAGGTCTCCTATCAGGCTATCTTTAGGCATATATTATGGGTCTCAGATATATACAAATATATAAAAACATGTCTATGATGTGTTTTGCTCAAAATACCAAACAGATCATGCATTTTAGAAATCCCTCATATCCCTCTGTTCCAGCTGTTAGAGAAGAGCAGGTTCGGGTCCTTAGCTTGAAAAAAAAGGAGGTGGAGCTAATGCCTGATCAGAATTCTACCAGCAGAAACTCAGCTAAATGCTGCGTGATGAAACTCCATATCATGTTCCAAACCACATCAAGGATTATCTCTGAAACAGTATGGAGCTCAAACTCTTTCTCTCTCTCGGTTTACCACAAGGTGAGTTCCTTTTTATTTCCTGCTTCTTACACATGCTCTCTCCAGTACAGGTTAGCTCTGAGTGTTAGCCATGCTAATGTAAACACAGACCATATTACTTCCAGAACACGTCTCATTGTTTCTGACAGCAACGTTTCTGATTGGCCCGTTGGTGTAAAGCCCGCCCACAATTTAGTAATGCCGTCATGACGCAGCAAATCTGGATCAGCTCCGTTGTCCCCCCGTTTTTAGAGATGTGGGTACGGAGGAAAAGAGAGAGGGTTTTGTTTCCTGACACTTTGTGAGTCTCCTGACACCGGGGACACATGGTGATGGAGAAAAGACATCAGAAAGTGACTTTTGCATGATAGGAGACCTTTAATGTCAGAGATGATGTAGAAACAATCCATTGATAATCTGGAACTTTAACTTTGATCAGATGTTTATCAACTCCTTCATCTCCCTCACAGCTCCTCAGTACTGACAGCATCTCCACTGACTCATGGAGCACAGAGTGAGTCTGTGGAAGCTCAAACACTCTCCCTCACACATTCACCTTCTCTTTGTTATTCTGATCAATATTCAGTAGGGGTGTAACGGTTCACAGAGTTCACGGTTCGGTACGTACCTCGGTTTGGGGGTCACGGTTCGGTACGGGTTCGGTTCAACAAGAAAAAGCAAAAAAAAGTCCCAAATGCATAATTCCAGGTTTGTTTTTTATTTATTTTGAACAGTAGTGCAGGTTTCAGTATAAAAATAAGGACTCTAACATTTTGAATAATTAACTGTATTACACAGTTAAAAACAAACCACAAACAGTACCACACACACTCAGATGGCCATATTATCTATAATGGCTGATGTCAAACAAAAAGGTTCAATAAGCTGTAAAACTAAAAGAATGTCTAGAAAATATTACAAAATAAATAATAAGAAAGTGTTTCAATCACTTTCAATCACAATCAATAAAAGCCGGGGTCCTCTACTATTGCATAAGGGCGCAGCATAGCCGTTGAAAAACATATGCCAAAAGCTTCCGTTATTTATTTTGGTCTCTCGGCTTTCATGTCTATTGGCTTCTTAAAAACAGCGGGGATAAGCTGTTGATCTGCTGTTGTCTTTTGCCGGGCTCCGGTGACTGGCAAATCTGGGTGATGCCTTCTGATATGACGACACACCGTCCTCGCACTCCATCGTTGTTGTAGTCCACAGGGAACCCGAAATGTTCCTACACAGCTGATTTAAAAGAAGCAGGTGGGTTCTAGCTCCTGCTTGTTATCTGAACTCGCCATACTAACTTTTCTTCTTGTATTTTGTTCGTTTTGTTGTGTTTTCTTCTTCTTCTTCATTTGTTGTTTAAGGGCGGCTGGCAAACAGCCTCTAGGCGCAATACCGCCCCCTGGATTATATATAGTGTTGGATACTGCCCTGAATGACAGACATTGTTCCCACTCGTAAAAAAAAAGGCGTATTCGTCGTGTGACTGCATGTACCGAACCGTGACGTCCGAACCGTGACGGTACGGGACGAATACGGATACCGTTACACCCCTAATATTCAGTCATTAGCAAAAATGGAAAAATCATTTCAATGTATTTTTTTCAAATTCAATAATGATAAATACAAACAGATGAAGTTCAGTCAGTGAACTGACCTGAGAGCCTGCAGTCTGCAGTTTGGACTCTTTAGTCCAGAACTCAGCAGCTCCACTCCTGAATCCTTCAGCTTGTTCTCACTCAGGTACAGATCTCTCAGATGGGAGGGGTCAGACTTCAGAGCTGAGGCCACGACTTCATAGTGAGTCTCTGAGAGTCCACAGTGAGCAAGTCTATAATAACACATATATTACAACATGTGTTAAAACAAGAGGAAACATAATGACCTCAAGCATTTGATGAAAAAAGTATTTGACATATGTTCTGATTGAGATTTGCTGTTAGTCCATTTTATATATAATAATATATGATAATAGAGTGTAATGTGTTGTCAGTGTGATCTGATCACAGGTCTGTGCTCCTGCTGTCACTGACTGTCACCAAAAGAAACAGAAATTAAATAAATTACTTGACAATATTAGAGATGTACATATTTAAATGTTAATTCATATTTAGATGTGAATGATGGATGTTTTGGCTTCTCTGAGCATCTGGAAATGTATTGTGCACACAAACACAGTTAACTAACCAATAAAGTTTCAATATGTTAAACTGAATACCATCAGATGTTCTCACTGTATGAGTATTAAGACATAACTCTGGTATTGGTGGGATATGATATAGATCTTATTTTAAACTCTAACACATTGTGTTAAAAACGTGTGTGTGTTTAATGATAAAGAAACTACTAGAAAGTAATAATAACTGATAACTGTAAGTCCTGCTGTGTGGTGTGATCACATGCTGAGAAAGCTCTAAAGTCCTTCATGTGTTTGACATGTCGCCTCCATCACTCAATATGAAGAGAGAAACGCTTCAGTTTAACTATTATTATAAATAAATAGAAGAACAGTGTTGGGTTTATTTTGCTCTCAGTATTTAAACAGCATAAATGTTATAGTGTTTATTTGAATAATTAAACTTCTGATCCACATTAGTTTATAAAGTTAATCACATCTGGACTTACTTGGCCTTCCTGCAGTTCCTCACAGCTGGAATCAGTCTCTGTTTCCCCTCAGCTGATGTTTTGTACTTCTTCAGGTCCAACTCCTCCAGAACCTCCTCTGACATCTGCAGCATGTAGGCCAGAGCAGAGCAGTGGATCACAGAGAGTTCCTTCTCTGATCTGTTCTCTGACTTCAGGAACTCTGTGATCTCCTGATGTACTGAGTGGTCCTTCATCTCTGTCAGACAGTGGAAGATGTTGATGGTCCTGTCAGGAGAGATATTATCACTGCTTAGCTCCTTCAGGTTGTTGATGGCTCTCTGGATGATTTCTGGACGGTTGTCTGTGCGACCCAGCTGGCCTCCTAACAGTCTCTGGTTGAATGTTGGTCTGTTGTCTGTGCGACCCAGCAGGCCTCCTAACAGTCTCTGGTCGGACTCCAGAGAGAGGCCGTGGAGAAAGCGGACAAACAGGTCCAGGTGGCCATTTTCACTTCTGAGGGATTTCACCATGGCTCCCTTTAGGAAGACAGGCAGGGATGGGTACTCCTGATCACTGTTTTTACTGTTCTTATAGGGCCAGTCTCCCTGCAGGAAGTCCTTCAGTACTGCTGTGTCTCTGTTGGTGTGACAGTGCAACATGTAGACTGCAGCCAGAAACTCCTGAATGCTCAGATGAACAAAGCAGTAGACTGTTTTCTGGAAGATCACACTCTCTCTTTTGAAGATCTCTGTACAAACTCCTGAGTGCACCAAGGCCTCGTTGAAATCAAGACCACAGCGCTGCAGGTCTTCTTGGTAGAACATGATGTTTCCTTTCTCCAGATGTTCAAACGCCAGCTTTCCCAGCTTCAGAAGAACCTTCCTGTCAGCCTCCGTCAGCTGTGGACTCGTCTCATGTCCCTCTTCATACTTCTGCTTCTTCCTCTTGGTCTGGACCAGCAGGAAGTGTGAGTACATGTCAGTGAGGGTCTGGGGCAGCTCTCCTCTCTGGTCTGTAGTCAACATGTGGTCCAGAACTGCAGCAGTGATCCAGCAGAAGACTGGGATCAGACACATGATGTGGAGGCTCCTGGAGCTCTTGATGTGAGAGATGATTCTGCTGGACAGGTCTTCATCACTCGATCTCCTCCTGAAGTACTCCTCCTTCTGGGCGTCAGTGAAGCCTCGTACTTCTGTTACCCTGTCCACACACTCAGGAGGGATCTGATTGGCCGCTGCAGGTCTGGAAGTTATCCAGACGAGAGCCGAGGGAAGCAGCTTCCCCCTGATGAGGTTTGTCAGCAGCACGTTGACTGAGGACTCTGTGAGACATCAGACACAACCTCATTGTTTCTGAAATCCAGAGAAAGTCTGCTTTCATCCAGGCCGTCAAAGATGACAGCACTTTACAGACAGCCAGCTGCTCTGCTGTGACCTTCTGTAAGGTTGGATGGAAAACATGGAGCAGCCTGAGAAGACTGTACTGCTCACCTTTGATCAGGTTCAGCTCCCTGAAGGAGAGCGGGATCACCAGACTGACATCTTGGTTTTCCAAACCCTCGGCCCAGTCCAGAGTGAACTTCTGCACTGAGAAGGTTTTTCCAACTCCAGCGACTCCGTTGGTCAGGACCGCTCTGATGGAGTCTGTTGGTCAGGTAAGGCTTTAAAGATGTCCTGGCACTTGATTGGAGTGTCATGGAGGGGCTTCTTCTTGGAAGCTGTCTCCAGCTGCCTCACCTCATGTTGGGTATTAACCTCTTCACTCTGGCCTTGTGTGATGTAGAGCTCAGTGAAGATGCTGTTGAGGAGGGTTTCACTTTGATCAGTTCCTTCAGTCACACGTTCACATCTCCTCCTCAGACTGAGCCTATGTTCATCTAAAACCTTCTGCAGACCACTATCTGCTGGAAGAGAAGGAAACAGGAGAGAATCAGAAAATGCTTTTGAGAATCTAACAATAAAACTAATAAAAACAGACTGAGTTTAAATGTTTTATAAACATTTTAATGTCTATGCTCTTCAACAGAATACCTAATAAAAAAAAAAAAATGAACCAGGAAGAGGAATAAAACGCTGCATGTGTTCGGCCTCTTACCTCGTACAGAGCTGGTCTGACTGGCTGTCTGCAGGCCAGCTCTGGTTCTGGATCTTTCTCCACACTGGGGACAGGAGGAGTCTCCTGATGGAGGGCGCTGCTCCCAGTATGAGGTGATGCACTGTCTGCAGAACCAGTGTCCACAGCTGGTAGAGACTGGATCCTTCAGGACGTCCTGACACAGAGCACAGCTGGACAGCTGCTCCTCCACAGGAACACCACTCTTCCTCCTCCCTCTGTGGAGAGGAACACATCCTTTATAGCACTTTACTTCAGAGGGGCTGATTCTCACCAAAGGTACAACAAGGGGGCACATTCTAGTTTGATATTTAAAAAAAGGTCTATATAATATATACCCTTTTGATCAGATAGATAGCTTACAATTCACATGATCATAAAACCAGAGAGCATCCTGTCTGGATTCATCACCCAGAGGAGCACATGTTCCCTGTATCTACACACACAGCTGTATTAACCTGGTACACTATAAACTAGGGCTGCACGATATTGGAAAAAACTGACATTGCGATTTTTTTTCCCCCTGCGATATATATTGCGATATGAAAACATACAGGAATTGAAGAAAAGAACGTTTTTTTTCCCGCAAACCATCCTTTCTTGAACTTTAATGCTATACAATTGGTATTTTCTTAACTATATTTAACCGGATGAAGGATTTTAGTCACGGACGTCTGGATCTTAAGTTATCAGAGCAACAAGCTGAGCTAGCTCGGTTAGCAGCGCCGAACTGCCCTGGAGAAACACATGAAAATACTTTATTCAGTGTTTTTACCTTTGATCACCGGGTCCGTTTGCTTTGGAGATTTGATTGGTGGTTTGCTGTGCATGCAGAGCCTGCATGTCACTCACTCAAGTACCCCTGACATGAGAGCCGCGCAAGTTTTCCTTTTGTAGCAAGTAGCAAAAGAATTGTAACATGACGTGTTTGAGTTAATTTGCCTACTTAATATCGCAAGCCCTAAAAAAATAAAAATAAAAAAAAGATTTTTTTTTTTTTTTTTTTTAAATCGTCACGTCCTGCGATGTGAATATCGCGGTTATCGTCACGACACGATATATCGTGCAGCCCTACTATAAACCCAACTTGCATAGAATCTGCTGTGAGTCAATAGAAATAAACATATGGAAAGGATGCCTAAATAACAACAGAGTGATAGTGATTTGTAAAAAGCCTGAGTTAATGCTTTGTCAGGTCTGTCTCCAACACAACGAGCATAACATTTTTTTTAATGTTTTTTTCTGAAGAGATCGGTTTGATTAAAGCTAGGCTAACATTAGCTGCTCCATCAACACTCAGAATGACTTCATGAAGTCATAAGTACAGCCAGGGTTGGGTTGTAACGGAATACATGTAACGGCGTTACGTAATCAGAATACAAAAATCAAGTTACTGTATTCAGCTCGCGTTACATTTGAAAAACGAGTAATCTGATTACAATTACTTTCGTAAACCTGAAGTGAATACATTTTGGATTACTTATTGGAAATATTGGTGGAAAGATTTCCTCACAACATTTAATATTCATTACTAAAGGTACAGCCGAATCATCACAGCGCACAAAACCTATTACCGCCGCAGATGCACCAAAAAAGGGAGCGTTTGAAAAAAATGTGCGGGTCCGCTCAGTGAAACAATAACAACGAAACATGGAGGAACAAAAGTCTGCGTTTAAATCGTGTGTGTGTGTGTGTGTGGTTAAAACACATCAGCCTGCGGTCGCTCTTTAGCCTTTCTGAAGATAAACACAGTGAAGGCGGTGCGTGAAAGGCACTGCACGCTCCTCTTCTCAGAGGCTGAGTTAACCCTCCCGCTGCCTCCTGGTGCTGCAGAGATGTCATGAAGTGAAGGAGGTTTTCCTTCTATAAAACAGCTGCGGGCAGCAGATACTGTGAGTGTCACGGACATGAATTCATAGATCAAGGCAGACTGGTGCACACACTCTCCTGTTTTTCCAATCCGGGCTTAAACAAATATAGCTCTACACCCCAGGCCGAAATGTCCTTAAAATGAAGTCCGAGTTCGACATTTTAATTCATGTCCTGCCAACACTGGCAGGACAGAAGGCGACACGCCCGTTCTAAGCCGTGTCCCTCACTCCTCACATCCCAAGCTGCATCCCCAAAAAGTTTATTATGTTGTTACATGTTTCAGATGTTATGTTTCGGTTGTGCTCTTGATAAGCCATTACAACAGTAAAAACACGTTCAGTTTCCTTTTGCTTTTTGTGTCTCCTGTACACCAAAACAAAAAAAAAAGTCATCCAAAAGTAATCTAAAAGTAATCTGATTACGTTACTTTTTTAAGACACGTAACTGTAACTGTATTCGGATTACTTTCAGAGCCATGTATTCAGTAATCAGTAACTGATTACATTTACAAAGTAACCCTCCCAACCCTGAGTACAGCAGTCACTATATTGTTAGCACCACAGACAGTCTCTGGTTTATACAGGAACATGAATAACCCTGATTTAATATGAGCTGCTGTAGAGCTCTGTTCTCCTCTCTGATTCCCCTCAGACCGTCAGAGACCACAGGAGCACAATCTCAACACTGACAGGTTTTTGTAACAGAGCGTCACAAACTTTACACTCAAGTTGAAATGTGTCACGCTGCACGAATACGCAGGTGACATGAATTTAACATCTTCACTTCCTTCGTGTTGCCAGGCACGGATCTGGGTCATTGCATTGACTCTACATGTGATTTCACAAAACACTGTTTATTCTGCTAATGCTAAACAACCAGCTCACCAGGTTATTACTATTATTAATAAACATCTTAAAAAGACATATCATAGATATGCCCAAGTAGTTAAATAATGTTTTGGACAATATATATAGTTTTTAAATCAGAATTTATCAACATTGTTGATATTTAAAACCATTTTATACACAGATACAATGATAATATAATTGCATATTGAAATATCCTTAGATAATGTTAGCTTACTGTACTCTGCTGCGTTTTTCCTTTACAAACTGCTCACATGATATCATTAAAGAACAGTTTAATATATTAGATTACATAAAAACTGGATCCTCTTCAGGTCAGTTTACAGTAGAAACTCTTACTTTGTGTCTGAGGGTCCAGGTTCATTACTGAAGCCTGGAGGAAGCCACTCTTTAGACCAGTCACTCTTCAGAGACAGACCGCTGGAGACTGAAGATTTGTCCTCTTCCTCATCTTTTACATCACTCATCTTCTCCAGTCTGACACACACACACACACACACACACACACACACACACACACACACACACACACACACACACACACACACACACACACACACACACACACACACACACACACACACACACACACATCTTAATAATGAACTTGGTTAAAATACATGAAATCAGTCAGACTTCAGACTGGCCGCTCTCCATTTTGACTGAGCTGGGCTGTCACATGTTCTGTAACTCTGATGAATCAGAAAACAGGAAATAATCAAAGTGTACAACACTTGCAGAGTCTCATTGGACTAGGATGCAGATTGTTAACCAATAAGTTATTTTCTGACATCCAGTTTGACAGAGTAAATAATAAATGTGTTAACACTCACCCTGTTGTTCTCCTCCTGACGAGCCCTAAAATGGCGTCTGGCAGTCTGACTTCCTACTTTCACCTTCCTTCACTTGTCTGCAGCTCCTCCCTCTGATTCATAACCAGCCTTATCAGCTGAACCAGTTCACATACAGGGACTTTGTTTAGTGAGATAGAAAAAGACATGCAGCTAAAAACAAGCTCAACAAAGTTATCAAAAGGACACAACATCCACACATCAACGTCCATAGGATATAATTATATCTGCTTTATATAACAAACAATGAACAGCGACTTAAATAAAAACACAAGGCTAAATGTAAGTGATTTACAAGATGTGCCTAAATCAGGGCTGAAATAGAGATTTCACCTCTAGCAAGTGTTTTAAATAGGAGGAAAAGTGTTTTAAATAGAGGCAGAGAAACAGGAGAGAATCAGGCTGCAGCACCTCACTGAAAAGTGTTTTAAATAGGAGGAAAGTGTGCAGGGATGCTTAAATTCGTGTTCATGTAGCCCCTAAATAATGTTAATACTGATTAAAAAATTTTAGGGCAGAAAGTATTTTAAAAGTGAGAAAAACTATTTTAAATGGCTTAAAAAGCACCAAGTGATTTAAGTGCAGTTCCAGGTTTCCCCACAGGAGGGCTCTAGGGAGTGCATCACCCAACATGAGCACAGTGCATTAACAGTAGAAAATACGATCAATAAAGGCAAATCAATTGATTTAAAGTGCAGGGAGGCTCCGCACCAGACACAGGTACATTCCTACATCCCCACAATAGTGACACTGATTGTTTAAAGTCGTTTCTGCTGGGAAAAGAGTGCTAAAAGTCTGAAAAAGTCTGATAACAGTGTGTTAACAGTCTGATTGTTTCAGAGACCCATAGTAAAGATACAATAAACCATTTACATCTAAAAGTATTGATTAAAATTCAGTTTTATGGGGAAAAGTGCAGATGAGGTATTTTTGGTATTATTGGCAAAACACTTATATATATATGCCGTTAAAAACTGCAATATATACCTGGCTGCTAAATCCTCAGAACTGTTACAGGATGTGTATTTTGTAAATTGTATAACTTTTTATTTTATTATATTTTTTTATCATATCACTTTTTTTTTACTTTAAATACTTTTTTTTTGCATGTAACATATGTAACTGTCTGTGGCTCTTTTCTGCTGTAACAACGTACATGTCCCCTCTGTGGGACTAATAAAGGTTTTCTGATTCTGATCTGATTCTGAACTACGATGCTCAACAGCTCGCTTCACGGAACTTTGACGCTGGTATCAGTTTGGTTTCCCACCAATCACGGGAGTATTGTTTCTATTTCGTATATGGCTTCGCCCTCTAAGGCTATCGCTATTGGGTAATCCCCTGCGCGCCCGCGCAGCACTGAAACACTTGTAGTCCACGCCCACCCGCAAGGTGGGCCCCACCCTCGGGCTCCCTTCCGGTATAAATAGGAAGGAGGCCCGACAATCTGCTCCCTCTTTTTCTTCAGCACCCCGTAAAATACTGAAGCACAAGAGACACTTCGATTAGCAAACATGAGTACCAACTGTGTGAGAGATTGTCCCTCATGTGGTTTTGGTATATCATGAGCTACGACCAGCACACGTCATGCGAATCCTGCCTGGGGTCAGAGCACGCGTACGAGGCTCTCAGCCAGCAGGTCGCATGCACCCACTGTGCCCGTCTCCCCTCGGACGACAGGAAGCGCAGAGCGGACGCTCTCGCTGCTGCGGCCGAGGAGGACGATTGGCCCGTCCAGGCTTTCGAGCCTGTGGCGGCAGCCTCATGTCCCTGGAGCCGAGTGCCGGGCAGGAGTCGGACGACTCCTACCCCACCTCCCTCCACGGTTCACCGTGCGGTTCTCCCCTCCCTCTTCTCCCCCGGACGGGGGAGACAGAGTCGGAGCAGGGTGCCGGCTTGACGGCCGAGCACGCGGCCCCCTTCTCCGTCATCACGCTGCCGGCGATAGGTGGCATCCTGGGGGAACTGCCGGAGATCATATGCAAGGCGGCCGCCTGCAGAGGTCTCCCCGTTCCCCTAGCTCAGGGGGTGCAGACGGTCAGGAGTGATCCGATCTGGCCACGCTTTCCCGCCATCAGGAGGTAAGTATGTCGCCCGCCAGGCCGACCGGGTGGACCAGTGTGCCTTTCAGGTGTCGGCGGCGGCGAACAACATCGCGCTGCTCTCCAACTCGGTGGTGACGCTGGTGGAGTCCACCACCTTGGCCGCGGTGGAGATCAGCAAGGCGGCCAGCACGGCACTCACACTGTGCGCATCCGTTGCTGTCTCCCAGGCAAGGATCGCCGCGTGGGTGACGCAGATTCCGCGCCACCTCTGGCTGCAACAGGCGTCTGCTACGGAGACAGCCAGGAAGGTGCTACTGGACGCTCCAAGAGGCGCATGGTGGCCATCCCTCCTTCCGTGGGTTCAGACTTAACCTATTGGAAAAGTCCCCACGTGCTGTCAGCGGGTGTGCCCCTGGGCAGAGTTACGTCACACATCTCGGTGTTCACAGACGCATCTCTCTCAGGGTGGGGAGGAACGTCTATGTCGCAGGCAGTGGGGGGACAGTGGCCGGCTCACATGTCCCTCCACATAAACGTGCTGGAATTGCTCTCCGTACGGAGAGTAATCCAGCATTTTGCCCCGTTGCTGCGGAATCAGCATGTGTTGATTCGCACAGACAACAAAGCCGCGGCAGCCTACATCAATCGCCAGGGCGGAGTACGCTCAGCGCAGCTTCTGAAAAACTGCAGAGTTCGCTAACTAAGCCAGCTGCCACCAATCTGTTGATTAGTAGGCAGCAGGGCTCGCTGCAGAAGTCTGCTGGTTTTAACCTATCGGTTAATAAACCGCAGAGCTCGCGGCATTCCTCTGTCCGAGATACGCCTCCTACACACGGTCATAATAAGCCCATGAGAGCAGTTATGACGCCTCATGTGGACGTCACTGCACACACCTCCACTCATCCCCTGAGTGTGTACACACCTCATGATGAGAGCCGGAGTGAAACGCAGCGTGTGGAGGCTCCCTCACAGCCCTTTCGCTCTAAGCCCACCTTGGGTTGCCTCACGGGCAGCGGCGGAGGGCTCTGACGTGGCTCGTCGCCATGACGACCACAACACATCTCGAGCATGTGCGCCCGCTCTCAGAGTGTTTCTCAGAGTGGCAGCGCGTGTGTCTGATGGACAGACGGATGAGCAGGCTGATCAGCAGAGGGTGCACCCTGCAGTTCGCCTCTCCCCCCCACAGTTCAAGGGGATACAGGAAACACTCCTGTCATCCCAGGAACAGTGTCTTGCGCTCCAGTCAGAGCTGCGGGAACTCCTGTTGAAAGAGACTATTTCCAGGGTTCCTCAAGGGGAAGAAAATCAGGGGTATTACTCCCGCTATTTTCTTATCCCGAAAAAGACAGGGGGAGTGTGACCCATCCTCGATCGGTCAGTTTTCAACAAGGCAATAATGTGGCCCCTGAACGTGAACATTTAGAGGGGCTGGGCCTCTCTCAAGATGTTGTACGTACCATTTAGGGAGCCAGGGCAGCGTCTACCAGAGCGTCCTATACACAGCCAAGTGGACAGCTTTCCAGCGTTGGTGTGTGGCGAAAAGCCTGGACCCCATTACGTGCCCCCTGCCTCACGTGCTGTCATTCCTCCAGCTGTTGCTGGACAGGAATTAGGCCTTCAACACAATCAAGGTATATGCCGCTGCCATATCATCTTGTCACGTAGGTTTCGGGGTCGGGACGGTGTTTAGTCACCCCCTGACGAAACGTTTTCTGCGAGGAGTACGGAGACTCAGACCTGTGTCACGCGCACTGGCGCCTCAGTGGGATTTGGCTTTAGTGTTACGCGCACTAAGCAAAGCCCCATTTGAACTGTTAGCTCAGGTTCCCCTTAAACTGTTATCAGCCAAAGTAGTACTACTTTGTTAATATATAACATGTTAATATCACACCACCTGTAATCAACAATGGTAATCAAGGTGACATCTTTTTTTTTTGTTGTCAATTTATTGAACATGTCAGAAACAAAACATACAACAATAATAATAATAATATATATATTCTTTTTTTCTTTTTCCCTCCTTCTCACTCATAATAATAATTATAACAAAGTACAAAAAAATAATAATACAAAAAAAAGAAACCAATAATTCTCAAATAGTCTCTGTCATCTATAACTTAATCCAGAGGCAAAATGACATCACTGCTATGCTAGCTCAACAACATCTCACTTCTACTTTACCACCAAGAGACATTCCTGTTTATGATGGTGACCCATTGCAGTTTGAAGCCTTCATCCTGCATTTGAAAGAGGAGTAGAAAGGAAAACTAATGATGAAAGTGACTGCCTGCATTACCTAGAGCAATACACTAGAGGACAACCAAAGGACCTAGTGCGCAGCTGCCAACATCTGCCTCCAGCTCAAGGTTATCAAAGGGCAAACATTTGGTAATGAACACAAGATTGCCACTGCATACATGAACAAAGCATTTACCTGGACAATGATCAAAACCGAAGATGTGAAAGCACTGCAAACCTTCTCTCTGTTCCTAAGAGGTTGTTGCAATGCAATGGAACATCTCACCTATATGGATGAAATGAATGTTGTTTCAAACATGAAAAACATACTTCAGAAACTACCCTACAAACTCACACAGAGACAAGTGGAGGAATAGAGCATGTCAGCTACAGGAAGAGCGTGTGCATCGAGCTACATTTCCTGACCTTGTCGACTTCATAGAGAGACAAGTGAAGATACTGTCAGATCCTCTGTTTGGAAACATCCAAGATGATAAACCATCTACAGCTTTCAAAACCTCTACCTTTTCAAAAGACAGGTCAAGACCAAGAGTAAGCAGTTTTGCAACAACTGTTACCTGCCCAAGAACACCAGTGCTAGAAAATACAACAATAAATGGACTGAAGATACCTGCATCAACTACCAAATCCCTACATTTGTGTTTGTTCTGCAGTAGAAGTGGTCACTCTTTGGGGCAGTGTCCACACATCCAGAAGAAAACTCACAGAGAAAGGCTTGACTTCTTGAAGGAAAAGGGAGTCTGTTTTGGATGCCTAAAAATAGGTCACATAAGCAAACACTGCCACAGTCGTTTGACATGTTATGTGTGCAACCAAAATCATCCCGAAATACTCCACATTGAACAAAAGTGCAAAAGAAAGGAAGCAGAACACACAGAACAGCATGGGAAACCAACAGGAGGTAATACTGTTGTCTCACCTCAAATAGTGGTCATAAACGCAATTCGGACAGACGTGTATGTAAACTGCAAAGTGACTGGATGACCGAGGCATTCAACCGAAAGATGGTAATTCTTGACTATTTCCCTCTTCATCGCTGCTATTGTTGCCATCGAGAATAACATATAAACTATACTCTAAATGCTGACCTAAGTGGCCTCTATTGTTACTGCAGTACAACTTTGTTATTTTTCTTTCGTGCATGAGGGTCTGTTCAGGACTGTAACTAGTTCATCCAGGATTCTGATCTTGGCCACATTTAAAAAGATAATGTAAACAGCCAAACAAACAAAAATAAATCTGAATTGAGCACCAAAACTAGCAGGGTGTGAATGTAGCCATATTTAGTATTATCTAAAGGTCGAATTACAGCATGCAACCTAGTCCATGAGTCAAAGGGAGGCAGCTTCACATTTTATCACTGGTCCCTTTGTCTCCTCACGTTAGAGTGGTTAATCCAATAAACAGAGCAGGGCTAACAACAGAGTTTAAGATGGGCAAATGTTGTGTCCTTTTTATTGACAGAGCTCATCAAATACAAACAAAACAAGAGGACATCAAATACAAACAAAGCAAGAACATCAAATACAAACAAAGCAAGGGACATCAAATACAAACAAAGCAAGGGACATCAAATACAAACAAAGCAAGGGGACATCAAATACAAACAAAGCAAGGGGACATCAAATACAAACAAAGCAAGCGGACATCAAATACAAACAAAGCTGATGCATATAAAACTGTATGCAAGTAACTGTATGCCAAATAAATAACTAGAACTTTCTATGAAGCATCTTTTGAATATACAACTCAACTGGAAATGAAAAAAACTATTAGTAGAATGTAACAAATCTTTTAAAGAAAACCCAATTCCTTTAGGTGAATTTCTCCCTCTGAACTACTCGAGTTGTAAAGAACAAACTGGAGATTTTAATGATGCTTTTTAAACAAATAACTGTAAAGACTGCCTCCTCATAGCTGTGTGGTGCTCTCTGGCCCGGTGATGAGGTCAGAGGTCATCTCCCTGATGGCGCGGAGCGGCAGGCCGCTGAGGACGCCCTTGTGTTTGGCCTTCAGCTCCAGCAGAGCGTCCACAAACCTCTGCCTGGAGACGCCCGGGTGGCGCTGAGTGAGCTCCGTCATCTTTCTCAAACCACTGCATCACATCACACTGGGAAAAACAAGAGTCAGTTAAAGCCTGTACCGCCCCCTGGTGGCTACACCTCTGTAATTCAAGGCCATAACATTACAAGGTCTGACTTGCTAAGAAAACATGTCTAACAAATACATATTAAACAACATATGACAACTATAATAGCATTTGTTCTTATGAGTACTGCTTTAAATGGTAATGTGTGTGCAGTCAGCAGCAGAAACTCACCTCTGAGGCGTTACTGGGCAGGTTTGAAACATAGAGTACCGAGCTCTCCACTTCCTTGCTGCCGGATTCTGTGGGTAACACAAATTCTCCACTAAGGATTTGATCCCAAATATATTTAAAAACCTTATGGAAATGTGCAGCTATAGTGCTTTAACTTCCATCCCTGATCTCTCACCACTGGTCTGATCTGTTGTGATCACCGTAGGGTCTGGCTCGGTCTCAGCAGCTGCTGCAGGCTGCAGGTCTTCTTCAGCATCGAACCATGCCTCCAATGTGCTGACATCTTTACATGCAGCTGCTGCTCACACAGAGAATGGCACATCTTCTGATTAATACATTAATGATCATGGGATTTATTTAAACATTAAGAGGGGTGCTTCTGCTTACGTGTCTGCTTTTCTTCTGGCTTGTGTGCATTATGGGTAGCATCTCTATCCTGGGGGACAGCCTTCTCTGCCGCGCTGTTCTCCTTCTTCATTTGTTTTTCCTCATTGTTACTCTGCTGGAGAAGAAATGAAAACAAAACATCAAAGATGGTCAAACTGATGAGGATGAAATGTCACATTTTGTTTAACTAAACTAATGTCAGGGGAGACTCCACAAAGAATGGATTGCTGATAACACCATGAACAGAGCGTCATTTTGAACCGCTATCCGCCCCATCCAAAGGACCTTTTGACAGAAAATATTATGCCAATGATATAACATCGCTAACACACCCATTAAGTGTGTTTGCAGAATAAATATTTTGTTTATATATTTACGTAATCCTTCAGGTCTGTCTTTGCATCCTGTCACTAAATCCCAAATTGCATGGGTTTGATTGGAACATGACGCCTTCACATGGCTACAATCACTGCTGCAATTATCAGTGTAAGGTCTGGCCATGACAACCTTTAAGTGTAGTTCAGTTACCACCAACTCTCTTGAGACACTAATCATTTTTTACGATGAGTTTCATTTACATAGAAAGGTCTCCAAATGGTGTCAAAATGCAGTTAGGGTGAATTTCAGATGTGTTTTCTGTATTACTTAGTTCTGTCTCATGTGCTGTTTACACGAGAACGCAAACGGTTGTATCCGCTACTTTTCTCTTTCGTATAGCCCGTTTGCTAGTGACTTATGGGGCGGCCCACATCGTCCGACCGGCCCACTTCAGTACCGGCCCATCCGGATTCGTCCCGAACGTCCCGATGGCCAGTCCGCCACTGTCTCCAGCGCTCCCGAGCGGTCTCGTGTGAACGGAAGACTTTTTTGATATCGTATTCGGTTCGTTTTGTATGCGTTTGCGTGTAAATGGGGTCTCATATGTGCAAGTCTACCAACCCTTTTGTAAATGTGCCCTTTAGTGTGTGTACGCATACCTGGCATTCACTTCTGATTTGTTCATCAGGACATGCAGTGTCTTCACTTGGTGAGGAGTCATGTTTCTGCAGTTCCTGGGAGCTCCTTGGGATCAGAAACAAACACATTAGAACATCTAGAGAGTAGGGCTGCAACGAACGACTAATTTGATAATCGATTAATCTATCGATTAATGAAACGATTAATCGATTATTCGGATCGTTAAGGTTTTAACTGTACTACTACTTTTATCGATACTGCTTATCGATCCGGTCCTTTAACGATAGTCTTATCGGTTCTTTTGAAAATAAATAAGGTAAAATAACTAAACAAATTGTGAACAAAATTAACATTGCTTTTTATTTAAATTAAATAAATAATATTTCACATCAAAAGAAACAAGAGTGTTTTAACAAATCATATTAAATAATCTGATGACAGAATTGTAAACAGAATAGCTGAAACTTTAACAAAATAAATAACTCAAGTTACCTCTAATCATTAACCCATGTTTGAATCATTGAGTTAACTCTGTGTTTGCTGCTAGCATACATAACACCTGACGTGGAAACGTTACTCATGGATGGGGCTACAGAGCTACTAGAAAGACAGTCGAACCCGGTGCATTCCTCCGTCTGGATGTGGTGCACTTTTGCTAAATGTTTAGACAAAATGCTCGTGTTACCGCCCTTAGCTACTAAACTCTTATTGCACTTTTGGTAACGAGCATTGTCCACATCGAGACGGGTAAAGTTTAACCACACCTTGGAGCGCTTCTCTCCGCCATCTCCTCCGTGTGTGTGTGTTGTTGCATGCATGCATGTAGCAGCTGCGTGTGTGTAAACTGCCCCGCCCCCTCGCACACAGACGGGGGAGAGAGAGAGATCTCTCGTCTGGATTGGAAAGATCGAAAATACATCATAGACGCATTTTGTAGTCTTATTGCATATTATAAACGGAGTTGGCGACACTAAGACTGCGATATAATGTTTATGTAGCAATAATACATATGACATATATGTTTTAAATGTCTCCTGTACCGATAAAAAGACCGATAACGTTGGAGCTGAACTGCCTGTGAAACACACGTGATGACGTCACCAACGAATCGACGACTGAATTAGTTGGCAACTAATTTGGTCATCGATTTTAATCGATTAAGTCGATTAGTTGTTGCACCCCTACTAGAGAGTAACATAATCTTGCCTTTTTTTTTCAATTGTTTTTCATATTTGTTTTATGTCTTATATATTATGTTGAATTGTTGGAGGAGCTTGGGACTTAAGATTTTCAACACCATATCTACACTACAGTTGTGGTCAAAAGTTTACATACACTTGTAAAGAACATGTATTTCATGACAGTTGACTTTTCAATCATTTCTACAACTCTTGTTTTTCTGTTTTTCTACTAGGTCAAAAATATACATACAGCAACATGAATTTTCAATTAGAAAAATAAAAGTTGTAGAAATTATTGCAAAGTCAATACTGTCCTGAAATGCATGTTCTTTACAAGTGTATGTCAACTTTTGACCACAACTGTATGTGGGTCGTGCATGACGACAATTAAGCCTTTGAATCTTGAAAAAGGAAAACTCTGGTAAGATATTGATTGATTTAGTGTCCTTACTGTGGGGCGAGCAGGCCTCCCTCAGCGGAGGAGTCGTTCAGGGTGGAGCAGTGCTGTCTGCACATGCTGTCCTGCAGGGCCAGGAGGCTCAGCTCCGCACGCTGCAAACACTCACGTTCCTTTCTCAGTTTACGAGCCAAACTGGAAAAATATGTATATCATTAAAGCTAATAGTACTACTGTTATGGAGCAGTCGCAAAATCAACACACATACACATTAATGATCCATTGTCGTCCGTTAATTTTAAGAAAACTGAGAAAATAGTCCATTTTAAACAGATAAACAAAAGAGTTGAAGCCATGCGGCGTATTACAGATATCCAGAGGTGGGACCAAGTCATTGTTTTGCAAGTCCGAGTCAAGTCTCAAGTCTTTGCGCTCAAGTCCGAGTCAAGTCTCAAGTCAGGATGGGCAAGTTCAAGTCAAGTCCAAGTCCTAAACTTTGACAAAACGAGTCTTAAACAAGTCCTTATGTGCTTTTCAACCAATGTAATGACATCGATCAACAGAATAATACTTAATAATCAAACTGCTCTTTATTAGTCACATTAATGATTTAATAATCCATTTTCTCTCTGCTGGTAAAGTAACGTGTTTTCTTCTATTTTAAGAGGGATCAGTAAGGTAAGGCTAGTGACGTTTGATTCAGAAGGAGTTTAATGTATAAGATCCCTGATGTTAAGTAACCAGAATGTTTATTTCCACTGTGTACAACATGTTATAAGGGACCCACAATCTATCTTTATGCAAGGGATAATGTGCAGCGAGGCGGTCTCTATGGGGAAAAGAACCTGAATCTAGATCCCTCTGCAGGTGGTAGCCTACTTTAAGTATATTTTGATGCTAATACTTTTCTACTTTTACTTGAGTAACATTTTGAATGCAGGACTTTTTATTGTAACCGAGTATTCCTACACTCTGGTACTTTTACTCAAGTAAAATCTGAACTTCTCCCACCTCTGACAATAAATCCTGAGTGGTTACCAAAAAAAAAAACCCTGCTCTGAAGGTAATTTTCATTTTACAAATCCTGCACTCAGCTCTGCTTTCTCCAATATCATTGAAATGCAGCCAGATGCAGCTTCTTTTTTCGCAAATTTCTTGACTTTTTCCGACGCGCTTGCATTTAAATCCGGCTCCCCGTCGCTCTGTGTAGCTGGCCTGTACCACTACACCTGCTGTCTTTGGAGCGTCTGCCCCCCACCCTTCTTTCACATAATGGTATGATCCTATTGTGTCCTCGCATATGATTGGCCGCATGGTGGCCCAGCAAAATAAAGTCCCGCCCCTGCCTGCATGGATTCACAGCAAGAGTTGGAGCGGCTGAAGATTCTGCTCTCCCCGACGGGAGTCCGCTCTTCTAGCGGCATCTCGCGATCGGCCTGTTGGAGACCCCTGAATTAAATTATCAAGTCACCTCAAGTCAGAAGGCTCAAGTCCAAGTCAAGTCCCGAGTCATTGGTGTTCAAGTCCAAGTCGAGTCGCAAGTGTTTTGTCAAGTCAAATCCAAAGGCATCAAATTGATGACTCGAGTCTGACTCGAGTCTGACTCGAGTCCAAGTCATGTGACTCGAGTCCACACCTCTGCAGATATCTTGTATCATGCAGAGAACACCATGCGGTTTCTATCACACGGTGGGAAATTGTGAGTACCTGTCCTAAATGAAAGGGCCAAAACCACGCCTATATGTGACGTCACTTTAATTCAGTGATAGTCAATATCAATAATGAACACAGGGATATCCATCACATCCTCTGCATAATATAATTACACTTACAAAACATGAATATAAATAAGGTAGATATGCAAAATGGCTTCAACAACTACTGTGGAAGAAATTCCCAAGTTTAGTGTTGGACTGTGTGTGTCTCATACCTTTTCTCTTTTTCCTTGAGTTTGGTAAATGCCTGAAAGCGAAATGTTTAAATAGGTTATGTTACATTTTTTTCAAGCTATTATAATAATTGCTCTTTAGTTTGATCATTACCTTTACAATCGATTCCAGATCTACCATATGGACTTCAGTATTGATATGTTTGTCAGCTGTTTCTGGACCCGTAGTTTGGGTGTCGGCTGACGTGCGCAGTGGCATCTCAGTGCCAACCATCACGTCACAGGTAGTAACCCGTGGTGTAGAGGAGATGTGCTTTTCTGCAGTCTTCCAGGTGTCACTGCTGGCTGCCAGAGCTTCACCATCAACTGAGTGTAGCCCGTTGTTATGAGCTTTCATATCTTGACTGGTTTCATAGGCGAGTATGCTCTCATCGTTCTCCATGATGCTATGGAAGATGTTACTTTGATCTTCAAAGCATCCTTCATTTGTGCTGCTTTCCTCAACCAGAGGAGGGATGGTCTGTCCGTCTGATTGGATGACACTCCTGTCATTGTACTCTGTGCCATCCATCTGAATGCTGTCAACACTGTAATAATCAGGAGAGTCTTTTTCAATATTTGGCCATTCTGATCTGTAACATGTATCAGCATCAGGTTTTTTGGCAAGTAGGTTTACAAACACAAAAAATGTGCATCAGTCATACCAATCCCTAATTTAACCTCAAGCTATCTAACTATAAAATCCAGACACGTCAAGGAAAATGTAAAAAGAGCTTGGATGGGCATGGTTGAGCTGCAAGATATGAACAAATGTCACATTGTGTCAGACACAAGATTCATACTCACTGTGATGGACTGACTTCAGCATGTGTGTCGTGCCTGGACATCGGCCTTAATGGACTTTGTTCATATAGATGGGATGACTCCTTCAAAAAAGCCTGCATTAATCTTTTTGCCCAAGGGAATTTAGCATTTACAACTACGAAACAGCCAAGACAGAGTGAGTAGGATTTTTCAGAAGTTTGCACTTCCTCCTCAACTAAACAAGAGTTACGGTTCTCGCCTGCGGGTAGACTCCAACTATAGATTCAATCTCTTTTGGGAACGAGCTGAATTTATGTCCTCCGTTTTCCTAGCTTCCTCTTGGATGCATGCTTTTCCTACACCTGGTCGCTACGTCTTTATAGATTGATGCCAGGAAACGTCAAAAACACAGGAAAATAACAAAACGTAAGCAGAGGACAAGCCAGACACCCCTACACACTCTGAGTGGTAAGTGGTGATTGAGAGGTATAATTACCTTTAGAAAAATCCAACTCATTCTGCCTTTCATGACTACAGCCAGTGGTGGAAGGAGTATTCAGATGCTTTACTTGAGTAAAAGTACCAATACATTATTGTCAAAACACTTTAGGTTAGTTACTTCCCACCTCTGACTATACCAGTGTTATAACTTTATAAAGACATATAGAAAGTTTGTACCATCTGATAGTTTGCTTCCTGTGTGTAAAACTTGCTGAAAGCGGTTTGGTAGCTTTCCTTCGGGTGGAGGAGCGGTTCGGTGTGCAAGGTTTCCTTATGTTGACGTTTTTGTGATCCATCTCCGCTGCTGCTATAGCCAAGATGGGGTAAAGGGTCTCTCGCATTGGGAAGCATCTCCAAGTCTAGATGCGTACAGGAGCAAACAAACATTATGATAAAGAAATTAAACCTTATATAGTATGGGAGTTGAGTTTTTATAATTAATGTGACTAAATATCTTTTCAAGAATCAAGCCTTGGACAAATGTTTCTTTCCAATTATTTCTTTGTGCAGAACATGTCAAAAAAACAATGACTTTTATGTCAATGACTTTAAAACAGTAAATAAAAGTGAAATGCTGGTAGTGTATGAGGTTTGTAAGTTACCGGTTCTTGCTATTGCTGATGTAGATCTGAAAACAAAACAACATTAATAATAAATCACTGTAAAAATGATAAAACCTTCATTCATTTGATGAAATGTCTTAGTATTCACTGTACTTACGGTGAGACATGCGTAGGCCTGTTGGATGTCATGGTTAGCAGCACAGGTATGACACTATGACAATCTGCATTGTGAATAAAAACTGTAGTCAATATTTGGTCTGTGCACAGCTATTAAAATATGATATTTCCACAGACTTACGCTTCACATAAACATGATGTGGAGACAGCTCCAGGGCAGGATGTCTCACCAAGAACCAGTGCAACCCTCCTCCGTCTAGGAGAGAGGAAAACAATTAAATATGAAAATGAAAATGGGCTGCAACATGTAATCAAAATGTCTTACACAAAGGCGGTAGACTCTAAGTTTATATAATAATGGATTAGCCATTGGATTTACTCTTTTATTGCCATATCATTTCCGTTTTCATTTAAAGATGACTACCCTAGTATGAATATTCAATCCATTTTTAAAATACGAATTGTCTGATTTATAACACACCAAAAAAAATTCAGAAAAATGCCCATAATAACTCCCTAGAGTCCAGGATGACCTCTTTAAAAAAGAGTCTTGTTTCGTCTTAACAGTCAAAATCAAAAAACCATTTGGTTTACGATTCTTTAATTATTGAGAAAGAGCAGCATACCTTGTATAATCTTTCGGTCTTCAAAATTCAAACTGAGGTACCACTGCTGCAGCCTTTGGTCATTTAATTCCAGGTAGTTATGAGATTCCACCAATTCAAATATAGACCTGTAAAATGAACAACACAGGTCTTGTTTATTCATACATTTGGTAGGCTGCAACTAAATGATGTTTTAATTATTGATTAATTTGGGGATATAAAATAGTAAATAGTGGTAAAAATGTCCATCCCAGTTTCTCAAAGTCAAAAATGATTTCTTGAAAAGTATTTTTTTAAGTTAATACAAACCCAGGGATATTCAGTTTGATATAAAAGAGAACATAAGGATAATTTATTTCAAGTAGCATTAAATAAAAATACTCAAATAAAGTACAAATATGTCAAAATAGTACAATACTAGAGTATAGAATTTCCAACACTGATAAAGCCTTTTTAAATTTGAATGAGGATACAAGAGTCACATACCTGTTCAGGTGGAATATCCGGTGTACTACTGTTGATGAAGAAACCACAGTTAGATGATAAATCCGGGGTCAAAAAGTGTGTAACATTAGCTTATAAAACATACAGTCCACACAGAAACATGATGTTCAGTCAAAGTATCCTGCAGTAGCACCTAGGTGAAAAGTTAGAAACAAGTCATGTTGTAAGTTAACCAAATGAAGATCTGCTATTTATTGACAGTATGTATGCAGAGGTCCTGCAATTAAAATGTTACTCAAGTAAAATCAGCCCTCGACATTAACGATTGCCCGATGGCCCGAGGCAATCTAGTATTTAGCTCGGGCTATGAAGCCCCACCTGCTGGTTGCCCGATCGGGCAATCTATTATGGCAATTGTGGAGACGTGTCTTGTGGAGACGTGTCAGTGCCTGACAGCGGTCAAATCGGTTGGAAAACGATGAAAAAGTTGCCAAAAGTCGTTCTTCATGGACGTCATAGTTTGACATAATAACGGTATTATAAAAATACTAAACTGTCGGCAACTATAGATGCCGTTTTCGCGGGCTTCAGCCGCGCCGTGTGTAAATGTGACCTGAGCGAAGGCTCGCAGGCAGGTTAGCTGCTGCGCACGGGTAATATGTTTTGTTCACCTGAGTGGAGTCTTGCAGGCACATCGCCTTGTCTTTTTTTGTTTATTAACACTGACAGTGTTAGCGTTATGTGTTTATATTGACTATGTTGAATTTCTCCTTGAAATACAGTAATTGACTGTGACATAGACGGATAACTTAAATAGAGAAATGTGATATGTTTGTAAAGTACAGCTATTTGAATGTAACTGTGTACTTTCAATTTTGAATGAGAAGCAATCCAGACATTGACACTTTCTTGAAAGACTGTTAGTCGTTGAATGCAGGGCATGCAAGCGAGCAAACACAAACAAGAACTCATGCAAACAAACAAGTGAAATGAAGAATAAAATTGAAATTTTACAATATAATATTGTGGTGGTTCATCTTATAATTCAGTCTAGAAAATGCACCAGACAGCATCTAAGACCTGCAAAAATCTCAATTTTCTTGGGGGAGGCACACTCCGTCATTCGTCATTTCGTCCTTGCGCATTTTTCAGGGCAATCTCTATTGGTCTCAGGGCCATCTGTAAATTAGCTTAGATGGCCCACAGGGCCATCTCCCAAAATCCTTAATGTCATGCACTGAAAATATAAGCATATCATTTGTTTTAAAGAAACAAGTGACTGTAACTGTTATAATAAATGTAGTGGAGTAAAAAGTACATTATTTACCTCTGAATTATAGTGAAGTAGATGTACAAAGAGGCATAAAATGGAAATACTCAAGTAATGTACAAGCATCTCAAAAGTATACTTTAGTGTACAGTACTTGAGTAAATCTACTTAGTTACTTTACATGACAGTATGTTTGGGGGTCGTTACTTACTTGGACATTTGTTTTCAATCACCTGATTCCAATATGGCACCATGTACTGGTACGATGGCCAGCCATCCCATGTCTGAAACACAGATATGGTTTTAGTGTCCGAAATATAGTCCAAAAATGAAATTAAAAACTAGCAGTCTTTTAGGTCGATAAAAACGTGACGTTAATGTGACTCCATGACAACTAAAGCACAACGTTAACGGTTATTCATGTGCGTCACTTCATTGTGATCCACCATTTTTTTTTTTTACACACTAGTTTCCCTATTTTTTAAGATTACGTTTTTTTTAATTATTATTTAACATGTAAACTACGCATTCTGGTACCATCTGAGAAGAAAATAAGGCAACAAGAACACATTCACTTCAGGCAAACAAGGCAACCAACATGTTTTGGGGTAATTTTAGAGTCAGTAGAGTAAGGAGGAATGATATTTTTTTAAGTTTAAGTTGGTTACCGAGAAATACACCAACCATTTCAGAACATGTATAACAAGTTATGCTTTCAAAAAGTGTTGAGGACATGTCACCCATGCGGTTATTACATTAGCTAAGCTACACAAATATCAAAGCAAAACGCTAACGTCTTTTAAAAATATTAACCATTTAACCTAGATAAATGTGAAACGCATGTTACCTGTTGTCTTGCCATGTTCAGCGTCTTTGTAAAAAAAAATAGCTTTAGTTAGTATTATTTTTTGCCTTTTTGGAGGCGGTGGCGTTAGCTTACCAGCTATCTCTGCTAACACTCAGGTACTCAAGCTAATTGATATCAACTGTAAGGTGGTGTGACGTTTCAACTTTCAAGTGTGTCTGCCCCATGGTCTGCGCCAAATCACCAACCAATCACGCAGTCCAAGGTTTAGCCAAAAGTTTATTCCAAAATACATTCATTTGAAGAAGAAAAAAAATATATAATCTTTATTTTCCTACCTATGATACTGCAGTTGCTACACAAACTATGCACAACCAAAGAAGAGCATCACTTATCCTGCATGTTTCACCCTTTTTATATACAGTCTATGGTTTCGCCCACTCTTCTTTTGTGTACCCTGCCTCACACAGAGAGCCATGTACTGAAAAGAAAGTTCACCAAAATGGAGCATCATGTATCATTCCATATATCAAGTGGTGTACAGTAACTAAGTACATTTACTCAAGTACTGTTCTAAATTACAATTTTGGGAGACTTGTACTTGACTTTAGTATTTACATTTTGTGCTACTTTGTACTTCTACCCACTACAATTCAGAGGTAAATTGTGCAATTTTACTCCACTACATTTATTTAATACCTTTAGTGACTTTGCAGATTTGGATTAATGATGTGAAATATAATCAACTCTTAAATCAGACTTTAGTTACACCTGGAGTAAACTTCACATAACCTGCAGTATAAAAAGTCATTAAAACTAGCTGCACCTTTACCAGCTTGGAGAAACACATTAATGCATCAATAATTATAATCAAAACATATATTATTTTGAAATGGGCCAATTTGCACAAACTTTTACTTGAGTAACATTTTTGAATGAAGGACTTTTACTTGTATTCCTACACTCTGACAGTGGCGAGCCGTGACTTTTATACCTAGGCCCTCTGACCCCCACCCATTCCCTCGAAAAAAAGAAGAGTTATTACGTCACAGCGTATACTTCAGCGGAATATCAAAACAGCGGTCCGGGGTGCAAAACGCATCAATGACAGCGACCCTCTACCACACAAAACAACACCATTTATCTAAACACCTATCATGACAGGGTACCCACAGCCAAGTAACAATTACAAATGAATTAAGTCGGCACGGCGACCCACTTTGAAAATTACTCAGGCCTACCTTTGATGATCAAATCACTGAAACACAAAGTCCATCCTCCTGTCCTTTTGGATGAAGCACTTGATGGCGGGTCATGCAGCTGATCCTTTGCCACTCCAATTTATCATTGTAACTCAATCTTGAAAATGACTCGGTTAATAATTTCGCAACGATGTCATCACTATCACTGACGTGAGCCATCATGAGCGAATTTATGCTAATCAGAAATCTATCGATCATAAATCTTAATCTATCGATTAGATTTATGATTCGAAAATTATAAAAGTAGGGTAGACATGTGGATATTATCCGGCTGAACAAAACGTGCATTTATCAAACAGGTTCGTTTTCCACAGACCTTATTTCGAGCTATTTTCCAAAACCCTATGGAGAAATCCCGTTGCTTTGTTGTCGAGGAAACCAGCAGTTTACTTCCGGATTTTAGGACGCGTCACTGCACCACTTGCATAAACTTCACAGCGGGCGGAACTTGTCATAAAGTCCGCGAAAATAAAGCCCACCCATTTAGAGGGAAGATATGATTGGTCAATTGTACTGTCACTTGACATTACTCTCTCGTTCAGTTACTATAGCTGGCCCTCTGTGAATGTACAGAGGGACCAACAAGCTCTCCCGTCTTCACAGTCACTGCAGAAACGGCATTTAACCCTTCACATTCCAACAGAAACTGAACAGGCAGATTCGAAGGATTTATTTCTTTGGAAATGTTATTTTAAATACAATTAAATCAAGTTATTTAGGTAAAACTAATGAAAAATATTTAAAAAAATATTAAAAAAGAAATATTTAAAAAAATGTTTTTTTTTAATGTTTTCAAATATTATTTTTTTAGAATATCTTAGGCCCTCAGAGAGGGCCTAGAGGGCCCTGACGGCTCGCCACTGGATAGCTGCTATAATACAAAACAAAACGTCTGCCTGCTCTCCACAATGATCAATAAGAGCGAACGGATGGTCAAAGTAAGGTACAAATAAACAGAATCACACGAAGCCTGGTTAGTGTTGCCTGACTTTATAAAGTGTTTTTTTTTTTAATAAGTTTGTGGTTGCGTTCTAGTCACTTTGCTCAGCGCTACTGCTTGTTACAACTTTTATTTGCCGTACTCGCCTTTAACTGTTAGCTCAGGTTAATCTCGCCCCCCTCCAACGTAAGCGTGAAGTATGCGGTTCTTGCTTCTAAACCGGCAATTTTTTGGTGCTTGAAACAAACCGGATTCCGGAGCTTAGAGGCGGCTCTGCTGCAGTGTGAACAGGAAAAACCGGTGCTTTTCAGGTTCTAGCTCCGAACCGGCCCTGGAACCGCGTTGGTGTGAAAGCCCCAATTGACGTGAACAAAGCTCCTTTGGCATGATCTTAACACTAGAACCGCCAGGGGTAGCTGTATACCTAAAACCGCCAATGGGTAAAATGTACCCGCTATTAGAATGCATTGAGTCTCAAGGTCTCTCAAGGTCTCTCAAGGTCTCTCTCTCAAGGTCTCTCAAGGTCTCTCTCTCAAGGTCTCTCTCTCTCAAGGTCTCTCAAGGTCTCAAGGTCTCTCAAGGTCTCAAGGTCTCTCTCTCTCAAGGTCTCTCAAGGTCTCAAGGTCTCTCTCTCAAGGTCTCTCAAGGTCTCAAGGTCTCTCTCTCTCTCAAGGTCTCTCTCTCTCAAGGTCTCTCAAGGTCTCTCAAGGTCTCAAGGTCTCTCAAGGTCTCAAGGTCTCTCTCTCTCAAGGTCTCTCTCTCTCAAGGTCTCTCAAGGTCTCAAGGTCTCAAGGTCTCTCTCTCTCAAGGTCTCTCAGGGTCTCAAGGTCTCTCTTTCAAGGTCTCTCAAGGTCTCTCAAGGTCTCAAGGTCTCTCTCTCTCAAGGTCTCTCAAGGTCTCTCAAGGTCTCAAGGTCTCTCTCTCTCAAGGTCTCTCTCTCTCAAGGTCTGTCAAGGTCTCTCAAGGTCTCAAGGTCTCTATCGTGTCTTGAATCTATCTCTCTCTCAAGGTCTCTCAAGGTCTCAAGGTCTCTCAACGTCTCAAGGTCTCTCTCTCTCAAGGTCTCTCAAGGTCTCTCTCTCAAGGTCTCTCAAGGTCTCAAGGTCTCTCTCTCTCAAGGTCTTTCAAGGTCTCAAGGTGTCTCTCTCAAGGTCTCTCAAGGTCTCAAGGTCTCTCTCTCTCAAGGTCTCTCAAGGTCTCAAGGTCTCGCCCAAGGTCTCTCAAGGTCTCAAGGTCTCTCTCTCTCAAGGTCTCTCAAGGTCTCAAGGTCTCGCTCAAGGTCTCTCAAGGTCTCAAGGTCTCTCTCTCAATGTCTCTCAAGGTCTCCCAAGGTCTTAAGGTCTCTCTCTCTCAAGGTCTCTCAAGGTCTCTCTCTCAAGGTCTCTCTCTCTCAAGGTCTCTCAAGGTCTCAAGGTCTCAAGGTCTCTCAAGGTCTCAAGGTCTCTCAAGGTCTCAAGGTCTCTCTCTCTCAAGGTCTCTCAAGGTCTCTCTCTCAAGGTCTCTCAAGGTCTCAAGGTCTATCAAGGTCTCAAGGTCTCTCTCTCAAGGTCTCTCAAGGTCTCTCAAGGTCTCAAGGTCTCTCAAGGTCTCTCTCTCTCTCAAGGTCTCTCAAGGTCTCAAGGTCTATCTCTCTCAAGGTCTCTCAAGGTCTCTCTCTCAAGGTCTCAAGGTCTCTCTCTCAAGGTCTCAAGGTCTCTCTCTCTCAAGGTCTCTCAAGGTCTCAAGGTCTCTCTCTCTCAAGGTCTCTCTCTCAAGGTATCTCAAGGTCTCTATCATGTCTTGAATCTATCTCTCTCTCAAGGTCTCTCAAGGTCTCAAGGTGTCTCTCTCTCTCAAGGTCTCTCAAGGTCTCAAGGTCTCTCTCTCTCAAGGTCTCTCAAGGTCTCAAGGTCTCTCAAGTTCTCAAGGTCTCTCAAGGTCTCAAGGTCTCTCTCTCTCAAGGTCTCTCAAGGTCTCAAGGTCTCTCTCTCTCAAGGTCTCTCAAGGTCTCAAGGTCTCTCAAGGTCTCTCAAGGTCTCATCTCTCAAGGTCTCTCTCTCTCAAGGTCTCAAGGTCTCTCTCTCTCAAGGTCTCTCAAGGTCTCAAGGTCTCTCTCTCAAGGTCTCTCAAGGTCTCTCAAGGTCTCTCTCTCAAGGTCTCTCAAGGTCTCTCAAGGTCTCAAGGTCTCTCTCAAGGTCTCTCAAGGTCTCAAGGTCTCTCTCAAGGTCTCTCAAGGTCTCAAGGTCTCTCTCTCAAGGTCT
>CM062264.1:37896743-38026133 GCA_031216635.1 Dissostichus eleginoides | reverse complement strand
CTCTCAAGGTCTCTCAAGGTCTCAAGGTCTCTCTCTCTCAAGGTCTCAAGGTTCTCTCTCTCTCAAGGTCTTCAAGGTCTCAAGGTCTCTCAAGGTCTCTCTCTTCAGGTCTCTAAAGGTCTCAAGGTCTCTCTCTCTCAAGGTCTCTCTCTCTCTCAAGGTCTTTCAAGGTCTCTCAAGGTCTCTCAAGGTCTCAAGGTCTCTCTCTCTCAAGGTCTCTCAAGCTCTCAAGGTCTCAAGGTCTCTCTCTCTCAAGGTCTCTCAAGGTCTCAAGGTCTCTCAAGGTCTCAAGGTCTCTCTCTCAAGGTCTCTCAAGGTCTCAAGGTCTCTCAAGGTCTCTCAAGGTCTCTCTCTTCAAGGTCTCTCAAGGTCTCAAGGTCTTCTCTCTCAAGGTCTCTCAAGGTCTCAAGGTCTCTCTCTCTCAAGGTCTCTCAAGGTCTCTCTCTCTCAAGGTCTCTCAAGGTCTCAAGGTCTCAAGGTCTTTCTCTCTCTCACGGTCTCTCAAGGTCTCTCTCTCAAGATCTCTCAAGGTCTCAAGGTCTCTCTCTCAAGGTCTCTCAAGGTCTCAAGGTCTCTCAAGGTCTCTAAAGGTCTCAAGGTCTCTCTCTCTCAAGGTCTCTCAAGGTCTCAAGGTTTCTCTCTCTCAAGGTCTCTCAAGGTGTCTCAAGGTCTCTCAAGGTCTCAAGGTCTCTCTCTCTCAAGGTCTCTCAAGGTCTCAAGGTCTCTCTCTCTCAGGTCTCAAGGTCTCAAGGTCCTCTCTCTCAAGGTCTCAAGGTCTCTCTCTCAAGGTCTCTCAAGTCTCTCAAGGTCTCAAGGTCTCTCAAGGTCTCTCAAGGTCTCAAGGTCTCTCTATCTCAAGGTCTCTCAAGGTCTCAAGGTCTCTCTCTCTCAAGGTCTCTCAAGGTGTCAAGGTCTCTCTCTCTCAAGGTCTCTCTCTCTCAAGGTCTCTCAAGGTCTCAAGGTCTCTCAAGGTCTCTCAAGGTCTCAAGGTCTCTCTCTCAGGTCTCTCAAGGTCTCAAGGTCTCTCTCTCAAGGTCTCTCAAGGTCTCAAGGTCTCTCTCTCAAGGTCTCTCAAGGTCTTTCAAGGTCTCTCTCTCTCAAGGTCTCTCTCTCTCAAGGTCTCTCTCTCTCAAGGTCTCTCAAGGTCTCTCTCTCTCAAGGTCTTTCAAGGTCTCAAGGTCTCTCAAGGTCTCTCAAGGTCTCAAGGTCTCTCTCTCTCAAGGTCTCTCAAGGTCTCAAGGTCTCTCAAGGTCTCAAGGTCTCTCTCTCAAGGTCTCTCAAGGTCTCAAGGTCTCTCTCTCTCAAGGTCTCTCAAGGCCTCAAGGTCTCTCTCTCAAGGTCTCTCAAGGTCTCTCAAGGTCTCAAGGTCTTCTCTCTCAGGTCTCTCAAGGTCTCAAGGTCTATCAAGGTCTCTCAAGGTCTCAAGGTCTCAAGGTCTCTCTCTCTCAAGGTCTCTCAAGTTCTCAAGGTCTCTCTCTCAAGGTCTCTCAAGGTCTCTCAAGGTCTCAAGGTCTCTCTCTCTCAAGGTCTCTCAAGGTCTCTCTCTCAAGGTCCCTCAAGGTCTCTCAAGGTCTCAAGGTCTGTCTCTCAAGGTCTCTCAAGGTCTCTCAAGGTCTCAAGGTCTCTCTCTCTCAAGGTCTCTCAAGGTCTCTCAAGGTCTCTCTCTCTCAAGGTCTCTCAAGGTCTCAAGGTCTCTCTCTCTCAAGATCTCTCAAGGTCTCAAGGTCTCTCTCTCTCAAGGTCTTTCAAGGTCTCTCAAGGTCTCTCTCTCTCAAGGTCTCTCAAGGTCTCTCAAGGTCTCAAGGTCTCTCTCTCTCAAGGTCTCTCAAGGTCTCAAGGTCTCTCTCTCTCAAGGTCTCTCAAGGTCTCAAGGTCTCTCTCTCTCAAGGTCTCTCAAGGTCTCAAGGTCTCTCAAGGTCTCAAGGTCTCAAGGTCTCTCTCTCTCAAGGTCTCTGAAGGTCTCAAGGTCTCTCTCTCTCAAGGTCTCTCAAGGTATCTCTCTCTCAAGGTCTCTCAAGGTCTCAAGGTCTCTCTCTCAAGGTCTCAAGGTCTCTCAAGGTCTCAAGGTCTCTCTCTCAAGGTCTCTCAAGGTCTCTCAAGGTCTCAAGGTCTCTCTCTCTCAAGGTCTCTCAAGGTCTCAAGGTCTCTCTCTCAAGGTCTCTCAAGGTCTCTCAAGGTCTCAAGGTCTCTCTCTCTCAAGGTCTCTCAAGTTCTCAAGGTCTCTCTCTCAAGGTCTCTCAAGGTCTCAAGGTCTCTCTCTCTCAATGTCTCTCAAGGTCTCAAGGTCTGTCTCTCTCAAGGTCTCTCAAGGTCTCAAGGTCTCTCTCTCAAGGTCTCTCAAGGTCTCAAGGTCTCTCTCTCTCAAGGTCTCTCAAGGTCTCTCAAGGTCTCAAGGTCTCTATCGTGTCTTGAATCTATCTCTCTCTCAAGGTCTCTCAAGGTCTCAAGGTCTCTCAAGGTCTCAAGGTCTCAAGGTCTCTCTCTCTCAAGGTCTCACAAGGTCTCAAGGTCTCTCTCTCTCAAGGTCTCTCAAGCTCTCAAGGTCTCTCTCTCTCAAGGTCTCTCAAGCTCTCAAGGTCTCAAGGTCTCTCTCTCTCAAGCTCTCAAGGTCTCTCTCTCTCAAGGTCTCAAGGTCTCTCTCTCTCAAGGTCTCTCAAGGTCTCAAGGTCTCTCTCTCTCAATGTCTCTCAAGGTCTCTCTCTCAAGGTCTCTCAAGGTCTCTCAAGGTCTCAAGGTCTCTCTCTCTCAAGGTCTCTCAAGGTCTCTCAAGGTCTCAAGGTCTCTCTCTCTCAAGGTCTCTCAAGGTCTCTCAAGGTCTCAAGGTCTCTCTCTCTCAAGGTCTCTCAAGGTCTGACAGAGAGAGACCTTGAGAGACCTTGAGAGACCTTGAGAGAGAGAGACCTTGAGACCTTGAGAGACCTTGAGAGAGAGAGACCTTGAGACCTTGAGACCTTGAGAGACCTTGAGAGAGAGATAGATTCAAGACACGATAGAGACCTTGAGACCTTGAGAGACCTTGAGAGACCTTGAGAGAGAGACCTTGAGACCTTGAGAGACCTTGAGAGACCTTGAGAGAGAGACCTTGAGAGACCTTGAGACCTTGAGAGACCTTGAGAGAGAGAGACCTTGAGACCTTGAGAGACCTTGAGACCTTGAGACCTTGAGAGACCTTGAGAGACCTTGAGAGAGAGACCTTGAGACCTTGAGAGACCTTGAGACCTTGAGAGACCTTGAGAGAGAGAGACCTTGAGACCTTGAGAGACCTTGAGAGAGAGACCTTGAGAGACCTTGAGACCTTGAGAGACCTTGAGAGAGAGACCTTGAGACCTTGAGAGACCTTGAGAGAGAGAGACCTTGAGACCTTGAGAGACCTTGAGAGACCTTGAGAGAGAGACCTTGAGACCTTGAGAGACATTGAGAGAGAGAGACCTTGAGACCTTGAGAGACCTTGAGAGAGAGACCTTGAGAGACCTTGAGAGAGAGAGACCTTGAGACCTTGAGAGACCTTGAGAGACCTTGAGAGAGAGAGAGACCTTGAGACCTTGAGAGACCTTGAGAGACCTTGAGACTTTGAGAGACCTTGAGAGACCTTGAGAGACCTTGAGAGAGAGAGACCTTGAGAACTTGAGAGACCTTGAGAGAGAGAGACCTTGAGACCTTGAGAGACCTTCAGAGAGCGAGACCTTGAGACCTTGAGAGACCTTGAGAGAGAGACCTTGAGACCTTGAGAGACCTTGAGAGAGAGAGACCTTGAGACCTTGAGAGACCTTGAGAGACCTTGAGAGAGAGAGACCTTTAGACCTTGAGAGACCTTGAGAGACCTTGAGAGAGAGAGACCTTGAGACCTTGAGAGACCTTGAGAGAGAGACCTTGAGACCTTGACAGACCTTGAGAGACCTTGAGAGAGAGAGACCTTGAGACCTTGAGAGACCTTGAGAGAGAGAGAGACCTTGAGAGACCTTGAGAGAGAGAGAGACCTTGAGACCTTGAGAGACCTTGAGAGACCTCAAGGTCTCAAGGTCTCTCTCTCTCAAGGTCTCAAGGTCTCTCTCTTTCAAGGTCTCTCAAAGTCTCAAGGTCTCTCTCTCTCAAGGTCTCTCAAGGTCTCAAGGTCTCTCTCTCAAGGTCTCTCAAGGTCTCAAGGTCTCTCAAGTTCTCAAGGTCTCTCTCTCTCAAGGTCTCTCAAGGTCTCAAGGTCTCTCTCTCTCAAGGTCTCTCAAGGTCTCAAGGTCTCTCAAGGTCTCAAGGTCTCTCTCTCTCAAGGTCTCTCAAGGTCTCAAGGTCTCTCTCTCTCAAGAGAGTCTAACAGGTTCGTTTTCCACAGACCTTATTTCGAGCTATTTTCCAAAACCCTATGGAGAAATCCCATTGTTTTTGTCTCGAGAGGACCAGCAGCTTACTTCCGGGTTTTAGGACGCGTCACTGCACCACTTGCATAAACTTCACTGCGGGCGGAACTCGTCATAAAGTCCGCGAAAATAAAGCCCACCCATTTAGAGGGAAGATATGATTGGTCAATTGTACTGTCATTTGACATTACTCTTTCATTGAGTTACTATAGCTGGCCCTCTGTGAATGTACAGAGGGAATGTACACAAGCTCTCCAGCTCACAGTCGCAGAGACGGCTAAAGGAGCTTCTTTCATTTAACCCTTCACATTCCAACAGAAACTGAACAGGCAGATTCGAAAAATATTTTTAAAAAAAATATTTAAAAAAAAAATATTTAAAATATATGGTTTTTTAATGTTTTCAAATATTATTTTTTAGAATATCTTAGGCCCTCAGAGAGGGCCTAGAGGGCCCTGACGGCTCGCCACTGGTAAATAGTCACATGTTCACGTATTGCTTTGATACCGGGTTGGTTCTGATACAATGATAATAAATGTGTGCAATTTTCTGTATTGAATGTTTCTTTCAATGTTATGGTTAGCAGTTCTTTTTAATGAAATAAGTAAAAAATGCAAGCTCCGTTTTTTTTTTTTTTTGTATTTATGAGCAAATATCCCCTATTATAGTGTATATAAGTCTCTAATGGGTGACATATATCATTAGCTGAGGTTGTGCTGATTTCTGGGATGTGTAAAACTTGATTATACTGTCAAGAAATGACAATTTATAAGGCAAAACACATAAATATACAAAAACGCAAATGTCCTATGTGGGTCTCAGAGGGTTAAATTCACTTTCAAAAAACGTAATATTAGCCACATGCTAATGCTAAATTGATGCTAACAATATTTACTCGCAAAACCGGAAGTCGAGTCTGAACATCCGGTTCTCAGAATAAAGCTGCTTTAAATTAAATGAGCGTATTTAATTTAAATTACGGCATGTAAATTGTGATTTTATTTCTTACAAACCCCACCATTTAAGGTGTGTAAATAATACTAAAATCAATATGATCTTCATCTGAACATTGCATAGTACATAACTCATATACAAAAGTAGAAAATACAAAGAGTAGGAAAAATACATATTCATCATCAATATGAAGTTTTTCATTGTGCATAACTTCTAGCTTAATCCTTTAATGTCACTTAGTAAAATAGCAGCAATTAGCTTGGTATGGAAAATGTCTAATTCCCTCCTTTCACATCATAAATCATCTTCATACTGTATCCAGTGTAAAGGCACTTGTTCATCACAAAATATAAGAAGGATTGAACTATCCGAAAATAGCAAAATATAAAGTTCTTTATTTAAAAAATCTCATCCTCTTGAGCTTTTGCATACACCCCCTTTTTCAGCTAATGTCTGGCGCCATTCTATCGGTCTGTTTTCATCTAATCTAACTGTAACCTGCTGATATGTGGTTTCTATCTTTAAACTCATCAGGAGGCACCCTAATGCTGTCTTCAGCTAAAAACTCCCTCCTGGGACCATTTAGTTCTGCTGTCTACGGGGTGTTCTGCGAGTATGGTTAATTTAAGATTGTGTTTGATTGTTCATTAGATCTTCTAGTAACATTTCATACTTTCACATGTGAAACACATGCTCTTTCATTTACACTTTTCTCTTTAAATCTCACATTATTGTCATGTTTATCTTAAACTTCCTGTTTTAGAAGAAATAACACATTCTGTTAGCTAACTTTAAACTTCATTTTCTCCAAATTAGCTTTCATAAAGTTAACATTTGGAATGCTCCATTCAGTTACATTAGCAACATTACTTTTACTTTTCCCACTTACTCCATCTTCACTTTCTGTTTAAACCACATGTATGTCTTTTCTTATCTCTATAAATTATAAATGGTGTGCTTATTATTCTTAATATTAATGTTTTCCAAATTAATTTTAGACCTAATTTTACAGTGCAGCTTCAGAATCTTAATACTTGGCTTGTGCCAATGTTTTCAAACAAAATACAACTCCAAACTCTTCAAGTGAACTAAATCACATATTTCAATAGCTCTGCATTTCTGATGAGCATCTGTGTTATTCCTAAATAAAAATCTTGAAATTCTTAAAATCTAAATATAATAATGAACTACTTATGTTTGTGGTAAAGTCACACACTAGTGTTATGGATTCAAAAACAACTAAAGTCAAAGTGCATGATTTCCTGGGTGTGTCTGTCCTGTAAGGTACGTCATTCTCTGCTTGGATCGTGTGCAGAAATCCCATCAATTGCACCTGGCGAAACCTGTCTATTATCAAGCTGAAAAATGAATACAGGATTCCAACATACTGTCATCAAATGTCTTTCTATTACGAATTTAAATTTCCCTTGTAAAACTAGTCTTGTGTTAATTTCTATCCCCATAATGACAAAAGTCTATGGCTTTTCCTTCTAATTGTTTAACAGGCTAGAGACAAGATGATGTCTAAATTAAATTCTGTTTCATTACATCACTATGTTTTAGCTTAACTTAACTGTAATATGTTCTTACTGCATTTCAAACCCCACTCACTCTAATATCTGTTAAAAAATCCACATTACAAAATTGTTTCATTATCACACGTCAACTTCTTTGGTATTCCCATTCTGGAATTACATCTCTCACAGTAGCCCCTTCGCCACTGATTCTGCATCTGTTTTGCCTGTTCAAAATTCAATCAATATTTAGAAACATGTCAACATTCATCAAACAGTATCTTATCCCCAGACATGGAGCAGGTTCATTCTAAAACTATCATTCAATGATCAGTTTGAACATCTGAGTTGGAGCAGCAGGTTTCTTTCAATCCCTAAATGAAAAATGTAAATTGTGAATTTGACAGCAATGTTGACATTATACATATACACACTCCCCCTTTTTACACATGAACTCATGTGTAACAAAATCCTGTGATGGGGAAGAAAATAAAACGTTCAGGTAATCATTGGTTATAAGGACATACCAAACATTATTTACAATTTTACATCCATTATTTTTCCACTGTAAACACTCCAGTGAAAAGAAGTGTTTCTCTTCATCTTTCAGCCTACTCAGAGCGCATCTAGATACTTTGCTCCGTGTGTTTTTATCATGTTTTTCTGACTTTATAAACGTACAGTACAACTTGTTTGGATTACACATCTACATCTACTCCAACTACTACACATGGCCTACACATCTACTCCTAAATTAGAATTGCATTTAAAGAACTGGGGTTTCCTGGTGAAATGGAGATATAAAGCTGAGTATCATCAGCGAAACAATGATATTTGACATTATTATGGTTAATTATGTTGCCAAGAGGAAGCATGTAATGTCAATTTTAATGTAAATAGGTGGTGATGTGAATATGATGTGCAGTATGTACATATATAATGGATTATCAGCTTAAATACATGTGGTAAAACACATGTGTACAGGTATGTACAGTTAGTATAATACATTGTATATACTTTAACATGTACAGGTATATAAAGGCTAGTAAAATAAATGTATTTACTGTGATGTGTTCATCTATATATAGGCTAGTAATATGATTATGTGAATAACCAATACAAGTAAAGTTGCAACTGCTTCAACTTGCTTAAAACACTGGGGATTTAACAGAGGCAATCAACGTAGCCATTGAAATGTAATACTGTTGTAACTTGTTTGGCCTACACATCTATTCCTATGGACATCACCATTCAAACATGTTTATTTAAACATGCATAGATTAAGAAACACAACTTGGTAAAAATTGTTAAACTTAATTAAATAATGTTACAGTAGTTAGCTTAGCGTTCATAGTCCTCCTTTTGGTTTAACATATTGTTGAATGTTACATAAAACACTTTGGCAATATATGGCATAACAACATATGATGTATAATATTGTAAAATACCTAATAAGCACAGTAACTGACATGATCGAGTTTTTCTTCACGATTTGTTGTTTCTGTGGACAGCCGAATGTTGACATTTAAATTATTCTTCTCTTTTCCTCCAGGGACCCCCATGAATCTGAACCTGGTGTTCATCGTTGGATGTCTTCTTGCAGCCATTGGCATGATCAGTGCAGTGGCTCTGTACAAAGTCAAAGCATCCAAGATCAAATACCAACCGTTGGCCTCTTTTGAAAACTAAAAAAAGCGGCTAGTTTTTCTGCCTTATGGGTTAGAAGTGGTTTTAATTGTGGTATTAACCACTGTTTACTGTTTAATCCCATATAGCTTTAAAAGTGATTCTTCTTTCATGTACTGCATTATGATTTAAAACTTGATTGAAATGTGTGCCGCCCAATCATAATAATGCTAAATGTCATTATTACATTTTCAGCCTCAAGTCATTTATGCTTAAGGTCTCAATAAAAACATATTCTCTTAAATCTTCTTTTTGCTTTTGTCCAATTTACTATATTTTTCTTCTGCAAATAAACAAACACATCTTGGATAGTCTTGTTTTAAGTTAGTCAAAAATAAATGTTTCTTTACTGAACCTCATTATGTTTTAGAAGTCGTGCAGCAACCGATCAAATGTTAACACCTGCAGTAATCATTAAGTAATGAATGTGATGGAAACTTCTGAAGCAATGGAGATGAAACTCGGAGTTAAGAACCATAAAGCAGCGTCACCAGATTGATTGTGTGACTTGGCTGTGGCTGTAAAGATGGGTTTGAAAAAACAGCTTAAAACAGCTTAAAACAGTCAAAATATTTGGTCAATTTGACTGGTTGAGGAAGATTATTACCGAGGGTTTGGAACTCAAACAAAATAAGGTAATGTTTGGTATGATAACGTTAAACGGCAGCTTGACTGTATAAGTAATCACAACAGTGATAAAATGAACGACTTAAAAGACGCTTTTATCCAAAAGTAACTTACATACATTTAATACTGTGGACCATCCCCACTGTGGCAATTTGGGGTGAAGTGCCTTGCCCAAGGACACAGCTGAATGTTTACTGCAGCGTGATTTGAACCAGTGCCCAAATGTTTCACCCATTTCTATAATGAAGATGAGAAGAGAAGTTTGAATCACTTGATTTGGTTTGCTAGTAATTTGACAAATATGGCCGGTTTGCAATGTCTAACAACATCAGACCTGAGTCCTGGTGGAAAATAAGTGTCTGAGTACTCTATCTGACCCTCATGTGACCTGACTTTCATGAGCAAATGATAGCACCAGAGAATGATAAGCAGTGAGCATTAAGAAAGAGTTTAGTCTCCTTGCTGGGCCGTGATGAACTCCTCCCTGTTGGGTGAAAGTTTCCGATGTTCGGAAAGTTGTGAAATTTGCACGGACGTCAGGTCTGGTGCAGAAAAGAAAAAATGCATTGACATTGCTCAAAAGTTGAACGCTGGCTGTCTAACGCCCCCTATGAAAATCAAATATTCGTAGAAATTCTGAAGCGCGCACCCTAAGTCCGATTGACCTGAAATTTGGCACACATATCGAGCTGGAGCTGCTCTACAAAAAAGCCTTAAGAGCCCCTAAGTTCCGCCTACTTAGATGTTGTGCTTAATGCTGAAAACAGTAAAATATTTATCTAAATCTCTATTTTTTGTCTATCAACACCACATTTGTCATACATCATCAGCGGGGGGTCACATATGTAGCCTATCCATAAGGAATGTGCAAGGTCAGTAAAAAAACATGGCCGCCATTAATCAAAACGAAATACTCATAACTTATCAACGATTTATCCAATTATCACACATGTTGGTGGATATGTTCAGTTTGTCTTGGAAAATAGGCATACCAAAGCATTTTCATCCTGGTCCATAGGGGGCTGGATTTTTTAAATTAAAACAGCTCAGTAGCGCCCCCTAATGTGTGGTAGTCGCATACAGTTTCTCCGATGTTCATGAAATTTGGCACAGACATTCCTCATGGAATTGCAGACACATTTCAAATTGGCTTCCTTTAGCCCCGCCCCCAGGAAGTCGGCCATTTAAAAAAAAAAAATCGTTTTTCCTGCATTTTTTGCGAACTTTTACGAACTCCTCCTAGCGAGTTGATCGGAAAAATTCAAATTCAGGATAAGTCAAGCGCATATATGTGATGCTAAATAGCTGGGAGCTTGTAGGCTAATGCAGAATGTATCATTTTTGACGATTTACATGTGACAAATAACTCCTAAACTACTCGTATAGTTTGTCCAGTATTCACAAAATCTGCTATACACATTGCTCTTATAATTGCGAACATATTTCAAATTGGCTTTCATTGAGACTAGATATATTTCCCTCACCTCTCTCTGGTTGCTGGAATGGGGAAATTAAATTACGCACCTCACATACCACACCCACCTACACGCTGTACAACACAAACCTGTACAACACACACCTACACACTGTACAACACACACCTACAGCTCCTATAATATCAGGCTACAGACGTTGTATATTTTATTATGTGAAGCACTATATGGTTTTATGAAAAATATCTACTGTTTATTTGTAGATATCTACCAAAGCCTACAAATAAAGAGTGTAATTTAGTGCGGAAAAGGAATATAAAGAAAGATATGTATTATTATTAAATCAGCAAGCTAAAGGAGCTACCACATTGAGGTGTGTTAGTCAGTAAGATCAGTAGTGTAGGTGTGGGTGTGTGAGCATGGTGTGGTGCAAAGTGTTGAATGCCAAACCAAGACAAAGGTTAAACCAAAGCATCAAAAGGTAGCTGCTCTCCCAAACGAGTTCCACCTACAAGAGAGACCGGCGAGACACTGGCTCGGGCCTTTCACTCCTCAGCTACGCCGCGGCCAGGTGCCATCAATCAATGCTTGGACAAACAAAGGGAAGATCATTAAATGGACACACACACACACACACACACACACACACACACACTACAGGGAAGAGTAGTATATTCCACAGATTCCATTGGTATAGGTCTCATCACTGTACGACCAAAACTCACTGAGCTAGCAGCCAGGAAAGAGGAAGAAAAAAACTTCCGTTTACAGAGCCATGATGATAATTATGTCTTAACTTTGCTGTTTTGTGATCAAAAGTTGTGTTCAAGGGCATACAAAGGCTGCTGAAGGTTAATCCAATGTCACTTTGAAAGTATTACTGATTATCCATCATTACATTTATAAATATTAAACGCATAAACGCTTAGCCGACCGGAGCTTCCGGTTTAGGAGGTGCGCACGCAGCGACTCGTTTTAACTGACCAATGGTCATGTTTATATGGATTTATGAACCGCCCCAAGATTCTATTGGCTCTAACGGTTAGAAAGAGGTGTCAATCACCCAAATCGACCAAGAGGTTCCAGAGATAGGGCCCTGCATGATTTTCACTATAAGTAATGTTTTTTTTTTAGGCAGAGATTAGAATTGACATAGCTCCTCCAGAGAGCCTCCTCGATGCTCTGTCCTCGATCCTCGATCCTTGATGTGCATTTAGAGAAATTAGATGTCCTTCAAGATGGCGCGCTGACATCGATTTCCGGGTCACTACCGGAGGACCGAGGAGTCGAGGAGTCGTGGAGTCGTGGAGTCGAGGAGTCGAGGAGGAGGATATCAGAGGAATGAGAAACGGGTCATTTTAGAGGATTTAAACATTGGCTAAACATTGTCTGATCTGCTCCAAAATTGACACGCCAGACAAGAGTCACGGCCTGAGGCCACCGGGTCATTTTAAAGTGCTCTTACACAATAATAGATGTGTTTACGATTTCGATTCCTTAGCATTCGCAATGACAACAATATGTCAACACGCTGCCAGAAAATGTTCATTATCATCAAATGTTATGCTTTGTTATCATTGTGGGTGTATTAAAGCATTTACAGTGAACTGTTGTGGAACCAGTTATGCAGCTGGTTTGATTCAATAGATTAAGGTCATAACTTGGCAGGAGGAACCATGGCCAGGTGTGTATAAAAAGATGCTGCAGGTGGATGTGAGCAGCAGATACTTCGAGAGAGAGGTGAATTTGGGAAAAGATGGCCGCCTCTCTGCTGCTCCTGCTTCAGCTGGTCTCACTGGCGTCTGCATCACATCACTACGGGGGAACCGTGTCCTATAGCTACAAAGGAAGAAACCCTGATGGATCATTTAGGGTGAGAGAAACTACTTTTAAACCTTTGCATCAGTTAACAATTAACTAATTTACTCATATTATTGTGGTTGTTATTTTTACACTCACTTCTGTTTTTGCCATATATTAAATATAGTTTACCTCAATGTTTTCCTTTAACTGTGTTTTCTAGCTTTTTACCTCGATTGGTATATGTCAAAGCACAAAATACATTGGAAATAGCGATACAAATATGCATTAATATTATTTTTCAAAGGTGGACTTTCGAAACAGGGCGACCTATGATGGGTGTCAGTATTCCCATTCCTGGAGCTGTACAACAACAACTGTGGCTATGTCACTAATCAACAGAGAGGCACAATTGACAGGAGCACCAATGCACCGCAACGTAACGGTCAATGGTGTGAAACAGAAACAGTTCAACAAAGAAAAGTCCCAACGGACAAACCTTTTCAGATGAGGTGAGCTTTTTCTCTGACTCAAATCATGCTAATGTTATATTTGTGGAGTCTCCAGAATTGCATTGCAAACACTTGTATCTGTTGTTTTGATGCTTATCCTAAAATAATAAATAAAAACAAGCAGCTGTATAATACAGTATTTGTTTGCACACCTAACAGGGCAAGTGGATGTTGTTGGATCCGAACACGTAACAGGGTTTCAGGTTGGAGATTTCAAACTCAAGTAGATTTGGGATCAAGATCTGACACTGGCAAACCAAACAGATCCCCAGATATTGCCATTCTACCTTTCCTTCGGTAAGCTCCTTCTTTATTTTGTTTGATTAAATGGCTCTGTATCATGAAGGTGCAGTCCTGCAGACAGTTTCTGCTCTGCACTCACAAAGTGAAGTGACAAAATGGGTGTTAACCTTTACAGTTCTGCCTTACCCTCGGCTGAAACCTCTTTCCCAAAACAGTTGTTAGATGATGGCTTTACAATTGCCTCTATTTAATAACTGTGTCTACTGCTTCCATTCATTTGAATGAAATTATATTCATTAAAAAAAGGTCAACTCGCGTTGTGTTTATTCTTTGAAATGGGTGTGTAATATGCATATAAGTATCAATTTCAATTCTTTGAGGGTGGGTTTGCCGCCACCCTACAAGAAGTCACTGTGGCCGTGCTTACTCTACTACCTCACATGTGCAGTTATAACTCTGATTGTTTAATCCTTTTGGGTTTTATGGGCAGAACAGTGTTCCTCACTCTTGTTAATGTGTCCTTTCAAGAGTTCCCCAGAACTGCCCACGGACCTACAAGCTGATGTCCTTCGACCCTGATGGAGACACAGTTCGCTGCAGATATGGAAATATCAGAAATATAGAGTGCAGCGGATGTAACCAACCTTCAGGCTTTGTCTTGGATCAGGTCTGTAAATAAAAATCAATTTCCTTATACATTGTCCAATACCTGACTGATCCTTTGCCTCACTAAATGTCTGAATGTTTACATTGTTAGGGTTCCTGCTCCTTACATTACCGCCATGCCATCGCCAACCCAAGTGTTTTTGGATTTGAGTTGGTGGTGGAGGACTTCCCGGAAAGGCCCATCTCTCTGTCCTACACCGATGGAACCCAATCCTACAAGGCTCCACTGATTCCCATGAGGCATAAACGATCCTACTACCACACATATCCTCCCACGGCTTCAGCACCGATCACGACTCCAGCGGAAAACACTATGATACCAACAACACATCCATGGGGATGGTGGTATCATCATACACCTCCAGCACCGACCACAACTGCAGCACCAACCACAACCCCATGGCGGTGGTGGTATCATCATACACCTCCAGCACCGACCACGACCTCAGCACCAAACAACCCCATGGTGGTGGTGGTATCATCATACACCTCCAGCACCGACCACGACCTCAGCACCAACCACAACCCCATGGCGGCGGTGGTGGTATCATCATACAATTCCAGCAACAACTACACGTCAGACACCAGCCCCACCTCTACCCACATACTGGCCGTGGCTGCATACAACTCCAACCACCACAGACAACCGATACCTGCATGGCACCACGCCTCCTCTCAGTAAACTGCCTTTGCAATTCTCCTTTCTTGGTGAGTCAGGTTTTACTTGTCCTCAATTAGTCAATCCATACTTACAGAAAAGCTGTTGCTGCACTGCCTTTCAATGGGTGTAACCTGTCATACACCTCTTGCAGCTCTAGTGACAACTTAATGTGCAACGTCTTATTTTTTGTTCTACATTTTGGTTCAAAATACATTCTTTAGCATAAGAAGTAAGTACATTTTCTACACCTGAATAGAGACATTTTAGTTGTTTTGAAAACCCTAACCCTAACCCTTAGGTGAGGTTGACTCACAATTATGGATTTGCGATTTTCCTTAGGTTTCTTAGGTTTATGCAAATGTACATGACCGGCTCTTTCAGGTAAAATATTAGGAATGTTAGGGATTAGGGTTGTGAAATGTATAAATCGGAAAAAATGCCAGGATTGTTGGATCTTTAAAAAAAAAAATCATTACATTAGTATTTGGAAGCAGTCGTTTTTTATTTCTTTCAAGTGGTCTATAGCGCCATCTGGTGGAATTTCTTATTTTTAGAAATCATTTTCAAAATGTTGTCTATGTGTCGGTGCAAGAGGCCAGAATCAAGGAACTGACAATTCTGGTTTTGAAGATGGGCTTCATTTGAAAATGAATGTTGTGCGGTAAAATGTCAGGGATAATACGGCCTCACAGCGTTCCGCAACAATCCGCACAAACTAGTGGAAAAGCCGTAATTGTAACATAGCAATTTTTGTATTTCCCTCTTCAAAACCCTAACCTGCAGATATTTAGCCTTTGACAGCTAATTAATATAATCTGCTGTGACAGCTTTGATGTTTTGAGCAACAGACAATGACAAAGTGGTTTTAAGAACTGATCAAGAACTCTTAAAGAACTGTTGCACTTTTTAACTGCAGTGGACCCACCTGCTCCCTCATGTGTTGACGGACTCTACTTGCCAAAGTTTGTGCACCCAACCCCTGAAAATGGACAACACATCAATGCCGAGGTCAACAAAGAAGTGGAGATCAGAGTTCGAGCACAAGCTTCACATGCAACGTAAGTGAGAATCAACGTGATGAGTATTGACCTGTGGCGTCAGAACATTATCATAATTTCCGCTAGTGAGATAACTTCAGCGATAAGAAGGAAATATCTGGTTTCTTTCTTTTTTTTTCACACAGACTACATGATATCATCATCAGTGGGCCACTGAATATCACCAAGCACAGAAGCACACATGGAGACTTTGTCATTAGGTGGACGCCTGGCCCTGATGATGTGGGGGATCATTACCCAATCTGCTTTGCTGTTGAATCAGTAATCGAGTGAGTGAGCCTTACATTCATATTCTATTTGATACATTTAGTATGCATTTGTGTGTGTTAAATATTGATTTCACTTTTCACACATTTTACAGTCCCGCCTCTACCCTCCCCCCTCAAACCACAATTTATAACGGTTACCATTACCACGTTGGCGTTGCCCAATCTCCACAGTAAGTAACAGTTCGATATTTTTGAATCAAACTTAAAAAGCTATGAACGACTAAGAAAAATATTAGGATTTAAAGAATACAGAAGTCAGATGCAAATGTGTTTAAAAGTTAGAAATCCCAATTGATGATTGCTTCTGCCAGAGACATTGACATAAACAAATAAATCGTCTGCATATTGATTTTAGTGAGTATGTGGTTAAAGTTATCTACAATTCAAACACCTGTAATGATTAAATAAGACATTTCAGCCTTACTGAATGAGTAACAGGCATTACTCCTTAAAAAAAAAAAAAATGATTCAAGATAAATCTTCACTGATGCTTTTCAGGTCCGGCATCTATCAGTCCGAGATGAGGTGCGTTCTGGTGAACATCGGTAAAATACTAGGTAAGAGCGATTTTTGTTTAATGTCACAATTTTATAGTAGAACTACAACTGGAAAAGTGTTTATATTATAACCAAAATGTTAAATTCCATTAGTGGCTTCATGGACTTTTGCAAAGCAGTTGTGTTTGGGTAAAAACTATAAAATCAAACCCATTACTTAAGCGAAAAACACCACCCATGTCCTGAATTTATATGAACTGAAACCTTTCTTTTTGGAGCAAAAAAAGTCAATAGAAAAATGCAAGGTGCATTTTTTACATCTTTGTTAGCTTTGCAGGCTTCTTCTTGTCTGTTCTGGAGCGTTACTGCCACCTGTAGACTAGAACCATTAGTGTAATGTGTATTTATTTTGTAAACTATTTATCTCTTGCTCTAGTTGAATCCCACGTGACCTGCCATGAGTCCTCAATGACGGTAGAGGTTACCAGATCTTCTCTCCCTGGACTTCATGAGGATCATTTACGCCTCAATGACCCCAGCAACACGGCCTGCAACCTGCAGACGAACTCCAACAGCACGCACATCATCGCCGTCGTACCCCTCAACGCCTGCGGCACTCAGATCGAGGTAACAATAGAGCATCTGTTTCATCACCCGCCGGGTTTTTCTCTAAACTACTTTTTATTACGAGTAGGAAAAACTCAGTTATTAGTGCTTGTGCAGACACATTTGGGTATCGGGGGTGCCTTCCAACCTGCCTAGGAAAGAAACAAATTCAGACAAACTACAAAAGTCAGTTTAAGCAACATAATAAATGCAAAAGTTCACAACAACTCATAAAATTGCTTGAAACTGTTGCCTCATTTTTTTAAGTTTCACCAAATTAACAGTTTTTACAGTGTTTCGGTGTAACACAATATGTCCTCTTTAACTCTGCAGGAAGATGAGGAAAACCTGGTTTTCAAAAATGAAATCACCACGGTGGACAGCGTACACGACCTGATCACCAGGAACCACCTGCTGGAGGTCCAGTTCTACTGCCAGTACCCCAAACTTGGGAACGTGTCACAGGGCTTCACAGCACACAGGAGGAATGTGTTGGTGTGGGATAAAGGCTTCGGAAAGTTCAGCTACGAGTTTGAGTTCTACCCAGACAGCCAATATAGATAAATGATTGATCCAGGACTGTACCCTCTGGAGTACGATGTGACGGAAAGGATCTACATGCAGATAGAGGCCAAATCTACCGTCAACAACACCCAGCTGTTTGTGGAATCCTGCAGCGCGGCGCCATATGACACCCCCAACTACTGGCCAACATACCCCATCATCGAGAATGGGTAGGCATGAGCACGCCATCTAGTGACAACAGGGGACATAACAATGCATTGGGAAAGATGTGCTGTGTCAGAGGTTTGTAACTCAACTGCCCGTAGGTGACAATGAGATGTTTTCAGGCAGTTGATTAATATGAGAATTAATCAGGCAAAAACAATTATTATTATTATTGTCTTTATTGAACAAGGACCATAAATACAAATAGATTAATCTCAAAAAGAGAACATTTATGCTTGCTTTTAACTAATTTCCATCTGCAGTCCTCCATCAGGTACACTTTGTGCATGCAAAAAAAAACTAGTATTTTACGCCAAATGTGACTATTTGTGTCTGAATTTATTTCTATTGGTGTCTGAATTGATTTCCTTTTAATGTATCAAAATTAGCATTAGATTGGCAATTTTAGCGATTATCAATTGTGAGGCATGGACTCACAGAAGCAATATTTCATAACTTTTCTTTTTGCTGTTACTGTAGGTGTAATTTGGACCAAACGGTTCAAGTGCATCAGAGGGCCAACCCGAGACAGTTCAGATTCAGCATGGAGGCCTTCAAATTCCTCGGCTTGCACGACCAGGTGAACTATCTAATATGTGTCTATACTCTCTAATCTTTTACTTAATACAAATAATTAATACCACAGTGTAGGAATACTCTGTTGCATGTAGTCTGGCATTTTTACTAAAGTAAAAGTACAAAAGTGTCAATATATCTTATCTTTGATCCGACCAGAGCTCTGTTATTTTTCCACTTGATGAGAAGTCTGTATATCTGCTGATGTAATGACAGCGTGTTGTGTTGCGTTCAGGTGTACATCAGCTGTTCAGTGCTGATGTGTGAGGCAGGGAGCAGCGGCACCAGGTGCTCACAGCGGTGCATCAACTCCCCCCTTACTGGGCATCATCATCACCGCAAGAGAGAGGCTATCACTCAGAGCGCCAGGCACTTCATTTCCCAGGGTCCTCTGCGTTTGAAGAGATCAGCGGAGAGCACCGGGAGCCCAGGTACGTTTTCCTTCAGAACACCTGCCTACTTTGAGGCTACGGTTGAAAAGTGAAAATTAGGTCCTATGTCTTTTCCTAACCACTTTTCCTTAACGGGACTTCTGGAACATAGTGACATCACTATGTAAAACTTGCGCTCCTATTGGCTGGCGCTGCAACACATTCTATGTGATAGGCTAAGGGGCGGGACATCTCTAAGTGGTTGACCATTCACAACAGACTGGGCTCTGGTTTCAGACAGAGGGTGAAAAGAGGTGCTGTAGCACAGGCAGTATGAGAACAAAAAAGATATTTTTGATCATTAAAGCATGGATACTGATATGAGAATGAGCAGATTAGGTTCTAACCTTAGTGAAAAACGTGATGGGCCTTAGGTATTATGGGACAGGATTTTCCAGTGTATCCTAAAGGAGATATCAAGCATTGAAGCTCCTTTCCTATCATCGAGATTTTAAAAAGCTGTTATCATGGATGCCACTTAGGAACTCGGGTCATTTCACTCTGTAAGAAACCTTCCTGAACTAATAAGACAATTCGACCAGGTCCTCTGAGGAGTTAGTCTTTGGAAATGTCAAATTAAAATAATGCTTCTCTTTCTCTCCAGTGACCCCCCTGAATCTGAACCTGGTGTTCATCGCTGGATGTCTTCTTGCAGCCGTTGGCATGATCAGTGCAGTGGCCCTGTACAAAGTCAGAGCATCAAAGGTCAAATACCAACCGTTGCCCTCTTTTGAAAACTAAGAAAAAAAAGTATCGGTTGCATTTGACTACATTAAGCTTCTTGTTTTCTAATGCTATCAGATAATGAGTCTTCATTGGTGCCTTATGGTTTTATAAGTGGTGTTTAGTGTTGTGTTAACCACTGTTTACAGTGTAATCCTATGTAGCTTCACAAGTGATTCTTCTATCATGAACTCCATTATGATTTAAAACTTGATTGATATGTGTATCCAATCTTTATAAATGTTAATTGTTCATGTCAAACTTCATTGTTCCGCCTTATCCTAACTCATTTAGGCTTAATGTATCAATAAAAACTCTCTCACATCTCTTTTACTTTTGTCCAATTTATTTCTCTTTCTCTCTTGCACCAAACACACATCTTGGATAGTTTTGTTTTAAGTCAATACAAATGGCATTATTTGTAATGCTTTCCTGTTACTGAACCTCATTATTACCCTTTAGTGTGCATTTGACCTGGGATTGAGCTCTGTATTTATTTACTGTTGAAGATGACTGGTAAAGAAAAGTTGTCATATAGATATGAGAGAGAAAATATATATATATAAAGAGTAGATTACTTTGAGGTTTCAGCGATTGAATGAAAACATTCCCATTTTTCAAATTATTGCAATTATATGGTTTTTAATCCCATATTTAAGCTAAAGTTCAGTTGTAGAAACGGGGTAATTGAATCCTCTCAGTAACATTATAATGTAGAGATTCTGCATTATGTATTATTCTGTTGATATGCCACAAGATGGCGCAACTATTCTCTTTATTGTGAAACCAACATAATAGTTATCAGATATTTTATCTAACATGATTCAAATGCCCAATGTAACACCAACATTACAAAACATACAATATTACACTGTACTATTCAAGCAAAATTCTGGTTTTATTAATACTTAAACAACACTGTATATATTTTGATATACACATTTTAACATATTGATTATTTTTATATATCTAAGCACAATGTGAACATTTCTACATATTATTATATTATTATTATTATAAAATAACAATTACAAATATGATATTGTATTTTATCTTCTTATTGCACCTTATTTCCTTAACTTCTTATCTTTTGAAAAATAAGTTATTTTCATTTAATTTTATCATTTTATTGCACATTTTAACTTTTATTTCTTATTATATACACATTTGTATTCTTTTTTATAGTCTTAATGCACATTTTAAATTAACTTTTTTTGTTTTTTATTAAGCTGTCATTTAGCATTTAAAAACATTCCAGGCCGATGAGAGAAACACATGTCATTGTATTTATGCAAACTGTGGTTTTAGGTAATTCTTCCATTTGAAGGATTTTCCACAGGAAGTGAAAATGCTGCTCTTCCATTTCCTCCTGTTTCTCATTTTATGGTCTTATTGCACATTTTTACTTTAATTTCTTACGTTTGTATAAATATGTATTATTATATTTAATGTTATTGTCTTATTGCACATTTTCACTTTAACTTCTTAGGTTTATATAAATATGCATTATTCTTTTTTGTGTTATTGTCTTATTGCACATATTTATTTTAACTTCTTATATATTCAATTTATTTTAAGTGTTGTTTTGTTTTATATCTTCTTATTGCACATCACATGTTTTACTCCAACTTCTTAGGTTTGTATAAATGTGTATTATTTTATTTGTATTATATGGTCTTATTGCACATTTCACTTTATACTCTGTTTCGTGTCTTCAGGAACTGCTCTCCCTTTTCCTCCTGTTGCAGACCTGTACCTCTTCCAGGCTAATGCTAACAGAGCTAGCTTCAGAGTGTCCCGACTGCCGAGGCTGGCAGGCAAGAGGCGACAGGGAAGGACCGGACTCAAGGACCTTTTTTGGGGAAAAAACCGAGACAACACCACCAACTCGGACGGACACGAAGGGATTATAACGTTTTTATTTGCGGTTTGGGGTTTTCCAAACGGATCAAAGCATCGCTAACGTTTCAATGTTAGCTGGAAGTTTGTGATGATGTGGTGACGCGACGGGAAGCTAACGTTAGCTCAGCGGCTAACTTCATAGCTACTTGATAGATTAATCACTTTTAGCAGAGCTTTTAAAACCTATTTTTAAATGAATATTTTCGATAATGTAAGATAAATAGCTATGAGATGTTTTACCATGTTGTCTACTTTTATATGGAATAGAGAGTATCTTTAGAAGTTAGTCCATTTAATCTAGCAACCGTTAGCTACCTAGCTGGCTAGTAGCTAACATTGGCTAGCTGTCGACTTTTAAACTGCCAAAGAATTCTGTTTCAAATTAGCTAAGGCTAGCCGGGCTACAACTGTTTCCACCTAACCTTACTGTACCATCACATGTCTAGCTGGTGTGATATCTTATTACCAGCTGGTTAAACGTAATGTTCGTTTGTTTTGAAAAGCAAAAATAAGACACTTTACTTCCAAATCTAGATATGCAAGCTTACTTAATGCTAGCTTGCTAACGTTGGGTTAGCCGGCCAAACTTGGAAAACTGCCCCTCTGCTCACTTGATGTGGGTTTCTCTTTGAGGCCTTTAGGAATTTATCCCCTCTTTTTTTCACCCAGACTCGTTTTTTGACAGCCTTATTACAGCCCTGCCTGGGAATGGATTTTATATTCTAAAGGTTGTAACACACGATTGGAGTACCTGGACTTTGTTGACATTTACTTGGCATCATAAAGTAACGTGGATTACAAAGGCTGTCGGAATAACTACATTCTTCAAAGGTGAGAGGTTCACATCTTTAGGCAGATAATATAGAAATCAAAAGTAAAAATCAGAATCAGAAACATGTTTACTGCCAAGTATGGTTTGCACATGCGAGGAATGTGCCTCGGTGTACATGGTGCATACCTAAACACAGTGATACATTGAAAGAAAATGAACAAAAAAGTAAAGCAATTATAGAAAAAACATTAAAATATAGAGAAATATTTACATGAAATATTGAAAAAAGTATGTGCAGTATTGTTACGAAAAGTGAAAAGCTGTGCAGATATTTAAAGATGTATCTTCGTATATAGATGTGCAATATTTTCGGAGGGGCGTGAAGGACTGACATTAATTAAATACAAATGTATTGTCTGCATAGTTTGCATCAATCTAATGTATAGTGTCTATGGACTGGCTGTATAGTGTCTATGGACTGGCTGTGGGTAATTGTCAGATGTGGGTGGTTTGTATTAGAAGTCATCATATTTCTTGATTTTATCATAGTGGATAACACTGATAGAACTGTACTTCAGTTTTTGGCTTCTTTAAAAACCCATTACAGGAACTGCAGAATGTTCCAACCTAAAGTTAATTTGATTATTTTAAAATCAAATTATAATTGCAGAAATTACTCATCATTGAGTCACAAGTGGTGCAGCCTTTAGTCCTAGTTTGGCCAGATTTGCCTCTCAGTTAGCATCCTCGTCCAATGGAAAGAGATGCACCTGGCTAAAGAGGGTTTTAAGCTGAAATCTATTTAGCTTCTGGAGGCTGTCATCTTTACCTTTTGACGTTATAATGTCTGTGCTGAGTTACACTGGACCCACCATCTGTCACTCCCTCTCATGGATGCTGTGTGACCCTCCCCCTCATAAACATTGTTGAGCCTGAATGGCCTGACCTCGATATGCAGTGATGGTTTGTATTTTTATTACTGTTAAATTAGGTTACATTTCCCTCCTTCCACAGAAATAGGGTCTATCTAAAACATGCATTGTGATAATTAATTAAGGATGGCAGGTTGATTTCTATCTAGTTAATTTGAGTGTATCAGGTATGGTCCAGCTCTTTTTGTGAGATACAGTTAAGTGTTGGTGCACTGAACCGAAAAACAGTTTCTGAAAGCAAATGGCTTTTGGCATTTCAGGCGCTGCTTAAGATGAAGTGGTAGCCTTGCTCTGGCTCCCACTGAGTTCCCCACTGCATTTGTTCTAATTTATAAGTCGTTATTTCTTGTAGGTATTTTAAATCCAGCTCACATGATTCTTGGCTTTTGTCTAGCAGTCTGTCTACAGGTCCTAAGCTCCTTGGTGTGGAGAGTGGCTCTAATTCTGCAGACCTTCCTGCACAGCTGTTGTTAGATGCAACATTACCCAACAAACTCCAGACACAAACACAGCTTTCTTAATTGATTTAAAGCTCTCAGTTATTTCACAACAGTACCAATGTAGGTTATCTTGACTGTCTACTCTAGTTAACCATTATTAATAATCATCAGTAAGTTTTCTCTTCTGCTTTGTCAGTAAACTTTCGTAATAGCCAATGCTTTGGTGTCTGCAAAGTATGCTGATCAAATCACCCCAGCGATGCACCTTACTTGCCCTCTGTCTTCTGTGTTATCTCAAATCTGTCAAGAGGGGGGGTCTGCTTTAGAACATAAGCCACTTTAAAACCCAGGTTGTAAACCTCTTTAATTTACAATTAAGCTCCAATGAATTTCGAACTGTTGTTTTTTTAATGTATTTGTAATTTGAAGGAAAATGGTGTAACTTTATATCCTAAGATTATTTGTTTACGACAGCAATCTTTTAGCCTGACACTTTTTTACCGGTGTACATTGATTAAGCTTTTAGGGAGGAGAATGAATGAAAGACGTACGAAAAGTCCAACCAATCGGCTACAAACTGAACTTTCCTTGGACGGGAGTAATACCAGCATTTTATAGATTTGTGTTCTGGCTTTTACATAATTGAATATTGAGCATGAATTAGGGCTGCACAACATTGAAAAGTGACATTGTGTTAAAGGGTTTGATGATATTTTGGGTTTGATATGAGAAGTTTTTTCAGCCACCTAACTTCAACGAAATCAAATCCACTATAAAATACTGTACATTTGTTTAGTTAAGTAAGTCCGAGAATGTTTTTATTTAGCTTAAACAAATATTGAGCTTTCTTCGATTTCAATATTGCGCTAGTCCATATTCCAATTTCTTTAAGATGTTGATTAATTTGCCGTCCTAGCTTTCATACTGAAATGTTGCAGTTAACTGACTTTCCGTCCTGACTGCTTCATACTTTTCTAAATATCTTCATGCCTTTATTCTAACTCTAAACTGTTTCTCCTCTTTTGATCTCCTTTTCCCTGTCCGTCCCTGGCTGAAGATGATGTGCGAGGTGATGCCCACCATCAGCGAGTCGGAGGGGGGCGGCGGGCGTCGGGGCTCGGGCTCCCCGCTGCAGTCGGACTCTGAAGGTCACTTTGAGTCGCTGATGGTGTCCATGCTGGAGGAGAGGGATCGTCTTCTGGACACTCTGAGAGAGACGCAGGAGAATCTGGGCCTGACGCAAGGCAAACTGCACGAAGTCAGCCACGAAAGAGACTCCCTGCAGAGACAACTCAACACCGCTCTGCCACAGGTCAGTTTTGATGATATGATAATGTATAAAGTGAGATTAAAGAGATTTATCACCTCCCAAAGCTGCACCAGACTTAGAAAGCTGCACAACTAAAGAGAGAGAAACTCCCTCTGCAGGGAACACAGGGATTTTATCCTTTGCAGACCGTTTACATGCACAAACACCTATAGAACACACTACAGGAAAAACCCCTGAACATAATAGGGCCTCTTCAGTAGGAAAGATAGCAGTCCCCTGCAGAGCACCTGCATGCCTCTTGCTGCCAAAGTGTTGATCTCTTTTGGATGACAGATCTTTGGCTCCGACAGTGGAGAAAGAGTTTGGTGTGGTTTTGGGAGTTGAATGAATGACTGGTTGCAAGGTGCAAAGAGGTGTGTGGTTTTTGCATCAAAGGTAAAATGTGTCACGAAGATAAAAGAAACTTAAAATTGAGAACATCTTCTTTTAGAGTGCTGAAAATAGTATTTCATAACACAGGGAGTTTCTGTCTTTTTTTCAAATATCTTTCATCCCTACTGTGCATTTAATAAATAAGCAATAAGACCCTTACAGTAATTAGATTGGCATGCTTCTATGTCTAATATTTGCATAACATAACATGGAGGATATCATGATCCCGACTTTGCCCATCTGCTTGTGGGACTCATGTTTCTGCCCTCTGTGGTCGTACATTTAAAACAAAGGGATTAGGTTTCCAGTTTTAATGATGCATAAGAGTTTGGTAATCAGCTAAGCCCTGTTGTAGTTCTGGTTCAATATGCCTGCAGTATATGGAGTCAACAAGCCGGTTATTTTCAGTGTTTGATGGACTTTTTATGACATGAGGGAGAGGACTATAAGTGATCTCAGCTCAGGATATGACTGATGATGGATCTCAGTGTTGAAAGCAGAGAGGTCTGCAGATTGTAGACGGACGCTGCAAATAGGAAGCAGAGCAGATTACACTGAGCTCCGACTGATAGTATCCCAACTTTCCTGGAACATCAGATGGTTAAAGCTGATGTTTAACACACTTGTGGGATGCCGAGGCCTTTTCTCTGCAGCTGTGTGTTTAACAGCCTACATCCCACGTCAAAACATTCATCTGTGTTAGGAGTCTGATCCATTACTGTACTGCAGGAGAAATATATGGAGATAACCATGTACAGCAAGTACAGCATTTTCATCACAAGCAGTCACACAGGCTATAATGTGGGTGAGGGTTGAATTGATCACAGAATTAGAGGCAAGCTACGACACAATAAATGTGACATGCACAATAGCTACAGCATAGGTTTAAAGTAATATTTGTATATACAGTAAATCAAGGTTTTATTCTAAAGATATAAAAGGCTTTAATGTGAAAAAGCATGATTTCTTCTATTGAATTGCATTTTAGCATTCAGGAATACAATTACACATTTTAGTAAAAAAGGGACAAGCATGCTTGAGAAGTTTTTAATCACAACATCTTTAAGTCAATCCTCTTTGTATATAAACAATATATAACATGTGTTTCCCTTTTGTTCGTCATCTTAGTATCTGAGTGTGTGTGTGTGTGTGTGTGTGTGTGTGTGTGTGTGTGTGTGTGTGTGTGTGTGTGTGTGTGTGTGTGTGTGTGTGTGTGTGTGTGTGTGTGTGTGTGTGTGTGTGTGTGTGTGTGTGTGTGTGTGTGTGTGTGTGTGTGTGTGTGTGTGTGTGTGTGTGTGTGTGTGTGTGTGTGTGTGTGTGTGTGTGTGTGTGTGTGTGTGTGTGTGTGTGTGTGTGTGTGTGTGTGTGTGTGTGTGTGTGGCTGCGCTGTAGTCAGCTGATCGCCTGGCTGTCTGCCAGGCCTCTTGGGATTTGTATTTGCAAGGCTAGAAAAACCAGCTGTCAAAAAAAGTAGCAGCCATTTATATCCTCTAATCTGGTGTTAATACAGTATGTGATATTCCTTTGTTTTCTGTGCAGTTAGCGTGACTTAATGTGTCTTTTATGATTACCTAAAAGTAAGGAATTCTCGGCACAGAATAAAAGATTTGAACATCTGTGAATAATTTGAGGATGTCATAACTTAAACATGTTTTATAAAATGTTTTGTCTGTCTATTGCCAACCTTACCATTTTCCTATCCTCCCTTTGTTAATAATTCCACATGTAAAACTTAATTTGTTCTTGGCTTGGGACTATTGTAAACCTAATTTGATAGCGGATTTAATTGTGGTTCAATAAAACATGCAACCAATGGGGAACTAAAGGTGGAACACGTTTATTGAAGTTGAAGGCTGGTAGGCAATTTGTTTTTAATTAAAAGGAACATTAAGTGTAGAATTTAAATGAATTGCTCTCTGTTATTACCCTGAGACGCACTAATTGTTTTTTCCACAGAGTGGTGAAATTATTTTGTAGCCTACATAAAGTAAGATCAACATTTTCTTCCCCCTCCTTCTACTTCTTCTGTTCATCCTGCTGGCAGAGGTTGTTTGTTTGTATTTCTTTATGATGCATTGGTATGATTTGGCGCAACAATTGTTGTTCTATTTGGAGATGATTTCACAAAAAAAGGAGGAACTGACAAAGCACCACTTCACTATCAGCCTCATGAATGCATTGAGGAAAAACACTCCCCACAACCTTAAGATAAATGAAATTGGTTCCATTTTGAATTATTGATGTTGGATAGATTCGTGGTCTTCAGGCGGTAGGTAGGTAAAGCAGAGGTGAAGTTTTCTCACTGGCTTCCTCCCTCCCGGTGAGAGTACCCTTCCACTGGAATGCACAAACATTCCTGGGCCGTTTGCTCGCACGTCAGCAGCTTCTTCAAACTGCAGCGGTGCCCTGTTGGAAGCTGCCTATTTGTTCTTTTCTGTTGTCTTTTCTTTGTTTTAGGAGTCGTGTGTGCAGGCTAAATTGCTCTGATGCTCCCCCAGTCAAATGCAATGTTGTGGAAAGCTCATTGACACCAGTTTGAATGTGTGCACAGATACATTTCTTTAGTAGACCAATTTCAGGGCCCACATGTTGCGGCAAAGTCCATTTCTGTGCTTCTGTGTCAGCCGAGGCTTATTATAGTTTCTCTTGAAGTGGTTTTCACTGGGTGTGTGTTCGTGTCGGCTGGCAGTGGATTTACAGCTGCTGTGATTGTTGAGGCAGTAAAAGAGAAAGACGTGGTGGTAGTTAGTTAGCTACATGCTTGATGTTGCTGCATTCATAGTTTTTCCACACCGACTAGTAAACGTCTAGCGACACTCTAGACAACTGCTTTACATTGTAGAAAAAGTACATTTCATGAAAAAATGCCAACTATAACCAAAACCAATACCAGATGGCTTCATATATCACACCAACATGTCTCTTATTTGTCAATGAAGTTGTGAAATTGAGTGCAAGTGAGATGAAGGAACTGTGTTGAGCATATGGAACAGATTCCCATTTGGGATGAGCATTGTCTTGTGGATACGTTTTCCAAATGGTTAAAAATACGTGTTGTCTTTGGGTGTAATGGACATATGGAAACACTTCTAAAATCAGTGTTGTTGTATTCAACATGCGAACATAAATGGAAAATGTAATTGATATTAAACTCTTCTCTAATTACCTTCGTCAAGGAAGTTATGTTTTGAGACACGAGAGGGTTGATGCTCCAGTCTGGTTCTGTTTAAGATTTAGTTTCACCGTTTACCACACGGAGGAAAAGGCCCATATTTTCTCTTATTCTGCTTGCTTCTGTAAAGTTATTACACATTTACATGAAGATGAATACAACTAATTATAAAAACACACAAAAGTATGCAGCGTACACAGATATCCTCAATAATTGATCACTTTTAATAGCTGATTTCACTGGATCTATATACTGAAATGTCTAAGCCAGTAAGGATCTTGTGGGTGTGAATTAAGACGCACCCACAAGAAATGAAAAAACAACTTGAGTTGACGCCACATTATGCTAAAACATTAGAGTCAATAGCAAATTCTGTATAGTTGACTACACACTTTTTGTTGCACCTGTTTATTTCCACATTACGACTTAAAGTTCATGAACACACGAAAGAGCATCATCTCAAAAAACATTGCCTTTTGCGGAGGTCTGCACTGTCCAATTGACTTTCTTGTTGATATCATTGGTAACTTTCAGACATTTGATTGATGTGTAAGATAACGAGTCATCCTGAGTGAGTCACTGCACGGTAAACCTGTCTTTCTCTATATAATTGACACATGCTGGATGTTGCACAACACTCCTGCAGCTTCCTGTGAGCCGAAACTGTTAACAGGGGATGTCATGTCCTAAATACTACAGATTGCAAAGGTTAACAACATAGTGCTAAACCGGACGTTGCTACAGGTACCGGTGAGGCTATGAAATACAATCCAGGAAGGCTGGTCTGAGTAATGGATCCCCCCCCCCCCCGCAGCCCTGTCACTCACAGGACCCTTTGGCCTCTCTTTTCCGTTATGACTCCTATCTAGGCTGGTCCCACAGTTAGGGCTGCTCGATTATGGCAAAAATCATAATCTCGATTATTTGGGTCAATAATTGATATCACGATTATTAAAAACGATTATCCATTTACTTTGAAAACATCCATTTATTGAAAAAAAATTTAACAGTATGTTTTTAACAATTGATTACCCTGAACTTTAAGTATAATTCAACTGAAAAACCAATAAAAAATAAATAAAAATAATAATAATAAATGTTATTATTTTATTTCGATTACGTTGTTTTCGTAATCGTTGCAAGCCAAAATTGCGATTAAAATACGATTAATTGAGCAGCCCTACCCACAGTGAAGTTAAGTGAGAAGGAGACTAAAAATGAACCTTTATTGACTCCAAGTCCAATACCGGAAAACTAATATCTGATTGAAGGATGCAAAGTAGTATTTGATGACTTTTATTCCTGTTCTTATGGCGCTTTAAGGTCCTCATTAGGAGATGGTTTGGACAAAATCATCTGCCAAAAAAATTATGTGCAAATAAAGATCCATCAAATACTGGATACATTTTGAGACTAGAAGACACCATTTTTAGAAAGTTATCTTCACATTGTATTTTACTCTATCCTCCGTCTCCATGACTGTAAAGTACACACTTACTCTTATCAGTCAGGATTGTGTCCATGCATTTCTCTGATTGACCAACACTTGTCTACAAAACTGTTTCATTTTTAAAGAAAGTCAGGATAGAAACTACTTCAGTCCTTGACTTGTCCTTCAACATACATTTTCTTATCTAGCATCTTGCTTAAACCTTATTGCAAAATTTGAAAAAGTTAACTACATGCAGTTAGAAAAAAAGATGGGAGAGTAAAGAAGTAGAGATTTAATATTGAGAGTGCACTGGTAGATATTTGGTGTATAGGACTTAACAAAATCATGTGTTTGCTCTTTTCGGTTTCTGATATTTGGCTGCTTTTTTTTAAGGACCCAATTGACGACACTGACCAACTTGTATATTCTGTCAGGGCCACAATGGCATGAATTGAGAGTCTTCAGTGGTGAGACACAGACAAAGACGGACTTGTTCCACAGTGACATGAAAGTGACAAGTGTTGCCTTCACCAAATGTGATCTGAATAAGTAACGCGAAGGAAACCAACAGAAGATGGTAGTCAAGGTCGCGCTCTCATACAAGCGTTACAAACTATCCTTATAACTATCCAGGTTCATTTGTTCAAAGCAGCAACGCAGGATGTTGTATTTGAGAAATCTAGAGCTTATTGTCGTTTCCTTTCACCTCTTGATGAATCTGTTTTCTGGAGAAACCAACCAATAACTGAAACATGGCCCCTTTTTCTATTCCAATGTAATCCCTGTCTTAGTAAAGCTTCACCTCGGACTGTTAGACGAAGGTCATTAACCACAAAATATGAAGTTGATACGTTGCTTTCTGCATAAAGTTAATAGTTCTAGTGTGTATAAAATTGACGAACGTCCCCCAAATTAAGAATGAGTCTTGACTATGCTATTAATAGGTTCGTTCTCATTACCTGAATAAATACATTTGACTCTACATTACAGCAGGAAATTATTCTTTCTCCAATAGCCCATACAAGGAGACACTGTCAAAATTAGTTTCCAGAGTTTTCTTGTCACCTGCGTAGCCACATAACAGATGCAACCGAAAACATTCCTGACCTTTTTAGGTGTCCACATCCTTTTCCAGCCTCATCAGTCATCAGTGTTTTACAATGAAGTGCACGTGATTGTGGTCTGAAGCTGCTGTTATAAGGACACTTTCACGCCTTGTAAGTGTAGCTGTTTTTTCCCTTGTTCATGTTTAACAGTTGTAATTGCAAGTGCTCACTGAACATAGTTATAGGAGAGTGTATTAAGTCAGGTTGACAGTTAAATAAACCAGGTATTTATTTAGTATACTCTGTAGGCATGGGTCAAGTTATGATGGAAACTGCATTGAGGCACATGTTTCTCATCAGCTCACAGTTTGTGTCGAAATAAATACTTAAAGAATAGAGTATGTTACTGACGATGACCCTCATGCAAAAAGTGAGGAACCGGTTGCCACTTTACTGCTTTACATTGATTGCAAAGCAGCATAGCAAAGAATGGGCACTTTGCCAAGATACAGTAGCTGAACAATCCTAATTATGATAGAAACAATATTGTCTTTATAACAAATAATAAGGGTAATGCCAATACCTAGAATTTGGTACCTGCTCCTGAACGATAACACACCTTTACACCTATGATATACCCAATGTAGACAAGTCTCTGAAGCACACACACACACACACACACACACACACACACACACACACACACACACACACACACACACACACACACACACACACACACACACACACAGAGTCTCTGGACGTAAAGTGGGTTATGCTGTACCTGCTCTAAGACGTTAGACAGCAAATCACCATTATTATTAGATCTTGGTAAAGGGTGGTGCAAGCTTATAGGCTCACTAACACTAATACGATTTACTCCTTCGGTATTGAAATGAGCTATTGAATGAGCAGGCATTTTTCAATAATCGTTAGTATTAAAGCAATCAATGCCAATTGAAGAGCTCCCTCCACAAAAAGTCATTGGGATTTCTCCCAAAAATTACCTCTGTGGCAAACAAATGTTAATGATACCTACACTTGTGTCCAGAAAGATAATTTCCTTTTTTTTTTTAATATTCACCAGTGGGGTATTTACTGACGTATTTTATGTCGTCGAACAAAAATCTCTCGTGTTAACCACAGACCTTTTTATCATGCTAACAACAAAAAATACATTCAAAAAACCACTGACTTCCAGACGATAGAATAGGAACTGCTGACTCATTTCTGGGTTTTAGGACTCATTCCTGCACCACTCAATTGATCAGTGCCTCCAAGTCATTCAGCTCCATTGGTTTTACATCTTCTCTCTATCTGTGTGTTTGGCAGCAGACTCAGCAGCTGTGAATGGGAGCCATTGTAATGTCTAATTAGTTTTTTGACGGTGAGTCCTCCTGTAGGCGAGCAGATGCCCTCGGCACAGTGTCAGATTTCAGCACACGCCATAAGCTTTTAAGAACGGCTAAAGTCATTATGCTGCAGGCAGGCCTGTTGGTTCCGATCTCAGCTCCAAATACAGCACACTCAGATGGAGGAGTGTGAAGGGAAAAGAGCTTATTCTCTCAAGCCTATTGACCTGCTCTCAAATGCTGCCAGGCTTTAAGAATCCGGAAAAGTTTACTTGTACTGTAAAACAAGTGTAGAAAACTAAATGTTGATTATTTGTCTTATCAGGGTTTGATAATTAGGTTGACCATGGTTAGATGAAACAGCTGCAGGTCAATGGTGTATATGGCTACACAATTGTAATCATTAAGTGTGCTGTCATGTGGAGTTTGTTTTACATTCTTGTTCATGCTGTTGACCAAACCGAGAGGAGCGAGACTGTTTCCTGATCTTCCGTTTTGCAGCTTTTATCTGCCTACGAGAAGAGAAACGCTTTATAGAAATGTCAGTTCATTTGAAATATCAGAATTCAAAACCACAGACACTTATCATCTTAGTTTTTATCCTTTAAAGTATTATGTTACACTACATTTTAATTAAAGTTACATATGTGGTTAATGGTTAAAACATTGTATTAAAATATTTGTTTACATTTAAAACTCACTATTCTGTTACAAAATGGCACCTATATGTAGTTTGAAGTGTTTGCAAACTGCATTCATGTTATTTTGCCATTCCAGTGCTCACATTTTTCACCATCTCCCATTCAGACATATCTCTTAACAATATGGTAATGCATAACGTTTATTTCAACACAGAATTGAGCCTCTGTCTTAGTGCCACAAAGGTGCCGGGATACTCTTCCCCGAGAGGACGAGTGCCAGTACTTATCCCTGGAAAGCTTTTGTGTGTTCCTCCTCCTGTGTTTTGTAACACTGTTCCTTTAATATGTTGGCACACATATTTGTGACCCCCCCCCATCCCTTAATCCCCTCCCCTGTTCTGAGGCTTACGAAGCTCAGTCCACTCCGAACCAGCGTGTCGTTCCTCTAACAGTCTTCAGTTTAGGGAGGGAGAAACAGATCACGCTATAAAGCCCATAGCTGCCATCACGTCTTCACACGCTTCATACGATGTTCAACCAGCAGATTCAAAATGCATTCATATATTTGGGGGATAAAGTATTTAATGCTGTAAACATGTTGACCCTCAATCTGATGCTTTCACAACTATTTAAATATGATACTGGATCTACAGAGATAATAAAATTAGGGTAGTCAGGCTGCATAATTAATCAAAACGTTGTCAAAATTGCAATTTGGACTCGCAGTATGCATAGTATTTCTAGGCAACAAAAAAAAAAGGCAAAAATATGTGTCAATATCTGACGGAAGTATCGTGGAGCTGCAGGGAAAGTCCAAGCATACAAAGAGTTATCTTCAGACTTAACAAAACATATTTGTCTGGTAAAGATCCTCTTAAAAAAAATCACACTAATTCAATCTATAATGGTATTTAAAATATGTTTCAAAAGTAGTGATTCCTTCTTACTTCACAACTTATATTGCATTTGCAATATCAGTAAAAAAATAATTGTACGTCTTTTTCTACAAATCATGAGGCCCTAACTTCAATGTGGTTTAAAAATTGAAAACATTGTATATTTATGCACTTATATACACAAAAGCAAATTCCTTACTTGACAAAAAACCTGATTCTAATGTAGATAGAAATTAAGAACACTCTTATTTTACTTTATTTTCAAATGACAAGTTACATGATTAAGAGATTGTCTCATATCGACCTTGTGTTGTATTATGCATGTCTCTTCCTTATATGGTAGTGCTAATATCCCAAATGACTCTGTGTCATCACAGTATTTTCTTTAGCATGTGGGTGGGCTCGTGCATGTTAAACAGAGAGACGGGGGGGGGGGGATCTGTGGGTTGATGCTCCAGTCTGGGCCTGTTTAACATTTTGTTTAACCATTTACCACATGGAGGAAAAGGACCATATTTTGTCTTTTTCTGCTTGCTTCTGCAAAGTTATTACACATATACATTAAGATGAATACAACTTATTAGAAAAACACATCAAAGTCTGCAGTGTACACATATATCTTCAATAATTGATCACTTTTAATTGCTAATTTCACTGGTTCTATATACTGAAATGTATAAGCCAGTAAGTATCTTGTGGGTTCTCCTCTAAAGCCTGATTGTTCTGGACTTAATGTAACCGCACTTCAAATGTTCAATCTACAAACAAGTACAAAACACTCCCATTTGTCTACAAGATATGATATTTTGTGTAAATAATAGGGAGGAGACAAGAGGGCGTTCAAAGGCAAAAGAAATCTTAAGGTTGCTGCAGAGCTCAAGCTCAGCCTCTGCTCAGGAATGTAGGAAGTAAGCCGCTCTGTAATTACCCCAGAGCCCGCCTTTGCTGCTCTCTCATTGGCTAGCAGAGAGCAGAGGCGTTGATCCTAGCCAATAGGAAACCCCCACTGACTCCATTCAGGGAAGCTGAGTCTGTGCCAGGCTCTGCAAAAGCTCTAAGGCTGCAGTGAAGGCAGGAGAATAGTTGTGGTAGTGACTGAAAAGAACGATCAGTTCCAGCTCCAAACCCCCCCTTCTCCAGCCCCTACAGACTCACACACACACACACTCTCACTCACACACACACACACACACACTCCCAGCCGTAGGAAATATAGCAAGAAGGCCTCGCAACTCAGCGCGCCTGTGCTAGCTTCTGCAGGGCAAAAAAATCAGGATGGCACATTCTTTAGGTCCAACCATGCATGTAATCCCTAAAAGTGTGTGTGTGTGTGTGTGTGTGTGTGTGTGTGTGTGTGTGTGTGTGTGTGTGTGTGTGTGTGTGTGTGTGTGTGTGTGTGTGTGTGTGTGTGTGTGTGTGTGTGTGTGTGTGTGTGTGTGTGTGTGTGTGTGTGTGTGTGTGTGTGTGTGTGTGTGTGTGTGTGTGTGTGTGTGTGTGTGTGTGTGTGTGTGTGTGTGTGTGTGTGTGTGTTGTGTGTGTGTGTGTGTAAGAAAGATGTGAGGTACTTCACAGTAAATCTTATTGTCATAGTTCTCACGCCGATCGGAGGTTTTGGATAAGTCTTTCATTGTGGTTCATTCCTCTTTTATCATTTGACATCAGACTATGTTGCTTTATGTGTTATACTATTGGAAAGGAATAAAGAGTCTCTAATAGAATAAGCTAAAACTTGCCTCAATATGTTTCTGATGATGTAGATCACAAGTTTCTTCACAATATGTTATTCTTTAAACCATGATGCAATATTTCAAGTCCACCACAATATGGTTTTTATTAAATCAATATCAGATGGCCATTTAGCACAGTAGTTGCATTTATAAACTAAGAAAAAGGGAACTATACAATTATTTGACAATTATATTACTGTTCTTTTCCTGGTATTAAAATCCAAAGCATCTATTATTTTCAAATAAAAAAAATACCACTTCGATCTATCTTTGTCTATAAAGTAGTAGATGTCTTGTGTTTAAGCACTTTTCGAATGTTAAGAAAAGTGGTGCGCTTGTTGTGACGCAGACATGCCATGGGAATTTCTCAGTAAAATCTTAAGTAATTGTTGATGTTTTCGCTTTGCATCAATGAGTTTGGATTGTTGATAATTGATACAGATCCATTTTGTGGATGGCATGCAGAGAGAGGAATGTGCACGGCCATTTATTGTGTGATCATCGCAGGATCCACTCAGATAAAGCGATGCAGGAGATAAAGTGACTGTTTACACAAGCAGGATATAAGTAAGAAAATGCTCTTTCTGCACCTTCTGCTTCCCAGCCTTATGATCCTGTGTTGACCAGTGGCGAGCCGTGACTTTTATACCTAATGAAAAATATAACTAAAATATAAAAAAAAAAAGCCGTCAGGGCCCTCTCATATGTGTTGGCTTACCTTGCTATATTTATCATGTCATATTGCTAAAAACGTCTTCTATTTTAAGCCCCAAGGATGGGATTAGAGGTGGAAAGTAACGACCTGTAGCGTAAGGTGCAGGAGCTCCTCCGGTCAGATTAAGCTGTTAAGAGTTGTGTCGTGCTGCTGGGCATTTAGTTGGGGTGGGGGGAGTGTGTGGAGCCTTTGTAGACCATTTACATGCACAAAAACCTATATAACACACAACGGGAAAGGAACAACCCCAAAAAGCATAATAGGGCCTATTTAACGCTCACGATAAATGTGTAAACCTTGGCGCGCTAAAAAGATGACGTGAAATTAATCACATTACAAAATATAACCCCAACTTCTTATAGTACACGTTTTTACCATAAAGTGAACCGTAAACTGACTGGAATTGCACAGTGGGAGTGTGGTGGAAATTCTTGATATGAACTAGTCAACGAGATGTCTTTCTGGTTCTTTAATCTTTTGCAAAAGAGGCAAACAACATGAAGAGCAATGTCTCCACAGCCGAGTGCAACTACTCAAACTGAAGAGAGAGCTTTTATACAGTTACAAAAATACATGCTTAGTCTTGAGATTACTGACCCATGACCCTATCAGAGTACAATAGACCCATGAATAGATCACTGATCACACACTGTGTGGTCACATGACACCTTGTGACTGATCACCTTCCTGAGTGCTGAGATCTTCTGTCTCTTGACATGTAAGGCTTACAGAATATTATTATTTATATGTTAAATATAACATCATAGCATCCAATTCTCTGATAATCAGAATGTCCATTACAGGAGTTAGTTAACAGGGTCACCACTGGAGGAACAGATAGCGCTCGCAGTATGATAGCAGCAGAGATGATATGCCCTGTGGAGCTCATATTATACAGAGGGGATTCACAGCGGCTCCCTGTGACACCAGCGTTACCGATGCTTAAACTAAGTGTCGGTAAATCGTTGGACTTCGTGGCAATAATTCAGGAATCAAGTTATAATAAAGTAAAAAAAACCTCTGATTTAGCCTACCAGTTTGTCATGCATTTCTTTATTACAACACCACACGTGTATTTGTTCTATTTCCCCCTAAACAATAGAAAAATACTCTTTTAAACTAAATTATAATTGTGATTAACGCAATAAAAATGTTTGACCGATTGATCCAATCCGTTAATCCGATTGAGACCCGTAAAAAACATACAAGCTCCCAGCCTCAGTATTATCCACCTTTTTTTCTTTTTCTCTATCACAGCGTCTTCGGAAAACCAAATCTGGGCTCACTAAGAAGTGCTTACATGTTTCTGTATCTGTATATTTCTATTCTAGGAGTTTGCTGCACTAACAAAGGAGGTGAACATATGCCGAGAGCACCTTCTGGAGAAGGAGGAGGAGATTGCTGAGCTGAAGGCGGAGAGAAACAACACACGGGTTAGTACACACACACACACACACACACACACATACACACACACACACACAAACTGCATTATCTAACAAGTGTTACACATCGCCTGCGTACTCCTGTCGTATCGGTTGAATTCCTCCATGTGTCTGTTTTGGGAATGGATGTTGTCATAACACTGGTTGACAAATCCTATAATTATATCCTATAAAACAACCCATTGTCACGAGTTTGGGGCGTGGCAAATTGCTCAATCATCCAACAACTGACATTATATGTCATCACATGCAGCTGTGTGCTCTCAAAATGAGGTTTCTAAAGATCCCACACACTGCAGGGCTCCACTGTTCATCATCTATTGCAAAAGAATTGTGTTTATTAATTTATTTCACAAATGTTTTACTTATTTTATTGTTTGTGAGCTGAGCTGTGGGATTTTTGTATTTTATTTTACCTTAGTGACGTTTCAATCAGACTCCATCAGCAGGAGTCAAAACGAGTGTGTTAGTCCCTACTGTCTCTGACTGGGACGCCTTTTCTCTTGCGTACTTGTTGCATTAAAGTTTGTCCTTTTAATATTCATCATCACAACTGTATGTTGTAAACAATATTGAGCAGTGGACTCGAGTACAACGAAAGACAAGGTGATGAGACTTAGGTTAAAAAATGGGAAACAGCAGTAATGTTATCAAGCATTACACATGAGTTAAACATATTAAAAGATACAATACAAATAAATATAATTTAAATAACAAATAAACATACAGGAAATATATACTGTACATATCCACAGTAGAAAATACATATCAATTAATGCAATAAACAACAAATATACAAGAGCAATAAACTCATTACAGGTTCACCAAAGCTTTATGCTGGCTGTGGATAAACAATTAGTGTAAAGTGATTCATAGAGGTGGGATCTTGAGGGGCTACCATGCAATTATAACACCTATTGGTGCTTCTTGATGCAACAAAATGTTAGATTACTGAACACGATTTATTTGTTCCCCTTTGTGTGACAACTTGGAGCGTAAAAACAAAGTATTTGTTATCCTCCATATTTAAAACAATGATTAAGCCTAGCCTAAAACACAAAACCGAGCACGTGTTTACGTTCATTACGATTCACCATGCAAAGGTACCCATATAATTACTTCATATCTTCACCACTAAACCTAAACTCTATTGTCCTCTCGTTTTCTCACACCACACTTCATGCAGTCTCTGCTACTCTCTAAATGAACCATTTCTATAAAAGAGGCGATCATAATATCAAGTATTGGCTTTTAACTTAATATTGATTACCTTTTCTGCATCAAGACATTTCACTAGTGTCACAATGCATCTAAGAGTTCATTTCCTTCCTCACCTGTAGTTATTTATATACGTAGGACAGGTTTCTATGCGTCTGCACTTGAGCAATGGATCTTGATGTGATGTTTTCTCCCCTGTTCTCCTCTGTGGTGTGATCAGCTGCTGCTGGAGCACCTGGAGTGCCTGGTGTCTCGGCACGAGCGCAGCCTGAGGATGACGGTGGTGAAGAGGCAGGCTCAGTCTCCTGCAGGAGTCTCCAGTGAAGTGGAAGTCCTCAAAGCCCTCAAGTCACTTTTTGAACACCACAAAGCCCTCGATGAGAAGGTACCACTGTGTGTCTGTGTTTTAATGAATGAAAGGTGTGTGTGTGTACACGAGTGTTACATATGTTGGACATTGAAAGGAAAAAGAATGGAAGCTGCATAAATATATTTGGAGTTTTGCAGGTTTTTTTCATCTTTTCTGTCACGTGTTTTGTAGGTGAGGGAGCGACTACGTGTTGCTCTGGAAAGATGCAGCGCATTGGAGGAGCAGCTCACCATGTCACACAAAGAAGTAAGCACACTTATAATGGAAATAGCTATTCAATAGGTACCCCAACTCAATACCAATAGAGACTTTTCCAAATATCTATAATACACTGCATTCATGTGATGAAAACATATTCGCTAGAACAACTTTACAGCCTAAATTAAAATCACCTAACCTTCTAAAACTGTTTATAGTCTCAGCTTTTCAACCCTCGTAATGTGTTGAACTACAAGAATACGTCACTGAAACAGCAGTTGTGCTTTATCTTGGCAGCCCCTATATATTATCTATTTTTAACTGCAGTTATTTTTAGATTTCAATATTTAAAGGACAAGTCAAATGATGCGAATACACTGATTTTTTTTTAGGTTATTAATCTTGACATTAATGTAAAGTTGGTGAATTACAGGGACCAAACCTTATGGCACATGATACATATATGAAAACATTTCTACTTTTTAATTTTTCTGTTCCTACAGAACCTGAATAGAGACTGTTTGACAAGCACATCAAAGTCTAGATCAGCTGTCATCATATATTACATTAAGAGACTTTTACACACCAGGAGATGCTTGCATAAAACACTTGACTCAGATGCAATGTGTATTTTATAACATGGATTAGTGCACATTTGACCTGCTTCAGAGGTCTCTGCTGTACTGAATACATCTGGAGTATTCACTGTATATATCTCAGGAAGAGACTCCCAGCTCTGACGTACACACATGTGTTCATGAATGCAGAGAGCTTTTTAGTGCTGTGTGTTGAATGGGATCGAGATTGACAAAAGGCCCAGAGGATCTTTGGGAAGTGTCCTAGATTTCCTCTCTGCTTCATGCTTCGGTCAGCTTTTGTTCCTGGTAATCTGCCTTGGACCACACACACACGCACATGCACACACACACGCACATGCACACACACAAGCACACACACATAACCAACCACTTGCCACTCAGCTTTTATTAGTAACCTTATTTCCTGAGGCTAGGCAGCTTTCTCCTGCTCTATTTTCCTATATATCACAATACATGGGTTACGATTTACTGAATGGTGATAGTGTAAGCATTTTTGTGAACTGTCATATGCAACGAAACGTCAGAAAGTGTGCTTTTTGCATGCAATCAAAACAGTAGGGTCTGCATTTATCAACATCATAGTAGTACTTTTGTGCAATCAGAGCAAATACATAAATATTATTATTATTATTTATAACCAAGAAAGAAGTTACAGGATTCCTGAGGTAAATAAGAATTATTGTAAGTAAATAAAATAAATGCAGACAGAAAGCACACACATTCATACACACGTGTTCATATGCATACATACATACTTGTAAACATAAACATATTAACATGTGTAGCCTTATATTTAGCAGGTGTACACTGCTATACTGATTACTGCTAGCTCAGCTTCTAAGTGTCATATGTTCACACACACACACACACACACACACACACACACACACACACACACACACACACACACAGTACTTGTTTAGATTAGAAATAACAGCATTGCAAAGTTAATTTATATAGTCCAATATTAAACATTTGTCATTTGTCTCAGGGGACTTAACAGTGTGTACAGAATATCAATCTGAATATGACACCCTTTTAAAAAGATTCCTCAATGTGGTCTTAATGCATTAGAATCTAACCCTGGGTTTTATTCTGAAAGATTACATTGACTATCTGTTGCAATGTGTTTTATAAACTCCTGACTTGGTCAACCAGATAATTGTAACTGAGTGACTGAACGGTGTTAACAGATGTTGATGTTTTTGTGTAGTTGGCGTACCTCAGGGAGCAGAGCAGCCAGAAGAGAGGGCTGGCAGACGGGACCAGCGAGGTCAACCACAACTCAGAAAACACGCCGAGCACCAACGGCAAGGTGAGCTCACCGCACTGCAATACACGGGAAAGTAAAGCAGGATGGAGGCGAGGCCATGGATGTATAAAGTGACCTGGATGCAGTGTTCGATGCAGGATATGTTCAATCCTATGAAAGTTTGTCAGTGGCGCGTGAAGCCAAATTAGCCTGACTCGTAGAGAGCAAAAGTACCTACATCTGGGCCAAAAGAGCATGCATGCAAGTTTAGTTATAGCACCTTTCAACACAAGGCAATTCAAAGTGCTTTACAAAAATGAAAGACATTAAGAGCATTTAAGAAATAGTGCAGTAGGAACATATTATATATTAGACACGCATTTAAAAGCAAAGATAGTAAAACATGAATAACACAGTTACATGAATAAAGGTTACAGTGCAGTGTGAGATAGGAATGTCTCAATTAAAAGCAGCGGCAAAAAGAAAAGTCTTCAGCCTGGATTTAAAAGTAGTCAGAGTTTCAGCGGACCGGCAGGTTTCTGGGAGTTTGTTCCAGATATTTGGAGCATAATAACTGAACGCTGCTTCTCCATGTTTAGTTTACCTTAAGCCCCGCCTTCAATCTCCTGCTCTCGGCTCAGTCAATTGAATGGAGAAAATAACTCATCTTTAAACGCATTGTACAACTTTTGATTTGATTTTGATTTGATTTGATTTATTTCGAATGTGTAAAACAATAATACATGAGAATTATTATTCAATACAAAATTAAGCAGTGTCAATTTGATATACAGAAATATTACTGATTGTAAGTTATGTATAAACAAATGATCTACTTAATTACACATCCGAAAAGGTGTGGGAAGAAGTTTACACTTATTTAATCCCACCCCTTCTCCCAAAACGAAATTATTAACATATACATATTTCATTTTTTCTTAAAGAAATACATTTGTTATTGACAAACAAAAACATAAACTTTTAAGACACCAATGATTTAAATAAAGGCTATAAAACTGTTCGTGCCGGGCCCCCCTATTTCAAATCTTCGCTTCAGAATCTTCGTTCCTGATTTTGTGCATTTCCTTATTAGATTTTCAAAGAAGGCCCTCGGTGAAACGGCTCTTTTTTATACCAAATGATCTTCTGCTGAAATAGTTTTTGGTACTTCCTCCCCAGCGGTCGTCGGACGGCTCCCTGAGTCAGGACGAGGAGTCGGGTCACGGCTTCCTGAAGGTCGGGGAGCTGCAGGACGTCGTCGACCGCCAGACGGCTGATCTGGGCCAGATGAAGGAACGCATGGTTGCCATGGTTTCACGCATCAACGAGCTGGAGGAGGACCTGGACACGGCCCGAAAAGACGTCATCAAGTCCGAAGACGTGAACACGCGGCTGCAGAGAGACCTGAGAGAGGTGACTTTGATTTATTACATTTAATTAATTTAGTTTTTTCCCCTTCTTTAAGTGGCAGGTGAAAATGTTAGTTCAATAAATGTGAGTCAGTTGTCTTTATGCTTTTAAAGAGTCGCCCAATAAGATATAATCATCAAAACAAAGTGGGAGTGCAATTAAGTCGAAGCTAAATTACTTTCAATATTAGAAATATAATAATTATGTGGTAAAATGATGTGGAAGTACAAAAAAACAAACTTCAGTTTTTAATTTTTCTTTTGATACAGGAATTGTTGTAAAATTGTACCCAATTCATACGGCATCATTTTTGAAATATATATGAAAAACGAATTATTTTAAGGAATTTTATCCCAAAATCACACTGAAATCATGCAGGATATTGTGTTTGTCGGCATGCATGTAACACACATATTTGATTGCCTCTGTCATTTTATTATATAACCTATTGTATGAAGATATGTGAACAGAGTGGTGCAACTTGAGCCTTACTGTTTGTCCCACAGGGGATGAAGAGGATTAAACTAAACATAAATACAAGAAAAACAATAACTGCAAAGTAGATTTTTGTACTTATATGTATTTTGTCACGTAATGGGGTTTATCATTTTGTTGTTGGGCGTTCTTCTTGAATTGACAACACTGAGGGGAAGATATAATCAGTTAAATGTACACTGCAGTATAATGCTGTTTTGTATTTTCCCCATCATTGACTTTCAAATGAAATTCTCAAGGAATCAAGGCTTTCTTGTTATCTACACAACAGCTACCTTTGTTGTCATTACAATCTGAAGTCCCCGGCTCCTCCTACCGTGCAACAAACAATATATTTAAGACATCAATTAAAAAAGTTATCTTGAATAGTGCAAATTAGTAAGTAAAATGATGGAATAAGTAAACTATATACATGTCAATAGAATGTAAAATCAGACAATGCACAGTGGAAATAACGACTGTTAATTGTATAATATTTAAATATGTGGACTGTATGTGACAGTACTTGTTTAATATGCTATTGAGCTGTTTCTCTACATAGTATTAAACACTTCTGCTGCTTTACTAATGTAAATGTGTTTGTGTGTAGTCCATGGCTCAGAAGGATGACATGGAGGAGCGGATCACCACCCTGGAGAAACGCTACCTGGCGGCTCAGCGCGAAGCCACCTCCGTCCACGACCTCAACGACAAGCTGGAGAACGAAGTGGCCAACAAGGATTCGCTCTTCAGACAGGTAGACCCCTCACTCCTAGAATAAAACTTTTAAAAAATCATCGAGTGTGACAACCAGAGGTCGATTTAACCGAATATTTTCCGTCTATGACGGATTTTTTTTAACAATGACGGAAAAATCTGAAAGCAGTCCGTCATTTTGACAGATTAGATCAAACTCGGAACAGCGCCAAAGCTTCACCGCAGCGAGGCTCCGGTGTTATGCCGTGTTATGCATGCCCTCCAAAAAGGAAATGATATTGGTTCCAAACCGTACTTTGCCGTACAAATCATTGAAATGTCCGCGAGGTGCATGCATAACACAGCATAACACCGGCGCTAATAGTTCACGAGGGTGCTCTCCACCCCCCCCCGTTGACAGTTCACGAGCGTGCTCTCTCCCCCCCCCCCCCCCCTCTCGTCAGCTCGTTGTTACAGACCCGACGGGTATTAATGGATTATGGACGGAAATGTTACGATCCTGTCCGTCACAATGACGGGCAACAAAAAAGTGTAACGCAACCTCTGGTGACAACAGATTAAAACCAGCTGCATCACATGGGATCAGATCTACTAGGTCTGTGCAGGATTTCTTTTTTACGTTTGAGTTATTCACCTTTTTTGTCATACATGTACTTGGAAAGCGTATAAATAAAACAAAAGAAACATGCCTTTATAAAATTCAGTTGTTACACAGCATTTTAACTTAAAAGCTAAGAGGTATATAAATAATAGTTGATTAAGGTGGATTAAAAAAAAAAATGTCTGCAATCAACCACATTTTTATTTCAATTACAATTTTGACGTTATATAATAAAATAAGATATAAATAAGAAACTAAAACGCTTTGTTTCTCTTGTGTTATAAATCAAGCGCATCCCTTTTTTGGTTTACAGCAGGTCAGGTGCCCATGCTACTGTAACAATGCACCAGATCGAAGTGTAGGCTACAAAATACTCTCAGTATTATATATTTTGATTAGACAAATGCAATCATACAGTGTTACAATATACAGTGTTACAATTATACAGTGTTACAATTGTACAATTATACAGTGTTACAATCATACAGTGTTACAATTGTACAATTATACAGTGTTACAATCATACAGTGTTACAATTATACAGTGTTACAATTGTACAATTATACAGTGTTACAATCATACAGTGTTACAATTATACAGTGTTACAGTGTTGCAATCATACAATTATACAGTGTTACAATTATACAGTGTTACAATCATACAGTGTTACAGTGTTGCAATCATACAATTATACAGTGTTACAATTATACAGTGTTACAGTGTTGCAATCATACAATTATACAGTCTTACAATTATACAGTTGTTACAATTAAGGCAGTGTTTTTTTATTTTTATTAAGTTTAACCCATAATGAGATTGATTCTATACCACAAGATGTTTCATGAGTAAAACATAATTATGGTTAATAGTCAGTGTCTCAATGTTGACCCAAAATGTATAACACAATTTTCCATAATCTGCACACATCAACACATTATAATCTGATGTACACTTGATGCTGACTCTAGTGTTAGTGTCAGAGTTGGCCTGCAGCTCTCCTGTTAGTTTTCAGTTTTCTGCTAATGACTTCCTGCTGCTGTTTTCACACAGTGACGGCGCAGCAGGCAGTGAATGGGACGCCTCAAACACCCTGACTGTTTCTTTACATGAACTCACTGAGATGGAGATGTCTCTCTCCTCCTTTCTTCTGCGTTTCGTCCGTCTTTGTGTCGTTCTGAATGCTCTCCTCCACACTTCCTGCCCACCCATCCCCCTTTGTCTCCCTCTCTCTACAGTCTTATTCCTCTCCACTCTCTCCAACTTAAAGGTCCCCTATTATACTGTTTTTCATCAATATATTATAGGTCTCAGATATATACAAAACATGTGTCTGAAGTGTTTGTCTGAAACACCAAACAGATCATTGCAGCATCCCATAATCCCCTCTGTTTCAGCCCTGTTTCAAAAGTGCTGATTCTCTGTCTGTTACTTTAGATGAAAATAAGGAGCCCCTCCCCACGCCCCTCTGAGGGATATTTGGTTAAAAAGAACACAATGGTGCTCTAGGAGGAGATTCAGGTGATAAGGTGGGGGGGGGGGTTACCTTGGTTGCTGATTGGCTAATGGTTACACAAGCCAAAACATCGTTATAAAATCATAAAGTGGCCAAAATCTGATCAGCTCATTTTCAGACAGGTTTTTATAGAAATGGATCAGGACAAAAAGAGAGAGAATCTTTTTTCCTGAAACTTTCAGAATCTCTTTCCACAGAGGGGACACAAGTTGATGTAGAAGAGACATGGAAAAGGGGATTTTGCATAATAGGTGACCTTTAAAGCAAACCCTGAGGCCAGGATGAAGCACAGAGTCTTCTCCGTGTTTGCTAATAATGACTATGTTTGTTTGTTTGTCTGTTTGTCTGTTTGTTGCAGACGGAGGACAGGAACCGGCAGCTGCAGGAGAAGCTGGAGCTGGCGGAGCAGAAGCTGCAGCAGACGCTCCGTAAAGCTGAGACTCTGCCGGAGGTGGAGGCCGAGCTGGCTCAGAGGGTGGCTGCTCTCACCAAGGTAACCCCACCCGTCTACTCCCAAAGGCACCTCTGCACCTGCCTTCTGACTGTTATCATGAAATACATCAAACATATAAAATCGGACATTAAATGATCTTACATTTTTATTTATTCTACTTCTTCAATTCAATATTAATACAGACAAGGTACCAGAAAACACAATTAGTAGAAGCGGGGGAAAACAGCGCTCCCGAGAGTCATTATATCTCAACGTTTTGGTCAGAGACTCAAATATTATGGTATTTTAACTGCAAACTTTAGAGGAGAATCTTTTTAGCACTTACAGAAAAAATAAAATTAAACACAACACCACTCCCATGATTTCTTAATATAACCTACAAAATAAATATAAAAACAGAATATTTATTTGTATACAACACGCGTAAAATATGCATTACGTATGCCCCCATGAACGTCTATCTATACACATATATATATATACACGTATATTACATATATTATGTAAATGTCCCCTCTGTGTCTGACACACACATCTAAATATAAACACATGCATACACACACTTCAGGATTCAAGGTAGGGTTCAACAAGGTTATTTCAGTGCTGAAATAATAGTATAATACTGTAAGAAAATAAACACTTAGCAGAGGTTTAAGAAAATCCTAAAGCATGTTTTTGCATCTCTTTAACCATCCTCTTCCCAAAAGTAAGATCATTTTTAAGCCACGGGTGGAGACATTCAAATAATGGGTGCTTTATTCGGCATGTGACATTTAGAGAGGAGCCAAATCTGAATGGCTGTTGAATCCCATGTTTTTTTTATACCTAGGCATTCAAAAAAAACGTACTGGGTTGTTTTATGTCACAGTCCGGCATTTCAGAAACAAAAAACATGTGGATAATAACACAAAATATATTTTCAAGATGCCTTCCTGTTAAAAGATTAGCCTTTTGACAAACTCCAACACTTTGATTCCTGTCTACTCCCAAAGGCACTGCTCCATCTGCCTTTTGACTGTTATCATGAAATACTTCAAAAATATAGACATCTTTTTTACATTTGTATTAATTCTACTAACTCGATTCAATGTTAATACAGACAATTGATACAGAGAAGGTACCAGAAAACACAGTCATTTCATTTCAACGTTTTGTTCAGAGACCCAACTATTATTCCATTTCGACTGCAAACTTTAAAGGAGATATGTTAATAAAACATAGAAATATATAATAATATAATCTCCACATATCAACACCACCCCATGATTCCTGAACAAAAAACCTACAAATTAGACAGTTTTTAAGCCAAGGGTGGAGATATTCAAATGATGGGTGCTTTATTCGGAAGTGACATTAGAGAGGAGCCAAATCTGATTGGCTGTGAATCCATGTTTTTTTTTTTTATACCTAGACAGGCAAAAAACTGGGTTGTTTATGTCACATTCTGCATTTCAGAAACAAAAAACATGTAAAAAAATATTTTCAAGATGCCTTCTGTTACTTTGACAAACCCCAAAACCTTGATTCAATCTTCCTTTGTCTCTTTGGGAAAATGTGTATTAATATACCATTATTAACTTCAATCTAGACCTCATCACACAGTGTGTACCTTCCCAGGGCTTTTAGATTATTTCCTTTACGTTGCAGCAGCCGCTCCTCCCTGCGGAAGCTGCCGAGGGAGCCATTGTTTATGTTTCTCCAAATATCCACAGGGACCTATTTTTAGAGATTTGGCTCATGTTTTTATCCATTTATAGTTTGGCTCTTTGTCCTGCACGCTGCTGCTGAACTTCCACGAGCGGCTCAGCACCTTATTTGTGTTGGAACTGGCTCACAGTGGCTCTCTGAAAATTAGGCGAACAATCATTCTCATGTTAATCTTATCAGGAAGCAGGCGCCTCTTTTCACATCAATAATATAATCTGTTTACATTCTGCTCTTTCTACAGTCTTGCTTTTATGTTACTTGTATAGCTGGGATTTTTAGTGTTTAGAAATAGAGTGCCACAGTGACGCGTCCTAAAACCCGGAAGTAAGTTAGCATTTTACCACTTCCGGTTCCTTCGACAAAAAGCAATGCAATTTCTCCATAGGAGTTTGGAAAATAGCTGGAAATAAGGTCTGTGGTTGAAACACATTTAAGAGACGGATCACGTTTTGTTCTACGACATCAGCAGTGACCCCACTGGTGATTTCTGAAGAGTTGACGTGTCTGAAAAACGATGGTTGTTAACAAGTGGCTGAATAGGACTACAGAAGTTGTCAAGGACGTTTTACGTCATTACACTGAACACGTAAACACTCCCACTAAGTTTGTTTGCCCTGTTCTGCTTGAAAGCAAGTACCTGCCTCCTGCAAACTGTTCAAACAAACGCTTCAACTTTTACCATTTAGAATCTGTAGTTTTGAATATGGATCTTAAGTTGGCGTGACGTTGAAGCAGCGACCCTGCTGTAGTTCGTTTATAGCATAACGTTAGCATTTTGCTTCTGGCGACTAGATTTATGATTCGAAAATTATAAAAGTAGGGTAGACATGTGGAGATTATCCGGCTGAACAAAACGTGATCCGTCTCTTAAATGTGTGTCAACCACAGACCTTATTTCCAGCTATTTTCCAAAATCCTATGGAGAAATTGCATTGCGTTTTGGTCGAAGGAACCAGAAGGAGTTTACTTCCGGGTTTTAGGACGCGTCACTGTCGCACTCTATAAACACTATGTTTAATAAGCTCATAATGATTTCGTTTTCAGGGTAAGCAATTACATTTAAAAAAAAACATATACTTAAAAAAAACATTGAGTTATTTTCTGTTATATTCCCATAGGATCATTTAGTAATAGTTTATTTATTTAGCCTAATATCACACATCTGTCTCAGGGGGCTTTACAGTTTGTACAGAATATTACACCCTTTGTCCTGACACCGTCGCATCGGACAAGTTATTTTATCTTTATTGTACATTTTACTTTAATTTCTTATGTTTATTTATCTATTATTGCACATTCTTACTTCCCATGTTATATAATATATCACATTTAAAAAAAAATCTATATTTTGTTCATTCTAAAATGGAACAACGAAAACCAATTTCCCCCTGAAATATTAAAGTATTTCTGATTCTGATTTCCTCCTCATTGACTTGAGCTTAAGCCACAAAATCGTTTAAATAGAACATTGAAGAAGTCAGACGTGCTCAGAAATATAAAGGAACTCCTGGTGTGTTTAATATTGCATCCATTCAGCTCCAAAACATCCACATAAATCCTTCATTCTGTCATTTCTCCCTCATAAATCACTCAGTCTTTCTTCTGAAGTCTTATTTAAATTCCCTCATTGTATTAACCCTAACTCAACATATCCTCTGTTTGTCCACCTGTTCTGTCCTCAGGTCTATACATGAAAGTGACGGTCATGAAAATCATTGTGTTTTTTGTCCATGTTCTGTCATTTCTATGTCTAATCGTGTACATTAAACCTGTTTTCTCCTCATTTCTTCACGTCATGCTCTGCTCTTGTGTGCTCTTCATGCCGCCTCCTTGTCAAACCCTTAGTGTGTTCTGTGTGGCTCTAAAGGCGCTAAGACTAAGAAGAAGGTAGAGCAGCTTCACTCAGAGAATAAAACTCCTGGATAGTGGGAACGTTTGGTTCTGATACTGAACTTAACCAGGCCGTTTGATTAGCTGATTACATTACCAAAATTGTGAGTTGTTTAGTCAACTTTGTAACACCTATTGTGTTCCCAGTCATACATAATGAATCGGTAACCCTAGATTATGTCCCGCCATCAGATAATACACAATCACAAATCGACAAAATGTGGATTTACATAACATTTTCAGTGTCTATTCTTTTTTATAATCACTGCAGCTTTTCATGTAAACCAGTAGTAGTGTTGTTTGTGTTAATGTAAGGACATTTAAAACAGAACGGGAATAATTTGACCAGGTACACCAAAGTAAGGAGGGAGAAACTAACACAACAAGAGGGTTAAAGAAAACAAAAACATATGATAAACATCTCTACCTTCAGTTTGTCTTTTACATGACAAGTGCCTGGTTAAGTGCAGCGTCAGATCACATCTTAAAGTCCTGTGGTGTCTTAATCAGTCCGTGTCCTTCTCTGTGTTTGTGATCATGTGCTGGTGAGCTGTGTTAGTGCTTCATGCCAATACCTTTCTAATAAAGTTCATTTAATTTACAAAATATACAGGTACAATCATAAGAAATAATGGAGAAATGGGACACCCTGAAGCTTTCAAAAAATGGTCAAAGACGCCTAACAGAAAGTATTTAAATATATTTACTTAAACATAGAATTGGAGAGGGTTTGTGTATTATAACAAGCCACTTCAGTCCAAGCATTGGGAATATTTGAAGGGATGATATCAATAATTGATGCTCACTAGTAAATGGGAGATAAAAAGGTGAAGAATACATTATTAATAAAGTCGTTTTTAGCATCTATAGAAAATCCCCAAGAATAAAACTTTTTGTAGTTTTTCTTTAGAGCAATATAAGAGTTCATCCAGTTCAATCCCCTTTTTTCCCAAATATGGAAAAATATTGTGGTTGTCCAACACAAACAGGAAGTGCCTGCTGATTTGCTTAAAAGACTTTAGGAGACCCTGCCCTTTAGAGAGAAAAACGGTGGGACAATCCGTCTCAGAAACATGTTTACCCTCCAACACACAGATCATATCTGCTCTTACACTCTCCATATGTTCTTCAACACGCCTAATTGCAGATCAAATATTGTAATTAGTTAATTGTAATCATTCACCTTGTTTCCCAGGGATCCTTGGATTTACTTTCCTCAATTTTTATTTATTAAATTGGCATAATTAGAAATGTTTTATTGAGAGTGCTTTATATATTTCACTCAATAATTAAAAAAATTCTTTGAGCTTCTGTAAAACCTGCTAGTTCTTAGTATACAAATCCCATAGTGTTAAAGCAGTAATTGAATTTGAGGGAATTGGGCGTCCTTTAAAAAAAGTCATTTTGGAAGTTTAACGAAGCTTGATTCCCATAAACACCTGTACTCATCCGTAGGTCAGATTAATGGCTGTTGAATTTGTTTTAGTCCTTGCTTTGCTGTCCTCTCCTCATGCAGCCGGTGGGTTTCCTCTAGCTGTTTTTAGCGTCTCTAGCTTCTCAGACTGTTGTGGTGTGTTGGTGACCCCCCCCCCCCCCCCCCCCCCCCCTCCTTCCGAAGGACCAAAAACCTCAAACACGAAGGACCAAAAACCTCAAACACTTTTCTCAGCGAGGTCCTTCTCCAGGATGGATGACAAACCCCTCTAGGGGAAGATTAAATCTAGCACCAGAGAAAGTGACCAGTTTACATGCACAACATATTCATTTGTTTTACCTCTAATCTGAAATAGACAATGTTCCTACTGAGCTCTTGACATGACTAATAAAAAAATATATATACCATCAATGCCCCTTTTTATAAAGAGCTGTCAAAATAGGATTTTTTTGAAGTTTTTACGCTGCTGGTGAAGAGGTGCAAAAACAGCCTTCTTCATTCTTCAAAAATCTTCTTGAAAAGGTTGAGATACCGACTGAAAAAACTGTTGATATTAAAGTCTTGTATAATATCTAAAAGTAGTACGATATGTCTCTTCTCTGATCACTGGCAGTAATAATTAACTGCCATGTGTCCCAAATTGTAGTTAAAACTTCAATTAAGTTGCATATTCCAGATGGGCTTTATACATATGTCATACTCAACTGTTACCATGACCATTATCAAATATAATAGTGGATATTAACGTGCATGTAAACCTAATCACTCTCATCGGCTCTTAGAGGATTTATTATATTAAGAAATATGTGTTTTTGTATTGTCTCTTCCATCTTTAGGCAGAGGAACGCCATGGCAATGTGGAGGAGAGACTGAGGCAGCACGAGGCCCAGCTGGAGGAGAAGAACCAGGAGCTGCTCAGGGTGAGGAAGACGAGGAACTACTGTCACTATACAATCACAGTTTTAATTTAAAGAGTAGTGCGGTGATGTTGTATTTCTGTGTTGGGCCCTGAAGGCAGCATCTCCCTCGACAAAAAGCCAATTGGATTTCTCCTTCTGATTTTGGATCATAGCTGAAAATAATCTTTGTGTCAAACAAACGTTTACGACTTACACGTTTTGTCCAGCAGGATAATCTCCACATATTAACATCACTTTCTGATTTTTGAAGTGAAAAGCTAATGTTGGGCTATAAAGGAACTACAGCACGGTCACATGACTCTTGTCACCACCGCTAAGCTAAATTTGGCTAATGTTAGGCTATAAAGGAACTACAGCCCGGTCACATGACTTCACGTCACCACCGCTAAGCTAAATTTGGCTAATGTTGGGCTATAAAGGAACTACAGCCGGTCACATGACTTCACGTCACCACCGCTAAGCTAAAGGTGGCTAATGTTGGGCTATAAAGGAACTACAGCCGGTCACATGACTTCACATCACCACCTAAGCTAAAGGAGGCTAATGTTGGGCTATAAAGGAACTACAGCCCGGTCACATGACTTCACGTCACCACCGCTAAGCTAAAGGAGGCTAATGTTGGGCTATAAAGGAACTACAGCCCGGTCACATGACTTCACGTCACCACCGCTAAGCTAAAGGAGGCTAATGTTGGGCGTGATGAAGTTTAGTCGTCTCATTCAGACACTTGTTAGCAACCGCCGTTTTAGATTCCCCATTGGGTTATTTACAGACGTATTTTATGTCAGCGAATTAAAGTCTCTTCAGCTCGGTTCCTTATTTCAGACTAACAACCCAAAACATATGACTTCCAGTTGAGCGAGGACTAAAATGCTGACTCGTTTTAGGACTCATTCCTGTAACACGCCAACAGTCTGATCGTGTGTACCGTTTTTACAAAGCTGTCTTTTTGTGTGCAGGCACGGCAGCGAGAGAAGATGAACGAGGAGCACAACAAGCGTCTGTCTGAGACGGTGGATAAGCTCCTGTCAGAGTCCAACGAGAGGCTGCAGCTGCACCTCAAAGAGAGGATGTCTGCGCTGGAGGACAAGGTGACCGGAACATACATGTGATCTGAGAGGAGGACACTGCAGTCTTTGACATAATGAATATGTTTTTAAAGTCAGTGTTTTTTTTCAGTGCTTCAATTCTAGTTTATGCTTTCAGAATGCCCTGATCAGAGAGCTGGAGCACACCAAGAAGCTGATCGAGGAGTCTCACCACGACAAGGTGAGGAGTCCTTTCAAGTTTCTGCTGTCTCTGTGTTTTCAGATCCTTTACTTAGGTAAATGTACTTAAACAACACTGTGAAAATACTGTGCTACAACAAAAAGTCATACATTGGAAATGTTACTTAAGTAAAAGTAGGGACTATAAGCAAAATGTGGTGAAAGTATTAGAAGTAAAAAAAAAATTGATGTTTTTAGATGCCATAAGATATCTCAATTGGCTAGTTTCTAAGCTACTAGCCTGTTGTTGAATAAACAAATGATTTAATAAAGACACATAGACAATTTTAATGCATAAATCTTGTTGTAAAGTAGCTAAAGCTTTAAGGTAAATGTTGTAAAGTCTATCATAAATATTTCATCCATGCAGTTCCTTTAAATTGTAGTGGAGTTCAAGTATAACGTGGCATACAAAGAAAGCACTCAAGTACAAGGACCTTACATTTAAACTTAAATGCAACATCTGATTAAATGTATTTAAGTTGCATTTCGCCAATGCTTTTTATATTCTGTTTGAAATATTGTAACTACACTTGTAATGGTGGCTTTTTCGTCTCCACCAAATGATCCCTCCATCTGTGAATCCGTCCCACAGGAGCAGCTCCTGATCCAGATAGAGACGATGCGGGCGGAGAGTGAGCAGGGGAGGAGCCGGAGCAACTCCTTACTGCACGGGTGAGACACCGTCACAACGTACACTCCCCCTCTGGGTCCAATAAAGTATTCCTGATCTTTGTTGCACATATGGACCACTCGCATCTAGTGTAGCCTTTAGCATCGATTACAGTTAAAAGGAAGTGTTCTTTTTGTTTTGTTATGTTGCATGTTTTTATTTGATTGTATTTACGTTTAAAATGAAATGTGTCTTTAGGTTGAATTACAAAATCTGTCGATCTGTCCAAATGAAAAAATAAAGTGTTGCAGCAGCCTCTTGGCAAAGAAGAATAATTAGAAATCTACATCTGTTTTAAACCTGTACCATCTCAGTCTTTCTGACATTTCCCATATTTGAATATGTCTTTTTTCTTCTCCCAGGCGCTCTCAGATGGGCAGCACTCCAGACTTCAGGTACCCGGTGTCGGCCTCCTCGATGATGGACAGTAACTCGGATCATTACGGCAGCGCTCTGGTGCTGAGGCGGCCGCAGAAGGGACGCATGGCAGCCATGAGGGACGAGCCGTCAAAGGTCAGCTAAACAGCAAGTGCTGCTGGATGTTTGTCAATTAAAACGATACAATCCGATAAGATACGATACGATAACACTTTAATGGTCAGATCAAGTCTGAAATTTGACTTGCATCACAGCAGCTCCATGGAACATAAGATAGGATTTAGGCTTTATATATTTCCTCTATTGATGTTTAAGGGATACACCATGCCATGGGCAGAATGAGCATATTTGTCTTTATAATTTAGGCTTACACTTAGACAATTGATGGAGCATCTTGTAAAAAGAGAAAGTAGGAGAAACAGAAATCACATGGTACTTTAAAAAAAAATAAGAGGCAATGTAATTATTTTTTATTCAAATGCATTTTAAAAGGACAAGAAAAGTCATAAGGCAGAATAAAGACATGAGAAACCCTGATACACTATTTGAAGCTTGAAAATAGGGGCTGACGAGCTGAAGTGAAAATGTTTGTTATATATCTTACAAGCTATGACCATGGTTGGTACTTATTCTAGATGATTGGCATTTCCTATTTGAAAAGATAACACACAATTTAATTCTTTTTTATTTACATGCAGTTTAAAAGCACAAGAAAGATCACAAGGCAAGGTTAAGAATTGTGAAATGAAACCCAGATAAACAATGTGAAGCTTGAAAATAGGGGCTGACGAGCTAAAGAGACAATATTTGAAATATATCTTACAAGCTAAAAATCATCTAACCAAATACCTTAAAAATAATCCAACCCTGACTATTAAACGGTCCCAACGTATTTATTTCATCAGTCAAAACATTGATTTGAAAGATATAATATATAAAATATGTAATGTAATATAAAACAGTAATAAACACAGATGTATGACGAAGGGGGAATAATGATCCAAATGCATTTCAGATTAAATTGACTTGTGTAGACTTAATGTTTTTATGTTTTGGAATTGAAGATTATTTGAGTGTTGTTTACGTGTTGTCGTCTCAATGTGTTGTTTGCATCATGCCGCCTCTCCCCCCCTCTACCTGTTTAATGTTTGAGCTCTTTTTGATGATTTTCTTCTTCTCCATTTCTCTCTGTTTGCTTCCTCTCTGGACTTCAGCGACATGTAAGTGAATGAGGAGGAGTAAACCGTGATTTTGTCTGTGATGCATTAATGAAAAACACTCCAGTTGCCTCTAAACCTCTCATTCAAGATTCAAAGGTTTTATTGTCATATGCACAAAGCTACAGTGTAGAAATGGCAATGAAATTCTTCTGACCTGAGCTCCTCCAACAATGCAACATATATTATAAAGTACCAAAAAAAAATAGTGGTTATTTCCTTAACGATTAATCAATTATTCAGATAATTGTCTGTATTTTTGTCTATCGATCCCAGTTTCTCAAATTCTCTCAAAATGTGGATTTCTCAGACTGATATGATATAAAACCCAGTGAACAGCACATTTTCGATTTTAGAGACTTAAAATAGCAGTTAACTTAATGATTAATCAATTGTCAAGATATTTGTCGGTATCTTTATGCCTAGCGTCGATCCCAGTTTCTCAATTTCTCTTGAAATGTGGATTTCTAAAACAGAAATTCTTACATTTCTGATCGGATTGGCAAAAACTTCAGAATTTGAATTGACCTCCATTCAAATGACAGCTTTGTTTTCCCCCAAAAGTGGGCGGAGCCATCATTTTTGCCCGGAAGAGACACATGTGTTACTCTCATCTATAGTCTATATACAGTAATTGGAATATTGATATATACAGACAGATAAATGTTATGGATGTTCTTTCAAAAGTTCAGGTGTTAACAGTCTTATGGCCGGTGGGATGAAACTGTCCTGCCTGCTTTTACTGTCTTTTAAACCTTTTTTCTGCCTTCAATATCATTTAATCTTTGTTTCTCTCCCTCCATCTTCTCCGTGTCGTTGCCCCAGGTGCAGACGTTGAACGAGCAGGAGTGGGAGCGCATGCAGCAAGCTAACGTCTTGGCTAACGTGGCGCAGGCTTTCGAAAGCGACATGGACGCGTCGGACCTGGAGGAGGACAGAGAGACGATGTTCAGCTCCGTGGACATGCTGTCCCCTGGGGGCCAGGCCGACGCTCAGACCCTCGCCCTCATGCTGCAGGAACAGCTGGACGCCATCAACAACGAGATCAGGTACAGGCACAGGGGAAGTTACTAAGTACATTTACTCAAGTACTGTACATACTTGAGTATTTCCATTCTTTTGTACTTTATACTTCTGTTTTACTAAATCTAAAAGGGAAATATTGTAGTTTTTCTCCAGTAAATTAGAGTTACTAGTTACTTTTGACATGCAAACGACCTATTAGCATACACATGACAATTCATTAGCTACACATCCACAAAGTACTATTTCTTATGTGCAATGGTTTGAAGTCAGATCTTTTTATTTTATCATCTAAAGTGGATTTTTGCAACTTGCTGCAATACTCTGAATATATTTTTCATCAATCACCATTAGATTAGATAAATCACAACTATACAACTAGATTTACGTATCCCAAAGTATTATTAATTATTTTGTAACAGCAGTTTAATAACAAAATAAAATGTTAATAAACACTAAATATACAGTCTATGGATATTTCTAAAGAGTATCTATAGAATACTCAATATACAATTTACAGAATAATACAGAATCTAGATTGAATAGTTATAATAATATAGAATAATATAATAACTTCTCCATCTGATCCCTTCTCTTAATCCCTGCAGGATGATCCAGGAGGAGAAGGAGAACACGGCGATCCGGGCGGAGGAGATTGAGTGTCGTGTCGGCAGCGGGGAGAGTCTCGGAGGTCGTTTCCGCTCCATGAGCTCCATCCCCCCCTCTCTGTGTGCCGGGTCCTCGCTGGGCGGCTCCCCCCGGGCTCCGGCAGCTCCAGACCCCCGCAGAGTCCCCGCAGCCCCAACAGAGAGCTGGACCGCATGGGGGTCATGACCTTGGTAAAACTCTCCTCACTCTCACGTGTTTTTAATCTACCAGCATCGTACAACTGCACCTAATACGATACGAAACGATACGATACGATACGAAACGATACGATACGATACGATACGATACGATACGATAACACTTTAATGGTCAGATCAAGTCTGAAATTCAGCTCCATGTAAATAATAACACATTAACCCCCGTTTTAAGATGTCTTGTTCAGTTCTGCTGGCTGCAGGCTGAATCACAGGGTTCGTACACAACATTTGCAAAATGCGTGATTTTAATCGTTATGTTGTCAAGGTTAGGAATTTTATTATGCTTTTTATTTAATCGTTACGTAAACATTTTTAGACATATATCTTGAATTGTAATATAATCCTTTATAAATGTTACTTTTTAAATGTTGAAAATGCTTGTTTTTAGATTTTATTTTAAGTATAACAATTATAACTTTTTTACAAAACACATTTTATTGCAATAAAGTTTCACATGGATCTAGTTAATAATTAAATAATGATGATAAAAACAAAAGCGGTGACGCTACACACTGACTGCTTCAGTAGTTCTGTAAACTTTATTTATTATTTTCTTGCAGATATAGAAACAATTTAGATGTGTCAAAAATAATGGAGAGCCTTATGTTCAGGTTAATTAAAAATGCATTTTATAAAAAAAACGTTATTTACACGCCTAAAAAGTTGTACGAACCCTGGAAATGTAATCTACTTTGACGCCGTTTGCCTTCCATATTACCTTTCTGTATTGATGCTGTCTCCTCACCTCAGTGTGGTCAGTGTACTAACACCGTGTGAGTGTGTAACCGTGTGTGTGAGAGTGTGTAACCATGTGTATGTGATGCCCCTCGCTGTAGCAGTATTGCTCTGACCCGTACATCATCCAGCAGACAGTCACTTACCTGCCCTGTGCTGCCGCTGGCCCTCAGGCTCATAGCTATGCACCGTACTTCCAGGTACCTGCAGAACTTTCCTCCTCCTCCTCTTCCTCCCTGGGTGGGTGCAGTCTGCCTCTTCCTCTCCGTGCTTTTCCGTTTGATTTCTCCAAAAACAAACAGGACTCTTTCCCCCCCCCCCCCCCCGCTGTGTGCTCAACACATCACTCTGCTCCAAGAATAACGGCACAGAAATAACTTGTTTGTGAAACTAGGAACACAATGTACTTGAAGCAGGTTGTATTAGGTAATTAAATGAATACATATTTGCTTTAAAGACGTTCCCTTATTATCAGAAGTACAATGGTTTATATTGTACCTTTCAATAGCTACAGATCACTCATGAAAACACAAAACAATAAGGAAATACGTTTGTTCTTCATTAAGTTACTTTTTGCACATACAGTAGTGGGTGTTTAAAATAGGTGCAGGTTCCTCTGGGATAGACTGCAGAATGGAAAAAGATCATGTATTGTAGGATATTTTGTTATTTTGCAGTGTGTTATCACAGGGTGTCCGCGGGGTCTTAAAAAGCAGGGTGTCCGCAGGGTCTTAAAAAGTATTAAAAGTTGATAAATCAACTTAGCGAAAATAAAGGCTATTAAAAAGTATTAAACGGCATTTTCCAAGGTATTACATTTTGTATCTTGTTTTCAATAAGTATATGAATTGTCCAAAGAGGTTGTGTTCTACAGTCTGCCTGAATGTAATCATTGCGTAGGTGTGTAGTGTGATTCTGTGTAGTTTATTTATGGCATCCCGTTGGGTTTGACGTCATCTGAACAGGACATCGCACGCTCACTGCTTGATAGCGCGCGAAGGTCCGTTTACGCCGGTTGTTAAACAACATCGTTATGGGGGAATGCAAGTCTGCGTCCAAATGGTTGGAAGATAAGGAGGAAGGACAATCAATACTGTATATAGTAAATGTGAGGTAAAGTGTGTCGCCAATGTAACCGGTTAGAACTCAAAGTGGCGATGAGGTCTTAAAATGTATGGAAAGGGTCTTAAAAAAGGTCCTCAAAGGTATTACATTTGACTTCAGGATTCCTGCATATACCCTGTATAAGGTATTAACCTTTTAAAGTCAACTCCTCTGTGGCATCCAGACATCTTTAAACACTGTTTCAAAACATATAAATTCATTTTAGTGGAAATGTAAAAGCAGAACAGCATTTTTCAAAGTCCTTGTTAGATTTATGGCTCGTAAATCTTTACTAATTGTCAGCATTTTCCATTACGAGTCTTATTTGTTGAATGTATAGATACAAAATGAAATCCTTGTGCATTCCCATGACAGCAGTTATTTTCCAATCCAGCTGTTGTTAAACTACTGCAGTGAAAAACTGACTCACTGTTCTGCTGACATAAAGTATACTGAACCACAGCTGTGAAACATTACAGACATGAGAGGGACATTGATAAACTATTGAATCTATCTTTAAGGCATTGGTGAAACTAGTCAAACATTCCTAACAAAAAAGGAGCATTTTGGGTAATTAAATACATTTCTCCTCCCTCTCTCAATTTCCTCTTCCTGTTTCCTTTTATAGCTCCTAATCTCTTCCTCGCTGCTCTCGGTGAGTCAGAGGAAATGAGCGATTAGGTATTTTCCTCCTAGGGGCAAGAGAAACCAGCGTAGAAATGTGGCACGCTGACGGTGCTCAGCTAATGCCAGGCCTGTGAGGAATGCAGCAGGGGAAAGAAACCCTTCCCACTTGTTTAGGTGCACAGTGGAAAATATGAGTCAAACCGCTTCGTAGAATTAGGTGTTACGCTGCCCTGGGCTCTGAGTGTAAGACCCCATAAAGCGAAAGCAATCAGATAGCATCTCAGCTAACCTGCTCACCGCCCTGTCACCTGTGATGGGTGTTAATTAGAAGCTAGCTACTCGGCTAGTTGCTTTTCAACTCGATTTCCTCGAGGCTATCATTCCTCTCCTCCCTCTGATTTCTTACTAGTCTGCACCCATCCTGACTTTGGTTGTTTTGCAGTGTCTCTGGTGCTCCTACAGACTTCATCTTCCCAAGATCTCCATCTTCACTGCTGTGTGTGTGTGTGTGTGTGTGTGTGTGTGTGTGTGTGTGTGTGTGTGTGTGTGTGTGTGTGTGTGTGTGTGTGTGTGTGTGTGTGTGTGTGTGTGTGTGTGTGTGTGTGTGTGTGTGTGTGTGTGTGTGTGTGTGTGTGTGTGTGTGTGTGTGTGTGTGTGTGTGTGTGTGTGTGTGTGTGTGTGTGTGTGTGTGTGTGTGCATGGCTTGGTTTCTGTTCGCTGCTCTGATTCGTGCGTCTCACTAACGGCTCTTCTTCTTCTCTCCTTTTTTTGCCACGCTTCAGCCTAGTGACCTGCGCAAGCACCGCAGGAAGGTAAACTAGAGAAACGCTTCACTAGGCTCTGTCCGTGTCTGTCACCCCCATCATCCCCCAAACAAACACCCACAATCCTCTACAATCTGTGTTTAAAACATTAGACAGTTGGGTAGCACTTTACAATAAGACTAGCCTTATAAAGGGTTTACGAATAGTTTGTAATTCATTTATTAATTAGGTTGTGAACACTTTATAAATCCTTAATAAGCTTTTATAAGACATGAGATAAACAGGGCGACTGTGACCGGTTGCTTGCCAAATAGTGAGCCCACATTTATCTGTACTGCTAAGTCTTATATTGGCTACCTAGCTTACTTCGTCTTCTTCATCAGCCAGCATCCTTGGTATCTGTTGCTCACTGAGTTGATTCTCGCTAAGTAGCCAATATAAGGCTTAGTCATCTTGCCAAATAGTGAGCCTGTGTTGATGTATCTGTTAGAACTGGTTTATAAATGGTTCTTAATGATTAATAAAGTGTTTACAACCTAATTCATAACCTAATTAGAAACCCTTTATGAATCCTTTATAAGGGTAGTCTTATTGTAAAGTGGTACCCATTTTTCTTTGTGAAAAACGTTTGTGGCAATTGTTTTGTTTACGTTCACCACGGTGGTTCACAGAGGAGGTTTTATTTAGATTTTCTTATATCTGTTTTGTTATTCTGGAGCCAAAAAGGATGGTTAATGCTTGGTTGATAATTAGATAACAACCAGTGATTGATAGGTTTGAAACAAATATATACACATGTTCTGCATCTCAAAGGTTTTTCTTGGTCTTGCAAGTTAGTAAAAGGAAAACTTTGAGATCTGCAAACAAGCAATTGTAATGTTAAAATGTATTTGCAGCTATTTAACTTATTAATTGTTTAAAAAGTAATTCAAGTAAAAAGGACGCACATTTTCTGCATGTCAAAAATACATTTCAGTCATTTTAAGGAATTCCTTTTTAAGTGTGCTAGGAATCTTGATTGATCTCACTTTTGATAAATAAATAATAACAAGAGGAACTATAATTATTATTATTTATTGAATTTTAATGATTTTCTAAATACATAATGATCATATTTATTACTATCCTTATTGATATTTTTTTCCAAGTACAAAAAGACACTTTAAAGACACTTAAAAAACACTTAAAAGCAGAGCAAAGATAAAACCAGAAATATATATATTTTTTAAAATGATGAAATTAAATGTAGTAGAGATAAAAACAAACACCAACAACAACAAAGTGTGTTGACTGATTACAGACTGTGAGTGTAGCTGCTGGGTGAATAACTTAAATGAACCAGCTGTTTCTGCGAAGGATCTTGTTCTTTCTTTCTTGTGTTTATTTACCTCCCTACTATCTGTACGGAGCAAATCAAGTAATCTCTCTCTCTTTAACTCATCTCCCCCTCTCAGTCTGCTCAGGACGATAAGGCCACGATCCACTGTGAGACGTCCCCCCCCACCACGCCTCGCTCCATGCGCCTCAACAGAGACGCCGGACACGCCTCCAGCCACGAGGACATCAGAGACATCCGAGGGTGAGACCTACTTTTGACATATTGACATTATTCTGACAAATGTTCCTTTTTAAATAATCAAAAGTCAGTCAAACTTTATTGTCAATCTTTCAGTTTGTGTGTACAGACAGAGATCGAAATATCGTTTCCAAAATATCCCATACAAATATATATAGAAGTATGTATAAAAATATGTATATCCTATATATACACAATCAACAGACACATTAAGACATAAATAAAAGCTTTAGTTTCCTTTTTGTCAACCTTCTTTATTGGATTATTTTTGACTGATATTGCAACTGCAGTATGATTTACAATATTGGAGGGATGATCATTAAAAAAGATTATACACATTGTCATTGAAAATATATATAAAATTGATCAGGGTGGATTTTTTTAAAGTATCTGTAACAAACAGAGATTTGTAATTATGTCTGTTGGTTTCTGGGTCAGCTCGACTCAAATATTTTCACATATTTTGCCTTTGCTTACTGAGATTTAGATATTTAGCCCATATTGTTTTTCGATAAATTATCAAGCCCTAGTTAAAGTCTTTCTTATTCAACAATATTGCGTGTTGTTATTGTCACAGTTGGTGTTTCATGACGTTGTTGCTGTTCCTTCTCATAGTCATTGAAAAATGTGAAAATAACATTTTTAGTCTCACTTTACGTAAACCCAATTATCCCTTACCTCTTCAATCTGTGTCCCTGTCTACTATGATTGTTCTCTGAGTCTCACCTCCCCTCTTCCTCCCCTCTTTCTCCCCCCAGTCTCTCCGGGCTGCAGGACGGTCAGGGCAGCAACCCGAGCAGCAGCAACAGCAGCCAGGACTCTCTGAACAAAGCGGCCAAGAAGAAAAGCATCAAGTCCTCCATCGGACGCCTCTTTGGGAAGAAGGAGAAGGGCCGACCCAGCATCCCCGGCAAGGACTCCCCCAACCAAGGTCAGACCCCGAACACAGGGCTTTAATCCAGAACTACAGCATAGGGTTACATCGTTTTCAAGCTAAAGGCCCCTTGCAAGATTGAGAATATACCCCCTCCTTTATGTGTCTTTGAAATGTTTGATGCAGACTTGTTTGTGAAGTCTTAATTATGTAAAATAGAAACACAAGAGAAATTGAAAGATGTTAACTAACTGCTTTTCAAACTGTTACATTTGAAAAACAGTTAAATGACCGAACTTCTTTCTGAGCGTCGTTAACAACTGTCAATAAGTCCTTGACAGCGGTCTGTCTGTTCTTGATTAACAACGTGTCACGTGTTCTGAATTGACCAATCAGAATCGAGTATTCAACTAAGCCATTTAATAGCTGCAATTAACACTGTTCTTTCAACAGAATATTAAAGGCAAATCAGGAGAAGAGCTCTGATTTGATTTCAGATCACACACACACACACACATCAAATGTATTGTGATTGTTTCAATTAGGGCTGTGCAATTAATTGTATTTTAATCGCAATTACGACTTTGGCCTGCCACAATTACGAAAACAACATCATCGGAAAAAAATATTTTAGTCTAATTTATTTTTATTTATCATATTTATATATGTTTAGTAGCTTGTGGAAGTGCGCTCCAAAATATTCATTGATCTTGTTTATTGGTATTTATTATTTTGATATTATATATTTAAATGTAAATATAAATGTATCATTTATTTTATTTATTTTTGTATTGGTTTTTCAGTTGAATTATACGTTCAGGGTAATCAACAGTTAAAAAGATACTGTTCAAATTATTATTTGTATTTGTTTTAAAGTTCAATAAATGGATATATTTAATAATCGTGATATCAATTATTGACCAAAATAATCGTGATTATGATTTTTGACATAATCGAGCCGCCCTAGTTTCAATCTTGTATACGTAACATTGGGATTATTCTAAATAATATACAATTTGTCACTGATTACCAGATTTCCATTTGTCATACAGATGTTTGATTTAATCGAAAAATGTTAGCACCTTTTTTCACTCTTATTTGTATTTAATTCTTCCCTATTTGTATGAGTAAATACAGAAACTCTATGTTCTTAAATATCTATATATTCACCTCAACTGTATTTTACGTGGTTGAAATGTTCAATAGGAACATGGTGGGAAAATATATATACACTTTTTTAGATTCAAATGTAATTTATCAACTATTCAAAGTTATTCAAATGTAAATATATTACAATCGGTAATGAATCACAGATGCCCGAATGCCACAGACCAATCACTGCATCACAGCAGGTCTCTCTTTAAATGAACTTCACGCTCACAGCATCTCTGTGTCCCTCTTATATCTCTGGACATTGTGTTTGTGTTTGCAGCGGGTACTCCTGAGGCAGAGGGCTCTCCTAAAGACGGTTTAGGGATGGGCACCCTGGGAGGTCCTGCAGAGAAGAACAGGAAGCTGCAGAAGAAGTGAGTTTCCTCTTTGAACACTTTGAAATTAATTGTTCTGTGGTCAACCTTCTACATAATGTAAAATAACGCAAAATGTTTTTTCTCCAGCTGTGGACGTGCCTAGCTCTCATATGTGTGTGTCGCTCTGATGACAATTTGTTTCAGTAATAGGAGAAATTAAGAAAAATGCAGTTTGTAGACTGTATACCTGTGTCTCCTCACTGTCTTTCAGATTGGCAATAAGAAATGAGTTTTACATCAAATGCATGAACGAGACTCTGGTTTCCCCTTGTGCTTTAAAGAGTGATTGAAGTGCCTGTAAAGCTTTTTATTTGTGTTAATATGAAAGGAAAACATATTGACTATAATGTAGTCTGAAGTCTTAAAAGTAAATACAGCAGCTACTTGAGATAGAAAAGGGTTCCTGTTTAATTTTTATTTAATAATTACAATTTAAAGACACATATCTGTTCTGTTCTGGAAATGTTATAACGTGTCCTGGAATAGTCCTGGAAACAGGACGCCTATAGAGTGGTGCAGGGATGACGGATTTTGTATGCCGACCGTGAAGGCATCATCTCCTGGTTCGTGGGATTTCTCCATGTTATTTTAAATTATTGCAGAAAATAATCTGAAACGTTTATGACGCTCGTTCAGCCGGATGATCTCCATATATGAACACCACTTTATAATCTTTTTAAGTAGCTATAAAGGAACTACAGCACGGTCACATGACTTCACGTTACCACCGCTAAGCTAAAGGCGGCTAATGTTGGCCTATAAAGGAACTACAGCACGGTCACATGACTTCACGTCACCGCCGCTAAGCTAAAGGCGGCTAATGTTGGCCGTGATGACGTTTATTCGTCTCATTTAGACACTTGTTAGCAACCACCGTTTTTAATTCCCCAGTGGGGTATTTAGGGACATATTTGATGTCGTAGAATAGAAATCTCTTCAGCTTGTAGGACTTGTAGGACTCATTCCTGCACCACTCTATAGCCAGTGTTAATCTATCACTCCCTGCCAACTGGCTCACGCTCACTCTATCAGCCCATCTTCTTTCCATCGCTCACCCAATCACGTTTTTATTTCCTCCACTTTCACGTTTAATTTTGTGCAAATATACTACACATGTAATTTGTTTTGCTTCCATGTAGCTCAGTTCATTCTGTCTCTTTATTGTTTTGTCATCGTCCCTCTGCTTCTTTTTTATCACCCCCTTCTCATTCCATGTGTAGTCCAAAGACAGGGTAAGTCGGTTCACGTTGCTTCTTCTGCTGCTTTGCTTTTATCTTCTTTCCACCCCCGGCTTCACGTTGACCCTCACCAGTAACTCTCTGACGGACCCCTGACTTCTGTCCCCTCCGAATGTTTGATGGCTTGTCCATGCTGCTCTTTACCCTGCTTTCCACAGAGGAGCTTAACTAACAGGAATGTGTGTGTGCTGAGTTTTAGTGAGTGGCACATTTTCCTCTCGCAGTTTTTCCTTTTGGAGCATGGTGCACTGAAACTACCGGAGGGATAACGGAAATAATGTTTTTTCTGAGGTTTTCCGTCCATTAGTCTGTCAGAAAAAGTCCTCAAATTGAAGCTAATTGCTAGTTGAGAACATGCTAACTGTGGGCTTGTTTTTATCAGTGATATACAGCAAACCGCCCCATCTAGTGGCCATCATTGAATAGCTTCTGTTAGGGCTTGTTTCCATGCCTGTGAATTAAAAGAACTTCCTCCAGATATCGTCTGCTAAATGGCATTGTGTTTTGAATACAGACAGAGAATGTGCATGTCATGGATGTACAGAATTAAAGATACCTTTCCTACCCTAAATACTTCCCTTTACGCATGTTACACTTGTAGATGAATGCATTCACACTGAAGACAGCTTTCTAAGTGGACTCTCTAAGCACTGGTTCTGGGAGAAAACGCTTCTGACTAATAATTTTTCAAAACTGAAGCCATTCATCTCCGAGAGGCTTAATGAAAAAAAATCTGGTTAAACCTGGATAGGAGGAGGAGTTTTGTTAGTAGTCATTTGTAATTGTATGCTGATACAAGTAACTCAATCTAAACAGTAACAATACACACATTTTGGAGATCTCCAGCCAGAAAAACACAAAGTTGACCAAAACCACAACAACACAACAATGACCACAGACAAGTAAATCAAACAAACAGCATGTCTAGGTTTGAAAATGGTTAGAAACATTAAGGATTATGTAAGTACACAACGTAGATCAAATGGTTTTAATGCAGAACAGTAACATACTAAACCTTTTAATGAATGCCATTCTGTCAGAGTTTTCCAGATGTGTCTGTTTTGAGTCTTCCTGGGTTTCTCCTGTTTTCTCTCAAACTCCTGCTCTCTGTTGAGTCTGCATGTCTCTGGGTCAGTGTGCATATCTGCTCCAAACGTGGACTTGATAGTGTGCATATTGGGACTTTCTGATGGATTATGGTGTGTTTTTATGTATGTTTTGGGGTTTTAGCGCAAGTAAAGTGTTTTTGGGTATTGTTTTTAATATAAATTCTGTGTCTCAGACATGAGCTGCTGGAGGAAGCTCGTATGCAGGGCCTGCCTTTCGCTCAGTGGGACGGACCGACTGTGGTGGTGTGGCTGGAGGTACGACACACACACATTTTAAGCTACTTTTTTAATCTTGATTCTTGTTTTCTACACTTGTACTTCATATAAACCAGATTTAAAGATCATACACTTATAGCCAGATACTGGTTGCCAGGTATAGTACATTCCTGGTCTGGTGGTATGATGGTAAAATCTGTTATCAAGTGAAAAGATAATATATTGCATTATGTTACATGTTATCCTAATATGTAAGGATTGACTAAAACCACAAAAAGTGGGTCATGTCGTTAAAACTTGTAACATGTTTGAAAATAGTTAAAATATCAGTATATAAGGTCATTCCGATCAGCTGTGATGAACACATTAATGGACTAGGACACTTACCTGTATTTTTACACCTTGGTATTCTTACTTAAATGTCTCATGTTATTAATGTCTCTCCTCTGTCAGCTGTGGGTGGGCACATTAACGCATCAGCACATTTACTTGTATTTGTACACCTTGATATTGGTATTGGTATTTCTACTCTTTCATTTCTACTTATGTGCAATGCCTTGTTTTGTTTTTTATGCTGCTGCAACACAAACATTTCCCAACTTGGGATCAATAAAATACCTCTTATCTTATCTTAAGTAAATATTTTTCTAGGCCCATAACTTTGACCCAGTTTAGTGTTTTGCACAATGTTGATTATTCTCTCAGAACTAGCTAAATACATGGGTCTGGGGTAGAGATATTCAGAATTGGTTTGGCATCCGCTGTGTCGCCTCGTGGCTCAGCGGATGTCTTGTGAATTCTCCGGCCGAAGCTCCAAATAAACCATCAGTGTTTGCCATCAAAGTTCCTGCTCTCCTCGTGTTTCTCTGAATCTGCATTGCTTCAGAAGTTTCCATCACACTCAGCATTTACCCATGTTATCAATGTCCCTCTCCTCTCAGCTGTGGGTGGGCATGCCGGCCTGGTACGTGGCGGCGTGTCGAGCGAACGTGAAAAGCGGCGCCATCATGTCGGCGCTGTCGGACACGGAGATCCAGAGAGAGATCGGGATCAGCAACCCGCTGCATCGCCTGAAGCTGCGCCTCGCCATCCAGGAGATCATGTCCCTCACCAGCCCCTCCGCCCCCCCCACCTCCAGAACGGTACTTTACTGACTAGTTCAAGTGTGGAGAAAAGACACACACACACACTTCAATACTAATAATACTTTGCCTGATCACAGTCTTTATGAAGCCTCTCTGATTGAGCATGCTCCTTTTATTGCATTAACATTTTAACTACTTATGCACTAATGATGGGTCAGACTAGTTCTCAGAGCTGCAAAGATGTAATGATTTATTGAGACGTTGTCAACTATTAAATGTAATCAAAGCCTATTTTGGTAATAGATTAATCCAATTGGGATTTTTTTATATTGTATTTTTATCAGATCGTAGAAATTCTCGGATTAAACTTTTTTTAATGTGAATATTAAAAGAAATTATTTAATATTTAAGTCCTGTAAACAGGGTTCCCATAGATATTAAAATAAAGCCTTCAATTATAATTATTACTATACTATAATATTCATATGTCAAAAGTATATATATCATATATCATATGTTAAGCGCCAAGACATGGGATTTTATTTATCCCTATTTTCTTCTGACGTCACAAAAAAACCAAAATAATGATTGGTAATCTTTTTTTTACAATTACGTCATAGATTTAGATCCATATAGCAAAACAATTAAGCGTACAATTAGCCTTTCACTTCATTCTTGTGACACTAAACAAGTCTTAAAAAAATCTTGGTTCCAACTTGACGTAACAATGTTTATGTCTTTTGCACAAACGTCACACCGACCCAGATATTAGTAAAACATTTCTGTAAAAAAAGTATCAAATAGGTATTTAAATCTACCTTGCCTTTAGGTGTAGTAACTGTGTATATATCAGTAAACTAAATATCTGTGTTTGAGGCAAAAATAAGAAACATTTGACTAACACAGACCAAAGAAATAACAGTGATCTGCAGCTCTGCTGGTTTTGATCTTGATTCTCTAACAGTGATAACCATGAATGAAAAACTCTTCTCCACTCCACTCTCTCTCTGTCTCCTTCATCACTCTTCCCTCTTCACACACTTCTCACTTGTGATTGGGGGGTGTCACATGATCAGACCACAGGAAACGTTTGGGTCACTCATGAAGAAATGGAAAGTTTGGCAGCCACGCCTCCCACGGTTAGTCTACCCTGATTGGCTGGACGCTTCTGTGGTGACCGCCTCGTTTCCAAGCTGCTTTCAGGACAGCCAGACGTTTGTCTCTGTACGCAAAATACAGATTGTATCGCTCGCTTTGCTGCATTTCTCTAATCAGACTACACATGTGTGCAACAGTACACATTTCTTCACAATAGATTACCTGCAAATGTTTAAAACTAGCTTAAGATCCTTAATTTGTCTATAAATGGTAGATACATTGCGTCAATGAACACATTAGATACAGAAAAGTTTTGCAAGATTTGGAAAAAATAACTACTATCGATTATATATTATAAGCTTCTGATTTTTGTTTGAATTTTTTTTTTTTACATATAAAATGAGGAACCTCGCCAAACTAATATTCACGTAATTCATAATTTAGAATATTTGTACAATTATTTATTTTGCTTAAATGTTCCTACTGCATTTTCTATATTGCACTGGTCCATATTGCAATTTAAAAAAGACATGTTTATTAATTGTTAGGCTCTAGATACACTTGTTCTGTATGGCTATATCTACATTTTAACAATACACAGTTGAACTTTAAACTAATTGGGAAACTAATAAAAATGTTGGGCAGGATTTATTTTGTCATTATGGTTCAACGTTTTTGAATGTAATGAATCATGCAGTGAACTAATACCTGTGTGGTTTTGTTTTTTGGGGGTTAGACCTGATTTGAGAAATGAACCAAAGCGACTTCAGTTTAATAATATTCTGGCTTAATGGAGTCTCAGCAACTTGAAACACGGCCTTTTCTTTCTGCTAGTTTGTAATTATTCTTTCCTCCGTGTAGTTTCCTGTCTCTCCCTGTAGACCCTCACTCTGTGTTCTGTGTTGAGTGTTAGTGTGTGTTAGAGCTGCTTAGTTTAGATTAGTCTGCATAACTGAGCCAGCCACTACAAGGTAGATGAAATAACAAAATAACAAGAGGGAAAATGCATGAAGGAACCCCCTCTCCCCCCTCACTGTCCCCCTTTACTTTAACTCTTCTGGTACAGTGTAATGTTTTAGGATTGGGCGATATGAATGAATATATAAAAACAGAGAGACGATATCACTTTGTCTGCTGGATAAGATTTTCCCTCAGCGTTCACAGAGGAGGCTTTACTGTCTCTCGCTGTATCATGTGCCGTTGTGGGAAATGTAGTGATTGCTTTAATGCAATATTGGGTTTTTCTATTATTAATGGATCAGCGAGATACAAAAAAACGTGGGTATTGCTGGTGTCGAATTTGCTTGATTTGGGGAAAAATATAACATACATTTTTATTTGGACACATTTTCTAGAAACTAATATTATATTTCTACTGCAATATTGGATTAACGTAAGATTGTTTTTTTTAAGCCATAGATGAAAATAAGATATTTGCGTGATTTGCCATTTTTTCAGTTTATACTTTTTTTTAAATGTTAGTAAAGTGTCTTAATAGATTTTCAGAAAATGTAGTATATTTAGGAGGTATTTTAATATGTAAACATAAGACATTTAAATAACCCACTCTTGGGCTTTGGGGGATTTTATTTTTTTAAATAAATGAATCAATTAATCGAAAAAACTATATATTGACAATGAAAATTAGTAGAGGGTGCATTGCTCCATAATAATGCGTTTTTATAGGATTTTTGATTTGTCAATTATCTCATTTGCTTAATTTCCCAATTTCAGCTTTAACAATGTTTTCTAAATAAATAAAGTCTCTCAATAGATTTCTTGTAATATTATTTAGGACAAAAAAAGAAATTTGAAGAGCGCCACTTTGGGCTATGGAAATAACTTTATAGACCAATTAACTAATTAACTAATAGAAATAAAAAATATTGACAACAGGTAACAGTTTGATCTTGATTTGATTATTTTGCTAACATTGATAAATATGAAAAAAACTGATAATAAGTGGATTTTTCTTCACATCGCCCTCTCCTACAATTCTCTTATTGTTTTTTGTTGCCTTTCTTTTTCCTTGTTGAATGCTTAACCTGAATTTCTGCGTCTTGTTTTATTATATTTGAAGTGGTTCTCCCACATGCAGCGTGTCAGCCTGCCGCCTCACTAACTCTCTGTTCTCTCACCACGCTCACTCTAACCCGCTAACACCAGGACGATGACGAGGGCAGCTGGGCCCAGGTTTGCACACCTTCCCCCGAAAAAACCCTTTTACTCACCATCTTTTAGTCAGTGTTTGTTTTCTTTAAGTGTCTGATAGAGGAGACGTCACATTATCCTCCTGTGTATTTCCAGATTTTTCACATCAAGCATGTTTGAGTGGTCCTTTTTAAAATTGTGCACTTTTACCCCTTAAGTTTGGTTTACAGCAGAGCCATTTGAACTTTATATACGATATACTGCTGTGGTTGTGTGTGTTATAAGTTAGAATATAGTCCAAACCACCTGCAGAATATGGCTTTTTATGCTTTTACAAACACAACTGAAGGAAGTTCAATACAGGAAAGAATAGTGAATAATGCATAGATACACAAAGCCTTGTTTTGGTGGTAAAACCTTGACTGTGAAATAAAATAACGAATCCTCACTGTCCAAAGAAGTCCGGATTCAGATCAAGAGTAAACCAAATCTATCCCTGAGTTGGGCAGGAATTAGTCTAGGAAATAAGGTCTGTGGTTAACAAACATTTACGAAATGTTTGCGAAGTCTTCTACAACATAGAATAAAAAATCTGCTTTCCTCTGTTAAAACCTAAGATGGCATCAGAAGAGTTAGCCACAACCACACAGATGCATTACAATCTAACTGTAATACTGATTGCTTTTAATCCATAAATTAAGCTTAAACAGCATTTGTAAACAATGACCATTACTACATTTGTATTAGTTACTGTTTATTAGTTTCTTATATGATTCAAAGGCTGTGTGTGCCTTAATAGCTACAACTTAGTCTTGTCATTTAAAATCTGAAGTAAACAACACTTTCCAAACGTTTAAACACACTCCCAAAACAGAACGTAACCCGTGTTTGTTGTTGCTTTAGACGCTGGCGTACGGAGACATGAACCACGAGTGGATCGGGAACGAGTGGCTGCCGACCCTCGGTCTGCCTCAGTACCGCTCGTACTTCATGGAGTCTCTGGTGGACGCCCGCATGCTGGACCACCTCACCAAGAAGGACCTGAGGGGGCAGCTCAAGATGGTGGACAGCTTCCACAGGTAACACATCAGAATCAGAATACCTTTATTTGCCCCACAGAGGGGACATGCACATTTGTTACAGCAGAAAAGAGTCAAAGACAGATGAATGTTCACTAAGAAGCATGCATAAAGACAAATATTACAGATAAAAAACAATTAAAAGTACACAATTTACAAAATACACATCCTGTAACAGTTCTGAAGATTTAGCAGCCAGGTACTGCACAGTTATTAACGGCATATGTATATATTTATTACATGGTTTAGTTGAATACTCTATTCTGATTGGTCAATTCAGAACACGTGACAGGTTGTTATTCCAGAACAGACAGACCGCTGTCAAGGACTTATTGACCGTTGTTAAGGACGCTTACAAAGAGGTTCGGTCGATGTAACTGTATACAGTTTGGCCGAAAAGCAAACTGCATGCAGTTTGCTTTTCAAACTGGGACAAGAAAAACAGCGGAGAAGTAACGGGGCAGAAACCCTCCTTTTTACGCCACCGTCCAGACATAGACATCAAACGGCGACACATATTCAGTTGCCAGTTACTTTGGCATTAGGGCAGGGATATCTAGATACTTCCCAAGGTTTGACATCATGAATTGTGCTACTTTTAAAGCAAGCAGCGATGTTTTCAAATCTGTAATCAGAAAGCTCCTCAAAAATGCTATCGAAGCAGTTCCTGCCGTTGCTACGTTAGTTCAAACAGTAACAACGGACTATTTTTCTTAGCGGATGCATTTCATATTAAATAAATAATAGCGTACTATTTTTTAAATCAATAAAAACATTTTCTAAATCTATAATAGCATTTCAATTAATATTGGGAGTCATATCGTTACTTTGTTGAGAATGTGGCCATGTAATAAGCGGGATAATGTGCAGCGACTTGGTCATTATGGGGAAAAGAACACCCTTCATGCAGATCAGGAGCCCGACGCGAAGCCTGATTACAGATAACAACGGTCAATAAGTCCTTGACAGCGGTCTGTCTGTTCTGGAATAACAACGTGTCACGTGTTCTGAATTGACCAATCAGAATAGAGTATTCAACTAAACCATGTAATAATGACTATTAAAGCATGATACCATTCAAATCAAATGAATGGAATTAACACAATAAAGGTTGATATTGATACGGTGGCAATAAAGGAATTATTTGAACCTTTGTTTGTTGCATTAATATAAAAAATGTGAGATGATAAAAGGAGCCTTTAGTTTCCAGATTTCCTTTTTTATTCTGGTGCCTTGAAAGTGCTTTAGTTTAGTGAAAAGCTAGGTAGGTTTTCATGTAAAGAACTGTGTTTGTGTTTGTGCTACAGGAACAGTTTCCAGTGTGGGGTGATGTGTCTGAGGAGGCTGAACTACGACAGGAAGGAGCTGGAGAGGAGGAGGGAGCACTCTCAGATGGACCTGCAAGGTAACACACAAACAAACACACACACACACACACAAAAACACACACACACACACACAAACAAACACACACACATATTCAGACAGAAATGCCTACATTTAAACGACACTTAAAGACACTGGTTGCGGTCAAATTTGTACAACTTATACCGTAACTTAGCTATTATGCAAAATCCACTTGTTCATGTCTCTTCTACATCAACATGTCTCCCCTCTTCTTCATGTCTCTTCTACATCAACATGTGTCCCCTCTTCTTCATGTCTCTTCTACATCAACATGTGTCCCCTCTTCTTCATGTCTCTTCTACATCAACATGTGTCCCCTCTGTGTAAAGAGATTCTGAAAGTTTCAGGAACAAAGATTCTCTCTCTTTTAGTCCTGATCCATTTATATAAAATCCTGTCTGAAAATGAGCTGATCAGATTTTGGCCACTTTATGATGTCATAACGATGTTTTGGCTTGTGTAACCATTAGCCAATCAGCAGCCAAGGTAACCCCCCCCACCTTATCACCTGAATCTCCTCCTAGAGCACCATTGTGTTCTTTTTAACCAAATATCTCTCAGAGGGGCGTGGGGAGGGGCTCCTTATTTCCATCTAAAGTAACAGACAGAGAATCAGCACTTTTGAAACAGGGCTGAAACAGAGGGGATTATGGGATGCTGCAATGATCTGTTTGGTGTTTGGAGCCAAACACTTCAGAGACATGTTCTGTATATATCTGAGACCTTCAAAGACACTGTGTTTTCATCCTCTCTGTTTGTCTTTGTTTCCCAGCAGAGGTGATGGTGTGGAGCAACGAGCGAGTGATCAGCTGGGTTCAGGCCATCGGGCTGAAGGAGTACAGCGGGAATCTGTTCGAGAGCGGCGTCCACGGGGCGCTGCTCGCTCTGGACGAAACCTTCGACCACAACACACTCGCCCTTCTGCTGCAGGTCCCCATGCAGAACACACAGGTACACTCAGCAGGTTCTTATATAAACTCAACACAAAAAGTAAGGACATTTGTGTTTGGTAGATTATTTATTTGTTGTGACAAAAACTCAGCTCTGCTGCTCATCCCACAAATGCATGTTCCTCACAAATGTGGCACCATTTGAAAGGTGAGAAAACAGGCTTTCCAACGGTATAAGATTTATTGCCAAAAAGCATTGTTACAACAAAGAAATAATCTACCAAGCACAAATGTCCTTACTCTTTGTGTTAAGTTTATATCCAGTCTCTGATAGCGTTACGTTATGAGAGTGCTCTGATACTTACATATCGTGTATATATATATATATATATATTAGGGCTGTCAGTCGATTAAAATAGTTAATCACGATTTAATCGCACATTTTTTATCTGTTCTAAATGTACCTTAGAGGAATATTTTTCAAGTTTTTAATACTCTTATCAACATATGAGTGGACAAATATGCTTTATGCAAATGCTTGTTTATTATCAATGGAACAATGACAATACAACAACCTGGAACCTCTCTCTCTCTCTCTCTCTCTCTCTCTCTCTCTTACACTCTCTCCCAACCCTGCGTACTTATTTGCACTGAGCCAGTTGCTCAAACAGACAAGCCTGTTCGCAGGAGCGGGGCTGTCAGCATCAGCTGGGTGCTTGGCTTGCTGTTTAAAACACCTTTTCTTGTATCCATATCTCTCGCTAGAATCTCCCACCATCCAACTAACAACAACAACAACGTCAAGCCTTTGGGCTCTGAAACTACGGGGCGGGCCGAGGACAAATACACATGCGTTAATCGCACGTTAAAATAATTAGTGGCGTTAAAAAAAAATGTCGTTAACTTGACAGCCCTAATATATATATATATATATATATATATATATGTGTGTGTATATATGTCCGCATCTGTAGCCTGTTATTGTCCCATTAAACCACATTGTGAATGAATTAAAGTCAATATACAAGTCGTCATGAACACATCTGCCCATCAGACAGAGGGCTGCTGTGCCTCCTGTCATCATTAATGGACGTCTCTTTAAAATGACCGCTCAGAGGAGAGGAGTTCTCATTTCTCTAACCGCCTGCTGCTTCCCCTCCTCTATCCTCGGTTCCCCTCCTCGACTCCTCTGCTCGCATCTCCTGTGGGCGGGACTAAGGCGAGGAGTCGAGGAGGTGTCTGTTATATTTGAATATTTTCCACTCTTTTAACTTTCTCTCAGCTGTATCTATGCTTCAATTAAAGTTCCCAGACTAACCGTACCTTGCAGAACTCAAGAGTTGTTGTTTATTGTTGCCTTGAACCATTCATTTCACGTCACGGTGCGACTTGGTTTAGTTCAGTTTCACCCACAGCAACAAAAATAGAAGCATTTCCAGTTTTACCGTCCGTGGAAAAACTATAAAAAAAGACTCAAAGAAAAGTAGAACTGCATTATTTTAGATTTGGAGCTTACAAAGAAGTGCGACACCTAGTGGTAGATTTAGGTAAAGCTGTTTGGTGTTCACTAACAGTCTGTTTCTCTCTTTCAGGCCAGAGCGACTCTGGAGCGGGAATACATCAGCCTGCTGTCCATCGGCACAGAGAGGAGAGTGGAAGAGGTGACACACACACACACACACACACAACATAACACGCACACACCACACACACACACACACACACAAATGTAATGTCAAACCAGTGGTGAAGAGTAACTAAGTGCATTTCATTAAATAATCACTTGTATGTATTTTGTTCAAATTATTTATTAACAGTACAAACAAAACAATACAAATAAACATGCCTCATTGTAAATAAAAAAATGTATCCCAAATTCTAAAGCATTTTCTTTTCACGCAAAGGAAAACAATTATTAATATTATTTTTTTATATAAAAAGAATAAACAAATGAATGAATTAAAAACCCAAGTCCAAATAAATACTATACAAAAAAATGTAATTCACAAAAATAATAACACACCTCTCTTCCTCCTCCTCCTCCTCCTCTTCCTCTTCCAGGACGATGATAAGAACTTCCGGAGAGCTCCCTCATGGAGGAAGAAGTTCCGACCCAAAGACGTGCGCGGGCCGTCCGACACGCTGCCCGCTAACTTCAGAGTGAGCGGCGGCGGCGCAGCGTCTCCCTCCCCGCAGCCAAAGAGGAGCCAGATGGAGGGTGAGCGCTAGAAGAGTGTGTGTGTGTGTGTGAGTGTGTGTGTGTGTGTGTGTGTGTGTGGAATAGAGTGGTGCAGTGATGACATATTATTCAGTCTGTTAGCATCTCCCTGGTTCCCTCCACAACAATCTAATGGGATTTTTTACAATAATAATAATAACTTAAATGTAATAGCGCCTTTCAGGGGTCCCAAGGTCGCTTTACAGAAAAACAGGAATACAACGAAAAACAAACAAAACATTTCTATTGGGTTTTGGCTCTGTGGCAAACAAACGTACAGCTGACACGTTTTGTTCAGCAGGATAATCTGCACATGTTAACCCCACGTTAGGATTTTTTAAGGAAAAAGCTAATGTTGGGCTATAAAGGAACTACAGCACGGTCACATGACTTCACGTCACCACCGCTAAGCTAAAGGTGGCTAATGTTGGGCTATAAAGGAACTACAGCACGGTCACATGACTTCACGTCACCACCGCTAAGCTAAAGGTGGCTAATGTTGGGCTATAAAGGAACTACAGCACGGTCACATGACTTCACGTCACCACCGCTAAGCTAAAGGTGGCTAATGTTGGGCTATAAAGGAACTACAGCACGGTCACATGACTTCACGTCACCACCGCTAAGCTAAAGGTGGCTAATGTTGGGCTATAAAAGAACTACAGCACGGTCACATGACTTCACGTCACCACCGCTAAGCTAAAGGCGGCTAATGTTGGGCTATAAAAGAACTACAGCACGGTCACATGACTTCACGTCACCACCGCTAAGCTAAAGGCGGCTAATGTTGGGCTATAAAGGAACTACAGCACGGTCACATGACTTCACGTCACCACCGCTAAGCTAAAGGCGGCTAATGTTGGGCGTGATGACGTTTAGTCGTCTCATTTAGACACTTGTTAGCAACAGCCGTTTTTAAATTCACCAGTGGAGTTTTACTGACGTATTTTATGTCGTAGAATCAAAATGTCTTCAGCTTGTGTTAACCACAGACGCTATTTCAGGCTGACAACCAAAAGCACATTCAAAAAAACAACTTTGAGACGAGGGAACAGGAAAATGCCGACTCAATTTTTAAGTTTTAGGACTCATCCCTGCACCACTCTATATGCTCCGTCATTTCTTAACTACTACTCATGTTGAAACCCCTCTGACGGGCCCAGATTATCCGAACTCTCTTTAATTCTCCTCGTTGCTCTGCTGCTGTGCTCTTTGTTAACGATGCTGTGACTAACGGCATGTCTCTGCATGTGATTTTGCCAACATGGACCACAGGAAGTCAGTCTATACAGAGGCTGGACACGGCCACAGTCAGGACCTACTCTTGTTAACACACAACGGTAAGATCTCACACTCTAAAGAAAATAAATGCAGACACACACACACACACACACACAGAATGGCTCCTCTCCTTTTCTCCAGGCAGGAAGCAGCTTTCTCGTTCTGGGCTTTAATAACGCATGTTGTCCGCCTCTCCTCTCTTTCTCTTTCCCTCTTCTTTCTTTCTCCGATCATCTCTCTCTTCCCCTTCTCAGTTTATCCTCATTATTTCTATAGGTAACCGCTGGTCAGAGGATGAAGGGGAGTTCCCCGCATACAAGACCCGGATGATGAACTGAAATGGACACTAAAATGTCAGAGAGACTTACTCACCAATCTCAGTATCCCTAGAGGAGACTTTTTAGACATTTGTTATTATATATTTATGTAAACCAATGGGACATTTAATTGATTTTAGAATTACTATGTAATCCTTTCTTTTTCCCTCTTTAATCAACCCACTTTTTAAACAAATGTACCCACTGTGCCCGTATTAAGCTCAGATGTAACTGAATGTGTCTGGAGTTTGTATATTTCTACCGACAGACATTTTATCTAATCTTTTTTATAATCCTGATTCTATTGACCAGATGTATGTTTGTTTCCTCCTCATTGATTTCTAATCAATTTATGGTTAAGTGACTTTGATATGTGATAATTCATATCCTTTTGACCCCTTTTTTTTCTTTTTGTAGCTTATTTCCTGTGATCTGTGTAAATGCGGCTCTTTAGGATGTGTGAATATCAGACTAATTGCTGGAGTTTCACACACTTTGCTCGACACTGTGAGTCGTCCGTCGCCGTTTGGATAACTGCTGGCAAGATGGCGGCGACACATATCATGTGAAACACAGAGTGTATTTCCCTTTTTTCTTTATTTTCCATATCTGCAAAACCAAAATGAAACTCTTGAATTTTAAAAGCCATATAACGGTAGCGTTAAAAAACTAAAACAAGAGGGCTTCTATCGGATGCAACAGAATTCCAGGTTTTCTATAGTCGACTTTGCATGCAGAAACTTCTCCACTTTACCCACCCAGCGCGCCCCTTTAATAAACCCCCCCCACCTCTGGAGAAACACACCGATGCACGAGGACTTGTGTGGAAACTCCTTCGATGGACCAACTTCACTGAGGCCTCAGTCAAAACCTTTTTTCTAAAAAAACACTTTGTACGAAGATTTCATATCAAGCCTTATTGTTTCTTAACTCCTCTTTCTGTCGTCTGTTCTTATTTATTATTACTCGCCCACATCGTGTTTTATCTCCGTTTGAATGTCTCCCAACACAGGTTCCAACATTCGCTTTTTTTTTTATTAAAGGCGGATGGGAGGAACTGAAGTTTTCTTACATTAAAGCTTAAAGTAGTTTGTGATTTTAGTCGTTCATTCATGCTCAATGCAAATCATGTTGCTGTTGTTTTACCCGCTCTCCCCCTCGAGTCTTCTGATCTTGTAACAATGATGTACAGTCTGAGTACTTATAAACTATTTTTATCACAATATTATTTATTGCTTACTTTCAATAAAATACTGAAACTCATTTTCCACTGCAGATAAAAAAAAAGACTAAAGTGTGTATTTTGAGAATCTTTCTTCCTGCTTTAAGTTGTTTTGTTAGTTTTCACATTAAGGCTCTGTTTCTGCTCATGTTAGGGTTCATAGTGTTTAGTCTCTACTGTGAGAGAAACGTCCTCTAGAGCAGCCGTGTCAAACTCTATTTCATCGCGGGCCACATCAGCATTATGGTTGCACTCAAAGGGCCGGTTGTAACTTTAAGACTATATAAAAATACATATATAAATATTTAATATATATAAATAATGTATTATATTACATTATTGCCTCTGCATTGGATTATTATCGGATAGGGTAATAACTTCATAATTAACTACGTCTGAAAGCAGAAGTCTACGGCAAATAATTGGAAGTCTCTTCGGTGTGCATGTCACAAAATGATTTTTTTTTTTTTTTAAACCCAAATTCTGGAAAAAATGTGGAATTTTGAAGTCAAATTCTGAACAAAATTCATATTTGAGATGCATTGTGGGACATGTAGTTTATGGGCAACGTGCTTCTGTAAATCGGCATGTAACCGTATAATAAACGTATTATATTCTTTCAGAGCTCTTGTGGAGCCACAGAAAATGAAGTTGCGGGCCTGATTTGGCCCCCGGGCCTTGAGTTTGACCCCCCTGCTCCGGAGGGAACACGGGGATTTTATCCTTTGCAGAACATTTGCACACAAAGATATACCGACTACAGGAAAGGTCATGAGTTAAAAATGTGGTAATAATCAGAATTTAACTACTTCTGCATGTTTTCAGGAAGTGTTGCAGAGATACATTGTTGGGGAAAGTCAAACACTTTATTTTAAGAGTCCATATTTTTTTAATCATTTCCTACAAGTACTATTTTTGGTAAATTTTAATTACAATTAAGACTGCACGACTCAAATATGCCAGCTGAACATGCTAACTTGTTTATAAAGATTTACAAATGTGTAAAGGAGCTTGACTCTTCTTTCTATAAGTTATATTAACCATATAAACATTCAACCTCCCTTTCATGTCTTATTGTTTTCGTGACATTTTATCAAAATCAAGACATGTTAAATAAAATATTCAGCTGGAGTAAGAAGTGTATAGAAAAAACGATTTAAAATATTGTTGAACATTTAATTAATTAGAATTGAGCTTATTGCCCGGATACGTTTACACATACAATGAATGTGCTGTGGTGTGTGTGGTGGTGCGAACATTAAAAACATAAGAAAATGAGTTGTAAGAGGAGGTCAGAAATATAACGATTATAAAAAGAATAAAGACAAGTATTTACACCAAATTTAAGTATACAAAATAACCCTAAAGAGACTTAGTACAATCAATATAACACTGACAAACTGCAGTATATTGGTGGAGAAATTACGTGTTTGAGTCAAATGGGTTTTACAGAGGAAGTTTGTATCACAGAGTATATCAACATTAGTCTTATTTTTATTTAAATGTTTTCTTTATTTGTGCATTTCCAAAAATGAACTAGTGGACTAACTGTTTAAGGTACAACATAAGTAGGATTATATAATAAAAGTAAATAGAATTCCTTTATTGTCATTGTAGAGTGTTACGTTCCCTCCTGGACTAGGGCTACAAAGGGAAGTAACCAAATATAAAATAACCGGGAGAGAGAAAAAAGGAGAAGAAACTGACTGCTGAAGCCACAAGGTGAGGTTTTAATCAGTCAAAGAAAGTAAAGAGGGCTCACCAGCCAATTTGAAATGCAAACTTACGACAAACCAAACCAACTTTCTCATAAAAGAAAGCGACAACAGTAAACCATAACAATACTCAGAACTTCTACAAGTTGCACGTCCCACGTAGACAACATAACACCACTGCTGCACAGATCACCCACTGCCATCCATGCCGCTCACAGGAGAAGGAAGAGAGAGACTGCAGCCTTCCTCAGGTCCTGTATGGAGGCCCTGATTGGGGATTGGGAGCACCTAAGGGAGAGGCTGCACCTGGAGGCAGACAATCAGGGGGAGGGGGGGAGAGAGACACACACACATACGGCACGTACTGTAACATAGCGGTACAACGACATTTTACAAATCTTGTCAGTGCATAACAAGCAATAAAATAAAACATTGATGTATTGGTACCGGGCGTCACTTTGTTAGAAAAAGAGGTGGGGACGATTTCTTCAGATCAGCACAGCAGAAGACAAAAGATGTCCCTCCATTTGGTATTGAACCACGAGCACCTGCATGAAGAACCAATGCAGAGACCTCTGGACCACTATGTGTGTTTAAAACATTGCTCGCCCAACTATAGATCTTTCTATGATGGGATTTGGAGGGAATGTATAGCCTACCTTTTATTCACACAACGAGCGCACAGGTGAGGAGGACAGAACATGACATGAATAAATGCATAAATACAGTAAAATAAATTCAAGAATAAACACGTAGGCCTACTTTTATCTTAAGTACTTGTGAACAACAAACCCAGCATTAAATAAATGTGGAAATAAATACAGGAATAAATAAATACAAGAAACAATTAAATATGATATTAACAATATTAAATTAATTAATTAAAGTTGAGAATAAAACAGAACACATTATTATATATCTTTAATATATTTCCACATTTAGTATCACTTACATTTATATGTGTATTAATTTCTGTGTCTGTGCGTGTTTCACAATATGTTGTTCTGCTTTAGCCTTGTTGTATTCTGTGGATACGACAACATTTATAACAAATGTACCTTCAATTGCTCTGAAAGTTTCACCAAGTTCACGTGTCTTTAACAATATCTTTGAGTTGCTCTCATATTTGATTTCACTTCCTCTGACCAGTCCCACTTTTATTTGGAAGCTTTTAGTTGCACACAGTGCGAGGAGAAACACTGTGGCTCTTCTCTCTTCAATACATATTTCAAAAGCTTACAGCACAGGGAATTCCTGTCGTTTTCAGGTTCTGTATAAACTACAAAGCCCCGTGAGACAAAAGTACAATTTTTGATATTGGGCTAAATAAATAAACCGTAATTGACTTTGATGGATTTAGCGCAAGAAGTAAACCTAACTTCAGAGCCCTCAAGAGCCACATATAAATGTTTATTAGCGTCAAAAATGGTGTTGCTATTAAAGGTTTTGCTACTACCTAAAACTCAGTAACAGGAGTAAGGGATGGATTTCTAACAGGTTTGAGATCTTTGATTTTGAAGCTCTTCTCCACTACAGCAGTGAGATGACGCACAAATTTAACAAGCAGCACACTACACACTATAGGATAAATCAACATGATAACTGTCTGCATGGATTGAAACCACCACCTTCTGACTCAAAGACAACAGCTCTTCCTCTCAGCTACAATACAATTCATTTAATATTAATATATATATATATATATTAAAACAGTTTTGTGGTCTAATAACTTTTTGGTGGGCCCTCTTCTTCTTTTATTAAATTGTTTCATTCATAATAAATATGTTCCACTCAATGAATTCTCAGATTTGTCAATCAAACGTTGTTGAAATGACGACATCACCGGAAGTGACGCCGGTTTGTTGCTAGGGACGAGAAAAACATGGGAACAAAATATTTATATTATTTTTTATTTATTTATTTTTCTCTTTTTTTTTTACTTGAAAATCTCAGAATTCTGAATCAGAACTCAGTCAGAAGCCATCTTTTTTTAAAACTGTTGGTCACATCCCAAAACCATCTTCTCATGTGGACATAATCCTCTCCCTATCCTACTTGAGTCTATGAATAAACTCTTTCTGCCCGGGTCACTGTCATGGATGTATAATAAAGGTTACTGTCCCTTTAAGAGTAAAAACAGAAGAGGGGAAAAGTTTGAGGACATGCGCGATCCAAAGCAGAAAGCGTCACCTTTAGTTTAGTTTTTCCTCTATGTGTTGTGTGTTTACAGGACATGGTAAGTTTTTATAACTCTACTTTATGTTATCTTGCAGTTAAAAGAAGAAAGATTGTGTTTTAGTGAATAGAAATGTCCACAGTTGGTGAGAGGAAGTTGAGGCACACAGAGGAATCGGCAGGAAAAGGAATTTAGTGCACAAACAACACTTAGGAAGAAACACGTTAAATAACATCAAATAACAGCGTTTTATTAACGTAATCTGCTTTATATGGGTTGAAAGTTTGAGAAAGACACAGTGAGACGATGCTGGGCGTGTCAAGCTTATATTTATATATTTAACATGTAGTGAAAAATAACGGTACATTGGATTCACCTGTTTTGTGAATTAGTTTGTGTTGTGACATATCCGCTCATTGTTCACACACGTAGTATCCTGTGGCCTTTATTGTGTGTTTGTGCACGTCACCACAATTATAGCCCTCTTTTTAACCGTACAATACAACGTTATACTTATACTATTAATACAGAAACAACTAAAAGTGATCAGATTTGCTTCTAAAACTGACTTTTGGGAAATATCTATCAGAGAAATGGTAAAAATCCACTGTTGCTCTATGGAAAGGGTTCAAGAAGAAAGGTTAACACTTACTCTTGTAATAAGAGAAGCAACAATTAAACATATTTAAAGGAATTTGTAAAAGATATGTATTTGTGATAACAAAAATATTTAATCACAAATTAGGTTTAAACTAACAGAGTTATCATAGTGACCCCAGACAAAGATAAAATGAACAAATGTGTTTGAAGTCTTATTAAATGTTGAGTTTTCTGCAGGTCACTTAAAGAAGATTCACAGTCTTATTATGGGTTTTTAAATGTACATTTATATAATCAAGATCTAAAGTTTCAAAGGGTTTATTGTCTTATAAATAGCAGCGTAGTTTCAGCAGTGAACATGTACAGTCTTAGTTCATAATGCAACATACAATATGCTTAAGACATAAACAAAATATTAATAAAGTGCACAAAGAAATAGGAATACATTAATCTAAAAGGAAACATAACAAATATTAGAAAATAAATATTAAAAGAAAAAAGTAAAAAAAGTTTTAAGTAAAAGAAAAATAGTGCAAAGAAAAATAGAAAAACAATAAATTATAAGAAAAATCAAATCAAATTAAAATGCTAACAAATAATGCAAGAAAAAAAAAGTCAAAATAAAGTCAAATAAAATACAAATATTGCAAGAAGAAGTGCAAATAATAAAAATTAAATAATAGTGCAATTGACTCATTATGCAAGTTAATGTTAAAATAAGTAAACTAAATACATGCAAAATGGAATATGTAATAACATGTATATTCATGGGTGTTTTATTTAACCATCATCTGTTCCTAACAAATCTGTTTAAAAACCACTTTGTTTTCAAGATTCAAGGCTTGTATTGTCATTACAAAGCTACAGTGTTTATGTCAATGAAAATCTTAGGTCCCAGGCTCCTCCAACAGTGCAACACAATACAACAGATAATAGTGCAAGTAAATATAATAAAATAGAATAGAAGTAGTGTGCCATAAGAGACTCTATACAAGTGATAAATAATTTATAATTTGTAAGTTGCAAGTTCGGATTTAACTTGAGTTATTCATCTCTCAGAGTGAAGATGGATGAGGATGTGTTCGAGGTCGCTGGGAGGACGGAGTACCTGTACCTGGTTCAGGAGGAGGAGGTGCAGGAGGAGGTGCAGTACGCCCGTCACAGACACTACATCAGCCCCCTGCTGGTGCTGTCGCGCCGCTGCGTCCTCTTCATCCTCCTCTGCGTGCTCGCCCTCCTCTCCCTCGCCTCCTACCTGGCCTACGTGGCCCAGACGCTGCCTTCAGGAGCCGCGCAGGTCACCACCTCCTGCGGGGCATTCAGGGGCCGACACGTGAGTCTAAACACTGCAGACACTAGTGTTTAGATAATCGCCTAGTATTTTAAAGGTCCCCTATTATACTGTTTTTCATCAATATATTATAGGTCTCAGATATATACAAAACATGTCTCTGAAGTGTTTGGCTCCAAACACCAAACAGATCATTGCAGCATCCCACAATCCCCTCTGTTTCAGCCCTGTTTCAAAAGTGCTGATTCTCTGTCTGTTACTTTAGATGAAAATAAGGAGCCCCTCCCCACGCCCCTCTGAGAGATATTTGGTTAAAAAGAACACAGTGGTGCTCTAGGAGGAGATTCAGGTGATAAGGTGGGGGGGGGGGTTACCTTGGTTGGTGATTGGCTAATGGTTACACAAGCCAAAAAATCGTTATGACATCATAAAGTGTCCAAAATCTGATCAGCTCATTTTCAGACAGGTTTTTATATAAATGGATCAGGACAAAAAGAGAGAGAATCTTTTTTCCTGAAACTTTCAGAGTCTCTTTACACAGAGGGGACACATGTTGATGTAGAAGAGACATGAAGAAGAGGGGACACATGTTGATGTAGAAGAGACATGAACAAGTGGATTTTGCATAATAGGTGACCTTTAACATATCTTTTGCTTCCTTATCTCTCAGATAAATGGCGCCTATTCCTTTAAGGGCATGCCGTACGCCGCCCCCCCCGTGGGCCCTCTGCGTTGGGCCCCTCCGGCCCCCCCGCTGTGTCGTGGCGGGGTTTCGGACGCGGGTCGTTTCCGCAGCATGTGTCCTCAGGTGCGTCCTCTGAAGGCGGAGGGGAAGGTGTTGGGACAGGAGGACTGCCTCTTCATCAACGTGTGGACCCCCGCTCTGCAGCCCGCCCACAGACTGCCCGTCATGGTGTGGATCCACGGGGGGTTTCTGCACATGCTGAGTGGGGGGGAGCCGGGTTACTCCCCCACTGAGAAGCTGGCGGCGGACACAGAGATGGTGTTTGTCAGCTTCAACTACAGACTCAACGCCTTCGGGTTCATGGCTCTGAACATGCTGAGGGAGGGGTCTCCATCCAACACCTCAGGTCAGACTGTGTTCACACCGGGGGGAAATCAATACAGTTTATACCAGCGGTGTCCAAACTATCGGCCCTCATCAAATTCAGAAAGTATAATGGAATATGGCTCACAAATGAAACTTGTGCTTGTCTTATACTGTACTTCTTAAGTACTTCTCATGTGTTAATAAGACCACTTTTCAAATAAATTCAGTCAATTAAAGTTGGAAACATTTTCTAACATATCTTATATCTAGAAAAAAGCCCAATGACTTATTTACATAACAAGCTTGAAATAAACCTTCATATTTCTCCTTATTATAATCAATCTGAGGCTTCTGTTTTAAGGGATGAGCTAAACACTCACAACACTAGTCCATGGTGTTTAATAAAGACGAAAAACATACAATATACAACTCCAGACCACACGGTCAGCAGAAAGTATCAGAGCCATTCGCCCTCTCCTCTACGTTATGTCCCAAAACCAGCATCCAACATGTGACCTAAATACCAACAAACCACACACACATGACAAATGCCGGAAGTGATAAACAATAAGAATTAAACGTGATGCAAACAGAAATGAAGATAATAATAGAAATAATAAGCAATGGCAAAACAAGCATTTTGGCTCCTACACATACAGTATATATAAGTTTACATACTCACATATATTTAGTGCCTCTACTGGGACATGTCTCCATGCTCTAATGTTCAAAAAGCTCTTTATTTTTCTCATACTGCCTGTGCTGCAGCACCTCTTTTCACCCTCTGTCTGAAACCAGAGCCCAGTCTGCTCTGATTGGTTAGCTGGCCGGCTCCGTTGTGATTGGTCAACAGCTTAGGCTAAGGGGCGGGACATCTCTATCATGCACAATGTGTTAAAAGCTAAAAAATAGTGATGTCATTACGTTCTGGAAGTAAACAAAGGAGTCCAATGGAGCCCTTTCAGGCAGGGGGGGGGGGAGTGTGTGGAGGGAACACAGGGATTTTAGCCTTTGTAGACCAATTACATGCACCAAAAACCTGTATAATGCACAACAAGAAAGGGAACACACTCATTTGAAATGGTTTTGCAGCTTTATAAGTCTTTAAACAGCTTATATCCAACTTCTACAAAGCATTAAAGAGGTTTTTCTGGATCATTTGGGTGCTCTTTAACAAGCCGTTTACCTCTTGACTGATGCAATATTAATTGTATTGACTTTTTTGTACCAGTCTGATTGGATGCTAAAAGAAGTCTTTACATTCCCATTAAGATGTGCATATTTACCCATGTGAGTCAGAGGATTTATTTTTGTAATATTTGCATCCTTGTGTTGGGGGATTCCTGTTACATAATCAAACACGCCTGCTGTGAAAGGACCTGCAGACAGTGACAGAAAGATATTATTAATTTGAGTACTCCTGACACCATGGCCCATTTCCTCGCTCCCTAGGCTTGAGAAGAGTTATTTTTAGTTTGAGCTGGTTGTTTCTGGACGCCTGAAATAAGGCCACATCAAATCTGGTGTTTTTTTCTGCTGCTAATGGACCCCTCTTCTTCGTCCATCTTCCTCAGGGAACTACGGCTTCATGGACCAGATCGCAGCTCTGAAGTGGGTCCAGGAAAACATCCACGTGTTCGGAGGAGATCCTGAGAAAGTCACCATATTCGGACAGAGCTCAGGTGTGAACACTTTTTTAAGTATACAAAATGTGTGACCAGTAAAGCGACGTTTTGATTTGATTGAGCATTTGTCCTAAATGTGTTGCTCATATTACAGAAAGTGAATTTGTCAAAAAGTAGTCCGACCCTGAAGGCAGCATTTCCCTGGTCCAATCGGATTCCTCCATGTGATTGAATTATTGCAGAAAATCATCTCTGTGTCCAACAAATGTTTATGATACTTATACGTTTTGTCCAGCAGGGTAATCTCCACATATTAACACCACTTTATGATTGTTGAAGTAAAAGGATACAAATATATATATACAGTCAAGTAACTTTAAAATAAGAAATGAATTAAAAGGAACATATATACATACATATTTGGGTCCTATATACATATTAGATATAAAGGAAAAGGACCAATTCCTGTAGCTCTCTTCATGGCTAGAGAAGAGAACGGGACAGGGACAGTTTAGTATCTTCTGAGATGTGTCTATTATAAAATGTAATATTTGTCTCTTATTTCTATTAAACCTACTGTATGTATGTTATTGTGTGTAAGGGGGACGTCGGTGTGGACCATGATGATGTCTCCGCTGGCGAAGGGTCTGTTCCGGGCGGCGGTGGATATGAGCGGCTCGTACGTCTACAAGGCCACGCTGGAACAAGCCGAGTCCGACAACCTGCTGTTCCTGCAGAGGACGGGCTGCAGTGACCCGAGCTGCCTGAGACGCCTCCCCGTCACCGACGTCCTGAAGGTACCAACTCTGCACATCCTGTACAATATCACTATCCTTGATGTGGTTTTGAACATGATATGGCGTTTTATCTCGCTTCTATTTTGAGCAAAACACATCATAGACATGTTTTTTATATATTTGTATATATCTGCGACCCATAATGTATGCCTAAAAATAGCATGGTAGGAGATCTTTAAATGATGTCACCAAAAACTGTTTGTAAAAGTCAACTATGTGTTGTATATATCTGAGACCTATTATATATTGATGAAAAACAGTATAATAGGGGACCTTTAATATTTTTATGAGTGATTTAAAAAGGGTTTTTGGTAAGACAACTCCCCCGCTCCTCCCCAGGCCATCCCATGGCAGGAGTTCCCGTCCTGGGCTGCAGACGAGTTGACGGACCTCCCCCTCAGAGGACACTTCGTGGGCCCCGTGGCGGTGGTAGACGGATACGTGTTGGAGGCTCCTCCCTTCGAGGTGTGGGAGAAGAAGAAAGGAAACTATAACGACGTCCCGTTTGTTATCGGGACGACGGAGCAGGAGGCAGACTTCAGGTGAGAGGACGCCTGGTTCAGGTTCCTTACTGTCAGCTGATAGGATAGGATAGGATAGGATAGGATAAGATAAGATAAGATAGGATAGGATACGATACGATAGGATACGATAGGATAGGATAGGATAGGATAGGATAAGATAAGATAGGATAGGATAGGATAGGATAAGATAGGATAGGATAGGATAGGATAGGATAAGATAGGATAGGATAGGATAGGATAGGATAGGATAGGATAGGATAGGAAAGGATAGGATAGGATAGGATACGATAGGATAGGATAGGAGGTACTTTATTGATCCCAATTTGGGAAATGTTTGTATTGCAGCAGCATAAAAGACATGGCATTATGCATGCTTCTAGGTAACATTAAGCTGTCTATGGCTCTTTTCTGCTGTAACAATGTACATTTCCCCTCTGTGGGACGAATGAAGGTATTCTCATTCTGAATAAAAAATAAAAAGACTAGAAATAAACAAAAAAGTAGAAAATATACATGTTGAATTTACAAATTAACAAAAACAAAATATAAAGCAAGTTATTATATATACATAAGTATGTGATTAAACTTGTGTGTGTGTGTGTGTGTGTGTGTGTGTGTGTGTGTGTGTGTGTGTGTGTGTGTGTGTGTGTGTGTGTGGTGTGTTGTGTGTGTGTGGTGTGTGTGTGTGTGTGTGTGTGTGTGTGTGTGTGTGTGTGTGTGTGTGTGTGTGTGTGTGTGTGTGTGTGTGTGTGTGTGTGGTCTCTGCAGCCCACGAGCTGAAAACATCTCTTCTTGGACCTGGGGCGACTACAGCTGGTTTGTGACAGGTAACAGCTGTTTAATTAATTAATGTGTATTAATACATTTAATGCAACGTTAATTAAATGTCATGCTCAGATTCATATCAGTATGTAGTGTCTCTACTTTAAAGAGTCCTCTCCTGCTGATGTTCAGGTGTATATCAGTATGTAGTGTCTCTACTTTAAAGAGTCCTCTCCTGCTGATGTTCAGGTGTATATCAGTATGTAGTGCTCTACTTTAAAGAGTCCTCTCCTGCTGATGTTCAGGTGTATATCAGTATGTAGTGTCTCTACTTTAAAGAGTCCTCTCCTGCTGATGTTCAGGTGTATATCAGTATGTAGTGTCTCTACTTTAAAGAGTCCTCTCCTGCTGATGTTCAGATGTATATCAGTATAGTGTCTCTACTTTAAAGAGTCCTCTCCTGCTGATGTTCAGGTGTATATCAGTATGTAGTGTCTCTACTTTAAAGAGTCCTCTCCTGCTGATGTTCAGGTGTATGTCAGTATGTAGTGTCTCTACTTTAAAGAGTCCTCTCCTGCTGATGTTCAGGTGTATATCAGTATGTAGTGTTTCTACTTTAAAGAGTCCTCTCCTGCTGATGTTCAGGTGTATATCAGTATGTAGTGTCTCTACTTTAAAGAGTCCTCTCCTGCTGATGTTCAGGTGTATATCAGTATGTAGTGTCTCTACTTTAAAGAGTCCTCTCCTGCTGATGTTCAGGTGTATATCAGTATGTAGTGTCTCTACTTTAAAGAGTCCTCTCCTGCTGATGTTCAGGTGTATATCAGTATGTAGTGTCTCTACTTTAAAGAGTCCTCTCCTGCTGATGTTCAGGTGTATATCAGTATTTAGTGTCTCTACTGGGAAATGTCTTCATGCTTCACTGTTCAAAAAGCTCTTTATTTTTCTCATACTGCCTGAGCTGCTGCACCTCTTTTCACCCTCTGTCTGAAACCAGAGCCCAGTCTGCTCTGATTTGTTAGCTGGCCGGCTCTGTTGTGATTGGTCAACCGCTTAGAGATGTCCCGCCCCTTAGCCTATCATGTACAATGTGTTGGAGCGCTAGCCAATAGTGTAACATCATGATGTAACTATGTCCAGGAAGTCAACATCCAATGGAGCCGTTAAAGATGAGATAACCAATGGCAATCAAACCTAAAAATGTAAACATCAGTCAGGACATTAAAAAACATTTATGATATGCTAAAACCTTAACAAATATAATCAAAAACATTGACAAAATATATTTTAAATAAATACGATTGGATGACTGGATCATTTTACAAGTTGCCGTTAACAGTGCTTATAATGCTCTAATTCATTTTGAGGATGAGTCGCCTTCTGTTATTGTAAATATATTGAGTACCAGTCAGAAGTTTGGACACACCTTCTCATTCAATGGTTTTTTTTATTTTAATATGTTTCTACCTCGTAGATTAATACTGAAACATCCAAACTATGAACGAACACATATGGAATTATCTAGTAAACATAAAAGTGTTACAAAATCCAGAATATGATTTTTATTTTAGATTCTTCAAAGTAGCCCCCTTTTGCCTCGATGACAGCTTTGCTCACTCTTCTCTCAGCATTCTGCAGTAGCAGCTAAATATAAATCATATTCTGGATTTTGTAACACTTTTTTGTTCACTAGATCATTCCATATGTGTTCTTTTATAGTTTTGATGTCTTCAGTATAAACCTACAATGTAGGAACAATTAAAAACGCTTTGTAAGTATTAATAGCATTAGTTGTATTGTTAAGTACAAAGAATATCCATTAATCTTAGCTCACTTTTAGCTGACTATTTTAACTGTTTATATATTACATTTTTGGATTCTTGTACCACATTCCTGCATCGTTTCTGAACATCTTTAGATTACCACTGGATTTAGTTAACGACCAACAGGTGTGTTCACATTTTGATCTGTTTTTTGTGTGTTTCGTGTCAACGCTGCCGGACGAGTAGCGTATCAAAATGTGTGGCGGAAGAAGGAGAATAAGATGAGATAAGTATGTTGAATACTATACTGTGTGTGGCTTCGCCGGTCACACAGAATAAAAAACTTCGAATGAGAAGGTGTGTCCAAACTTTTGACTGGTAGTGTATCTGTAAATATAATCCTGTCTTGTATATCCTCTTCGCTTCTCCTCACAGATAAACTCCGGTCCTTCTCTGAGACCCTCCCCAGTGATGCACTGGAGTTGTACCCGAGCTCGGCCCCCTGTCCGACGGGAGACCGCTGCCCGGAGCGCAGCTTCACCTCCATGGTGTCCGACATCCGGGTCACCTGCCCCAACAACGACCTCGCCAGGAGGGCCGCAGGTGAACTGCTTCACACCTGATACCACGAAATATGTTTTAAATGGGAACAAGTAATCTGGTATTATTTATATCAGGGGTGTTAAATATTTGAAGGGCCGGGCCACTCACTAGAGTTATATTGCTTCATAAGTTAAGTTATAAGTTGGCAAAGTCAATCAAATGTAGGTAAAAAATGCTTGTTATTTGAATCTGCTTTAAGAAAAATAAACAGCCTACATCACAGCTCTCCAGAGAGTTTCATATATTTTGTTAGCAGCTCATTCCTTACAACAGGAGCCTCAGATTGATTATCATAAGAGGAAATATGAAGGGTCTATTTCAAGTTTGTTATGTATATAAGTTATTGGGCTTTTTTCTTCTCGACTTAGATTTGTTAGAACATATTCTCAAATGTAATTGACTGAATTTATTGTAAATTGGGACATGAATACTGTGTACTATATGTTTACAGATATATTTAATAAGTACAATACAAGAAAAGCTTAAGTTTCATTTGTGGGCCATATTCCATTATACTTTTTTAATTTGTTGAGGGCCACGGGCCGTAGTTTGGACACCTCTGATTTACAAGCACTAAAACCTATACTGTATAAAACACTTCAGGAAAGGGAAAACAACCAAAAAAAGTACATTAGAGCCCCTTAAATGTAAATGTGTTGGTCTGATCCCCCTCCCTGTGCTCAGAGGCTCTGGACAGCCCGGTGTACCGGTACGTTGTGACGCACACCCCCTCCGGCCCGGTGAACGTGTCCGGAGACCTGCTGCCGTTCCCCAGCCGCTTCTCCTTCCACTTCCTGGACACCCTCTCGTTCTTCAGAGGACTGGAGGCGGCGCTGGGGAAGAAGCTCTCTGACGGAGACCGGAGCTTCCAGGATCTCATCACAAAACACCTCGTCACCTTCGCCAAGACAGGTCAACATGCTTCCTGTGCATGTGATTACGTCTGTGATCAATTCAGAATCAAAAATGGAGATGCTGTTAAGTGTTGTGACGCCTTGAAATACGCTTTAAATTAGATGGTCTTCTTCTGCAGTTTCACGGACTGTGCGTCCTCTAACCTGACCTGTAATGATAAAATAGCACACATTTCTAGCTTATCCGTATTTTGGGTTTTCTTTGTCCTAAGGGATCACACCTGTGTATTTTTCAGCAAACTCTGGAGAACAAGAAATGGCATCATCACTCATCCTTTGGCAGTCTGATAAGCTAAAGGGTTGTCAGAGTGTGTGTGTGTGTGTGTGTTTGTGTGTGTATGTATGTGTGAGGGCTTCTTAACCTAACCCTTACCCTTAAACTACAACATTTTTAAATGATTCTATCCTGTATCAGCCATTAAAAACATTTCACTAAGGGATCCTCAATAAATAACCGTCTGAATGAAATAAAATCAATCTTTCAATACCTCAGTACTAACTTAGCCATATTAGTAAACATTTGCTTCTATATCATGTGACCCATTTACTCTCAAGCAGGCAGTCTTATTTACAGAACTGCATAGACTTAACAAGGGTTGGTTCACAAACACATTACTTCATTTAACCTAGAGTAGAGTCAGGTTTGCATGTCTTCACAACAAAACAATGAAATGAAAACAATGATATGAAAACGAAAAAACAGACGTGTGCCTTTCCAGATATCCTGGCTAATCTGTATATTTAAAAGACTCCAACGATGTGTCCAGTTCTCTTTATACATCCATGAAAACCCTCCTCTTCTGTCCTGCAGGTAAGATGGCGGACGAGTGGCCAGAATACCCAGCAGCCACTGCTCTCCTGTCCGACCAGCTGTCCACGGTGCAGAGCTACTCGTCCGCTCGCTGTCAGCTGTGGGAGGAAAACGGTCTCTTTGCGTACGCCTGGACCAACTGACCAACCACTGACCTTCATCACTTACTCCTCTTCACTGGACTTTATTAAAATCACTGCTTTGGATCTCACGCAAAACCGACTGTGAGTTTAAAAGCGCACCGTAAATGTTGCAAAGATGTGTTTGAGATCTACTAAGCTTAATTTTGAAGTATTATCAAGTATTAAAAACAGTCGTACCTTTTTGTAAATATCTGCAGAACTGCATACAATTAACAAGAGTTGGTTCACAAACACATTACTTCATTTAGCCTAGAGTAGATTCAGGTTTTTAGATATATATTCACAATAAAACAATGAAAGAGTGTTATTTCTTAAGAAAAAACCGATGTGTCTTTCCAGATGGCTAATCTGTATTATTAAAAGACTTCAATGTGGAATTTGAAATACCTTTTACTGAAGGAATAGGAAACCTTAAAGGCATACTATGTGGGATTTATCCGTTTCTCTTGGTGCTTGCAAGAACAAAGGTGTGAATCAGAGTAATAAAACATTATTGTATGACTTATTTTAGCAGCAGTTACTCTCTAAAGCACAGATAAACCCATCCACTGAACCCCTCGAGGTGATGCATTGCCAAATGTTGTGTGTATGCAGATAAAGGGCTTGAAATGTCCAACCAATGATGCCAAAAACATTCAGTATGCAGAAAAATAAGCGGAAAATAAGAATATCTAACGGCTATCTGCATAAAGAAACCATGACACACTTCTAGAAGGACATAGGTGATGATTAAGGGGTATTTTGTTAGGAATATATGTATTTTTTGGAAAGTCCTGCATTGTATACCTTTAATTTTCCATTTGGCTTCGTACAACTAGTGGGAAAGTATTTTTTGTTCTTTGTGTAAACTGAGTTGGAGTAAAGTTACTGTACACAGAACTGAGAGTTGGTTAAAAGTGAATAACAGTGTATCGTATAATCAAAGAAAATGGGAATCAGGATGTGTCAGGGACCATTGTATGTCGTCATTTTGTGTGTTAGGTCCTTGTAAAGTGGCAAGAAAGTGATTTAATTGGCAATACACAAGTAATACTATTGAACGTTAGAAACATTTCCTGTCAAGTAAAGTTGACATACGTTTCTAAAATCAGGGAAATTATTGTGGTAAAAAGGGAATATTTTTGAATAACTTTGTTAAACCTGTGAATATGTCGGTTCAATTTCTGAAGTCCTGCAGTTTGCACCATTTCCTAACCTCTCCTCTTTGCACTTTCCTGTGAATTATTTTATAACATAAATATTTCTTTGCACTCATGAACGATTAAGATGCATATGAAGCTTTTAAGTAGACTACAACGGGGAGCTTAAATTCACAATGTAACTAAATCTGACACAATATATTCTTCTTTAACCACTTATGAGCTTTGCAATCCTAAATTATGATTATGTCATCATGCTTTTTTGTTTGTTAATGCATTGAAAATGTTGTCACCTATTATATGCCCAATAAAATTGACACAAAAAACATTACATCTTACATATTTACTTCAAAAAGTGTTATGCACACTGACTGTAATGTTCTGTTTTCAGGATTCAAATGTATTCTTGCAGTCGGTTAGAAATAATTGCTATTATATTTTAGTTTCATTTTGGATGCCCTTTCAAATTGATAAGATACTTTCTTTAATTTCAATTCAACTTAACTTTGTATTTATATTCAAGTCAATTGAGTAATAGTGAAATCTGTTTTTGATAACAATGCATAGTGGTATCAGTGGTATCCACCTAGCTAGCCTTATTAGCTACTAAGCTAGCTAGTTAATAATGCTAACTACAATGTACAGTGTTTTCTTTCTGCTATTATAGGTATTATATGGTTATATTTATAAAAGGACCAAACACTTTATGACTATACACTTGAACATTTTTTATGTTATAGTGTTCTTAAAATAGTTCTGTGTTTTTTTTTAAATTTATTTTTTACTTTTATGTATGCACCACGACACCAAGTCAAATTCCTCCTACATGTCAACCTACCTGGGCCCTTTCTCATTTCTCGAATTCCCCTCCTCGACTCCCCTCCTCGACTCCTACCCTCGTGTCTTAGTCCCGCCCACAGAAGATGCGAGAGGAGGAGTCGAGGAGGGGAACCGAGGAGAGAGGAGGGGAAGCAGCAGGCGGTTAGAGAAATGAGAACTCCTCTCCTCTGAGCTGTCATTTTAAAGAGACGTCCATTAATGATGACAGGAGGCACAGCAGCCCTCTGTCTGATGGACAGATGTGTTCATGATAACTTATATATTTACTTTGAATTCATTGACAGTGCGGTATAATGAGACAATAACAGGCTACAGATGCGGACATATATACACACACATATATATTTATACATAGATTTATATAAATATATACAATTTCAGATTCAAACAAGTATGAGAGCACTCTCATAATAACGTAACACTATCAGAGACTGGATATATCCCCCCCCCCCCCTCCTCTCTGGTCGCTACAATGAGGAGAAGAAATTTACGCATCTACGCACACACATAACAGGGCCGGCCCTGCCCCCCCCAAAATGCAGACACTCACTATGACTCGCGCATGCATGCATGTGCACGGTTGTGGCATGACCACCCAAACAGAAAGATATGGACTCAAGATGTGTGCAAATGTATTTAGTATCCTATCCATTTGAACGTGATTTAAGTGGGGGGTGGACCTAACCTCCTCTAGGGGGGTCCGGGGGCATGCTACTCCAGGAAGATTATTTGTTTTATATGAAGTTAAAAGCATCAATCTGGTGCAGCAAAATTAAGAGATCTATGGATACATCTCTCAACATATGACAGAACTGGAAGCAGATTTTCTTTTTCTTTATGGATATTTTACAAATCCCTCCTCTTTCAAACTGTATTCTCTTGTTTATTAATAACAACTTCTTTGTACTGTCATATAGTATTTGATACCTTTTTTCATCTATTCTCTTATTTTTTTATAACTATAATGATCATATAAAGGTGTGCCTTTACCTCACTGAGCTGAGGTTATCAGAGCCGCTCAGTCTGTCAGGAGAGAGCTCTCTAAAGCTCTCTCCCCCCCGCGGCCGCTTACACAGCAATGTTAATAAAAGCTGTATACGTTTTTTGGGAGTTTGATTTATTTTAAATTAACACAAATACAAAATGAAAACCTATAATTGCACTAAAACCATGATTTCAAAAAAAGAACTATTTCACATAAACCTCCTGGTTTTCATAGTTTATGGGCGCTGTACGCAATATAGGCGTAGTTCTGTTAGTATAAGATAATAAGATGTACTTTGTTGATCCAAAATCAGGAAATTGTTTTGTTATGAAATTTAAATAAAAATATTTGTTTAATTTCTAACTTTTTTTTTCTTTTCTCCCCAATTTTCGGCGCCCCCGATGGGTTGATGCGCCCGTAGCATTCTCCTATACTGCCGATGCCAAGGGCCGGCCCTGCACATACACACACTGTATCACACGCACCCTACAGCTCCTAAAGCATATAATATATATCAGGATACAGCCGTTGTGTATTTTATTAAGTGAAGCACTAAATGGTTTTAGAAAAATATCGACTCTTTGTTTGTAGATATCTACTAAACTAAAGCATACAAATAAAGAGAGTAATGTAGGCCTGTTATACTGAGTGATATATATTATACACTGCTCTGCTTTCTGCACGGACCTCACAGCTGTTCTCACTGGAAACATCGCGTTGTGATGAAAGCAGTTAATACAATAATATCCAGGGGATGCATGCAGAGCTGTCATTGGCTGAGATCAGTCCGGCCGTGCGTCACGACTATTTTAAACATCTCTGTTGCCGGAAATGCACCCGCGGAGGATCCATCAGTGTATCCTCGGTTATAGCTCCTCCAGAGAGCCTCCTCGATGCTCGATCCTCGGTCCTCGAAGTGCATTTAGAGAAATGAGATGTCCTTCAACATGGCGCGCTGAAATCCATTTCCGGGTCACTACCGGAGGACCGAGGATTCGAGGAGTCGAGGAGGGGAAATTAGTGAAATGAGAAAGGGCCCTGGTAATAAACCTGATTCTGATTTTGATTCTGATTGATGTTTGGAGGGGAGAGTTTCTGTATGGAGCTTCACTACCGGTGTCTCTCCAGCAGATGGCGGAAGATGGTGGAAGAACAGAGCCCCTGAGCGGCCGTGTTTCAGCAGGAGTGTCGGGGTGGGGGCTGGTTCTCCTCCCACGGGGCTCCTGTTTCTTTAAGGCCGGATTTCACGGCTCTCATTCGGCTGACTGGTGCCACGCTGCGGCGCCTGCTCAGTGCGTCCTGGACCTGGAGCTTTCTCTGTCTTATTATACAGTGACTGTGTGTGAGTGTGTGAGTGTGTGTGTGTGTGTGTGTGTGTGTGTGTAACATATGGATTGAAGGCTATTGTTGTCAGCCCGGGTGGTTTGTTCTGCACTTTCACCGGAGAATGCCCAGAGGAACCGGAGCTGTGTTCCTGCACGGATAGCGCAGAAATACACCCGAGAAACACGGTAATAACACTCTTAATTTTCCACGTTTTTCATGCTTTTTGTTTATTATTCTCATTAGAATAAAACGGGTCTTCTTGCGTGATGATGTAGCTCCGTCTGAAATCACGCCAGCGAGGCTCGTCCCACCGGAGACTAGGGGGTTTGTTTACCGTCAGAAAGCGACTCTTTGGGGGTGATTTCAGGCGCTGGATGTCGGTGAAATGTGTCTGTAGTGTCAGTAGTGTGCAGGAGCATCCTTCATCCATCACTGCCCGGCTGAAGGTCGCTCTGATGGGGCACTGAAGGAAGCATCAGGCCTGCGGGAAGCTGCTGCTGCAAAACACACTGAAGTTATTTCTCAATATTTATTTATTTAACAACTAGTATTTTATTTCACAGCAGCAAAAATGAGCCGATAAGTAGTGCTGTACCTTCCTAGTAGACTCAAACCCTTTGTTATTATATGAAATCTTCCACAAAGACTCATGCAAATAGTTTTGTTTACCAGCGATGTGTTCATAGGTTTCTCCGTTCAGTCAGCGTGGAAAAAGCATAACAAATGAATTAAAACCCGACTTAAACCCAAAACCATCAATATTGACTAATCTACCAAGAGGCTGAGCATGCAGGGGCTAATAATGATAATAATATTAATAGTATTCAGTAAAAGCTGCTGCCAAACACACTGAATTTACTTCTCTATGTTTTTAACACTTAACATTTTAATTTACTGCAGCAGAGAACCAGGTCTGCCCCTGACGTTTAATACAAATGTTTTAACTAGTTAGTCCACGACAAGAATAATGCAAAAGCACCACTTTACGATTGGAAAATAACAATTATGCATTACAAATAAACCAAAAGACTTATTATTGAGTCCAAATCGACTGATTATTGAACTCATTGACTAACAGAAAATGCATTGCTGGTAATTACACAAGGTTAATTGTATTTATAACAAATAATAATAAAGTCAGTAGGAAGCTTATATTGGATGTGTGCATGTTTTTAACAGTGAAACATGCAACAGTGGACTTTACAAAATAAAATACCAGTTAATAATGTCAATACGTTAATATATTTTGCTAATACATAATGTACTTTTTGCTTCAGTAGGATTTTTCATGCAGAGTTTTACTTAATATAGAGTATGTATGCATTGCTGTAGTACTTTTACCCAAGTGAAGGATCTGAATACTTCATCCACCACTCGTTGCAGCCACACTTAATATAACTTTAACAAGAATGTACGCTGTGATTTAAATGGTATGATGTTGAATCAATCAGCATCCTGGAGCTGTTTTACCTTGTAAAAATGTAAAGTACTTCTGCGTCTGAGCAGCAAACTCTACAGCTGACTTCTGGTTTTCCAGCTTTAGTAGTAGCTTAAATTCACAGAAAATGGGAAAATGAAATACATTTTTCCCACATGTAACATCTCAAACAATCCCAAGTTTCCACTCTGTGATGTAGTGTGTAGTTTCAGTCACTTTTAGTCCCTTCTCCCCCCTTCTCCTCCCCAGTGATTTACAGACTGACCACATGCAGCCATACGCTTCAGAGATGACAGCTCATATTTAAACTGCTGTAACCTTTCTGTATGAACCTCTGCAAAGGAGCTGCAAGAAGCTCTAAAACACTGATGGAGTTTCACTTTCCCCACATTCATGATGGATTCAATCTTGGCCTGAAGGAATTTAAACGTTATGTTAGTGTCTCAAATGCTCGGTTTGTATTGACCCCTCGGTAGTCTGACAATAGAGAATAAATCATTATAACTTAAAGGGGAAATGTCTCTTAAACACAGCATTTAGATCACACAAACTCCAGTAAAAAGGCACAGTCTGACATCCTTTACCTTACATTAAATGTATTATGTATTACATCACAGATAGGACATACCTTTTTTATAGTGAAAAGCAGACTCCATATCACTCATGAGGTTATTTACTACTATTCCGATAACCATATTCCTCAATTTTAACTTATATCGAGTGATTTTGTTTATCAGGATCTATATTTTCCCATCACTGGGACTGGAGTGTTGGACTTTCTGTAGAGAGTGAGGTGCTTTAACATTTAAAACAAATATAAAGCAAGTTTTTAATTGTCTGAGTTTCGGAGATGCGATGATTAGCTGATTTCCTCTGCTTTGTGTTTTACTAAGCTGGATATCTTTGTGTTTTTAAGTCTTGTTCAGACATTTGAAGACGTCACTTTGAGCTCTGGGAACTAGTCCTGGACATTTCTGTACATTTTCTGACTTCAGCAGATTAATCATTAGTGAAATAAAGCATCAGTTGCAGCCCTGCAGAAGAACAGATAATATCTTCTGCTTTAAATATGTGCATCCCAGCAGCAGACTACACTGGAAAAAATGCTGCTCCAAAAACAAGTTAAACAATAATGAAAACAAGCCGTTTTCCCTTGAAATAAGTAAAAAAAATCTGCCAATAGAACAAGTGAAAATGTGCTTGGTAAGAGAATTGAAATTAGAAGGGATATTTAGATAAATCAGATCTTGTAATTAGCTGGGAGAACTCATTTTGAACTATATTTGACCAGAATCAGGAAATGTTGTGTTACAATATCAGCCGCAAATGCTCAAAAGTGTTGTGATATGTAAATTGGTGATTTTCTAAGAGATACGTAAAAAAATATGTGTTTCATCTGAGATACAACTCAAAATAGGATTTTTTGACTTAACAAGATGATGCATTGTCTAAAAACAAGACCCGATATCTCACTGCAGTGTTACTTCTGAAGTTGGTATGTCTTATAGCAAGTGTCAAGACATATTCTGACTAGATATTAGACACATATACTTGGCAAGATTTTGAGTTTTTGTAGTGTAAAGCCATCGTCCTCTCTTTCTTTAACTGTGTCACTGACCTCCATCTCTGCACCTTACTGAATTATTCACCTGGTTAGCGTTAACCCACATCGAGACTCTCAGTCTGGGACCAAGCATGAGAAAGGATGAATTCATAGATACCATTTCTCTTGTTTTTAAGTATCACAGTGCTTTGGAGTACCGAGTATTCATGGAACAATCTAGTATCATGCTTCAAAACTGAATATGACACAGATTAAGATTTATATGTACTTGTATACATTTGGAACCAATTCTCTGCATGTGGTTGCCATCAGTGGTGACCAGTTCTATACAAATATGAGTTAACAGTAAACTGTGCATCCTGTATTTAAAAAATATGTATATTTGTTTGTCTGCTGTCACTATTCAGTATAGAAACGTATAGATGTAGAAATCTTCAGCTTTACAGACGTATACATTCCTCTGCTAACGGTTAAAATAAACAATAAATTGAGATAAAAAACAAAATATCAGTCATTTATTTAATGGAAATGTAAACTGAAAAACTCTTTCAAATTCTGTAATGAGATAAGACCTTTGTTAGAGATTTAATTTGACATAACCTTTGAATTTTAAGCTATTATCTATCTACCTATCGCTGACATAGTTAGCTTCTAAGATAGCTATCGCCAAGTTGGTTACTCTCATAACTTAAATTAGAATGATCATTAGCACCCTATAGTTAGCCTGCAGTGCTGACCTGCATTCAGGCAGTGAGAGTCATCATAAAAACATTTAGCACATCACAGCCACAGCTCTAAATCCAGATTCATTTTGCTTCATTGTCGACCATTAAACACACATTATTATTTATATTTACGGGACCACACCACTGCACTGTCATGCTTTGAGATGACAGACCATGCACATTATGATGGACCCGCACATCTCTTTGTTCCTCTTCGGGAACAACACACTCTCGTTGTGTAATCTCGCTCTGTAGATATTCCTAATCCAGATGCAGTGCGTGTCCAGATTACCTCTCGGGTGTTGATCCGTACGGAGCGTTAGGATGAAGCGAGATTAATCCCCTCGCTGCTTTGTGTTGGGGAGGATTCAACAACAACTCCTGCTGGGATTGTCATTATTCACATCGTGCCATGTCCCGCCATGCAAGGCGATTTATTGCACTGCATTGTGTGTTTTAGCCTTTAGCCTTTTAGCTAGTGTAAGGAGGTTTTAAAGAGATTTTTGGTCTCTAAAATGTTAGGAAATATAAAAAAATGTCCCTCCCAGTTTCTCATATTACACGTTGGTGTCTGTAAATGTTTTGTTTTGTCAGTTCAAAACCCCAAAATGTTTACTTAAAACAGAGAAAAGCAGCAAATCTTCATATTTAAGAGGCTAAAAAACACAATTTAGAATAGTATTTTCTGCAGAGGGTCTCATCAAAACATTTCTAAAAATATGTCAGAAAATGTTCATGACAAATATCTGAAAGAGTGTGAGAAACTTCTGAAAAGTCAGCAAATAGTAATGAAATAAACGTCCGTCCCAGTTTCTCAAAGTCCAAGGTGATGTCTCTGAATGTCTTGATTTGATCAAACCCCCACATATTGACATTAATATGACATAAAAGCAGCAAATCTCCATCAACATGCGGGAGATGATGTCAGAGGGAAAGTCTTTAGTTATGTTTCTCAGAGCGATTATATTTCTGCAGCTCTCTGCTGTTTCTGTCTGATGGACAAACCTGCCGGACGCTGCCCACTCAGGACCCTGAACGCATCACCAAATGTTGATGCACCATTCAAAAAGGTCTGGTGTTGTGGTGGATTCAGGTGCTCCTCAGTACGTCCCATATAGTAAGAAATGTCAAAAAAAGTGAAAATATTTATAAAAACATACTTTTTCGCCTCTCTTACTTCTCCGCTGTTTTCTTGTCCCTCTTGTCTTTTTATTTTCTTCACTGGGGACTCATCAGCCACTAACCATCCATCCAAATGACTGTGCTCTCCAAATATATTAAAATGAATATTACAATCCTCCATGTTGCTCTCAGACGGGAGACAACGGAAAACTAAAGACAAGCAAACAGTTAAATCGACCGGACTTCTTTCTGCAGATGTGAGCTTGACAGCGGTCTGTACTACTGGATTAACAACATGTCACGTGTTCTGAATTGACCAATCAGAATCGAGTATTCAACTAAAGCAGGTCATAAATTCAAGTTAATATGTCTAATACAAAAATAAAATAAAATACATATTTTTAAATAAACATAAAAAGTTAAAATCCAGATGTCCAATACAATACAAATAAAATAAAAATATTTATATAAATATAATAAGTGAAAGACTAAAAAAAGAACATAAAAAAAACAGATTGACAATAAAAAAAAATACAATTAAGTTATATATTTTTGAATATTAGTTAAAGTAAAATGTCCAATCAATTAAAATAGAATACAAACAGGTTAATAAAGTAAAACCGGACAGACTTTTGACTTGCTGCCGTTTATCTTTTAAAACAATTATATTAGCATTTGAACCTCTCAGCGTGTGATTCTCTGCAGCTCTGTTTCCTGCACAGATATCAGAAGGGCTTCTGCATGAAAGCGACAGACTGCATTTTGCACGCGGCTCTTTATAACCGAGTTGCCGTTGTGATGAAGTCACTGCTTCAGTCTCTCTCTCAGCTCATCCTCCCACATCCATCAGCTGTTCCTCCTGAGTCACGTGGAGTTGTTGTCGTTCTGCAGCTCACGCACTCTCCTCTCTCTGCAGATATTGACATGAAGAAAGACATCGAGACTCTAATCGCAGAGGAACGTGCTGACATCATCTTGAAATATGCTACGGTGAGAACAGGGTCTTTTATTTTATTAAACTGTGTTCCTACAGGATCTTATTCAATTCATACCAGATGGATAAGAAGCTGGTGGATATATTTATATTGTATATATTCTTCTGGCACTAGATCCTACTTTACCACCCTCAGCCAACCCCTTAATCTGTCAAATTCAGATATCTTATTAATCAATTTCTATTTGACATCTTATTTTAATTTACATTTTATTTTATATATTTTGTAAACTGCACGTTCTTACTTTAACTTCTTATATTTATAAACATCCTTTATACTATTTTATTTAATCTTTTTATTTCTTACTTTAAGTTATATTGTTTAAATAAATATTTTTCTTTTTTCTTTTATTATTTATTGGACACTTTACTTTAATTTCTTATGTTATTCTATATATTTTTTTACTTAGCTTTTATTTGATCTATTTCTATAATGGAGTAACTTTCTTGAAACCCAATTTCCTCTGGGAAAAATAAAGTTATCTTATTCTGATATTCATTTAAAGAAACTAAAGACATTTTACTGATTTGTAAACAATGTGCATAATGTGTGCCTCAGCTACTCTACCTGCTGTGGTGTGTGTTGTCTAGGAGGAAGAGTTCACACTCCTGTGTTGTGTGTGTGTGTGCGTGCGTGTATGCTTCAGTGCATGTGTGGAGGAGAATACACTGAGAATGTGTGTGGTGTGTGTGTGTGTTTGTGTGTGTGTGTGTGTATGCTTCAGTGCATGTGTGGAGGAGAATACATTGAGAATGTGTGTGGGTGGGTGTGTGTGGGAGCATTAATAACACGTTGTGTAATAATATGTTTGTGCCTGTGGTTTGATATGCAGAGTTTTCAATCCCCCTTACACTGAAACTAACATTAAAACCAGACATAAAGAGCAAAACTGTCAGAAATGAAAACTAAAAAGAGACGTCTGGGTCTCAGTTTGAGTCTCCTCACTGAGTCTTCGTATGAATGTAGTCAACTAACAATTAAATGATCAATACCTGGATGTCATGCCGATGAGATCCAATAACATCATCCTGTTTTAGATATATATACTTGCCGATGCTCCAGCCATTTTTTCTGAATACTTGTACCTGGCTCACTTCTACCTGTATCGAATAACTCACCACTTTTCAGAGTTGTGGCCCTAAAGAGGATGTCAGGACTCTCATGTTCTCTCTGCTTTACAGAAAGCACATCATCTGAAACGCCATTTTAACTGTAGTCCGGAAATCATCTCAACATTAATCATTTCTAGTTGTTTTTTCCAAATCTGCCGAGCAGTGGCAGGTCATTATCTAAGACTGACAAAACAAACATCATTCAGAAACTTCCAAATAAAAGCTTGGATGATCTCTGCAAATGTTCTCATAGATCATGACAGCCTCGAACGTCATTCAAACATTTCAAAATAAAGCCTGGATGCTCAGGTCTCATTAAAGAGACAACCTGTATTACATTTCAAAATAAAAGCCTGGATGAGCTCAGAATCAGAATGTCTTTATTGTCATCATACATACGTAGACGTAGAGAGAGGTGCTGGTGGGGAGACTTTCAAAAATATTTAGTGACTTAAACCGATATATTCCTGCACTTTCACTTTATCTGCATATTGAAGTATGAATGCTTGTTGTTTGTATGTTGTCTTCTCCTGAATGTTGTACGTCTCTGAACCGAGTCGTACTTGGTGAGAGCCGTTCTTTTAATCGTTGGTTCACTGCCTGCCATAAATAAACTCGCCTTCACGGGAATTTGCTTTCCTGAATGCAAATTTGCCGTATAGATGATGGCATAACGCGTGCTGCTTGAGCAGTAGTTCGGCTGGCTGCAGCAAGTTATACATTTTTCTGTGAGTAAAAGTAGATTTTTGGCAATACAGTCAATCATTATCCTGGTGATTATTTTGCAGATAAACCTATTAACCCCGCCCTCTTAAAAAAAAAACGTCTCTTTTGAACGTCTCTTTTGAGCTTTTTCTATGTAATCATTCATCCGGTTACGTACACAGCTACGTTGGGCCTTTGTTATCGTGTGCTACTCTGATATTAGAAGAGTACATTCAGTATTTTCCCAACATACCTGTATAATAACAATAAAGGATTCTATTCTATTCTAACACGGGGAATGGAGACGGTGCAGCCAAAGGTTAAATATAGCCTCATTTTTTTTGGGGGGGGGGGGGGGTAGGAGTGTTTTTTGGGGGGGGATCGCTGCGTCTATCCAAGTCCGAGCTGTCACACTCTGCCAGACATCGAGCTGACAGCGACCTCCGGCTTCTGGCTGAGGTCCCGCTCATCGTGACTTCTGTGTTTCCGCCACACGCACAGAGCTCAGAGCAGAACACTGTTGACCCCAGGAGAACTCTGGGAAAAAATCTGCCACACACACACACACACACACACACACACACACACACACACACACACGGGTCGTGACTTTAATGCTGTGAGACTGAGCCATGTTACACCGTTATTGGACCGATTTTACATCCATATTGCAATAACATTACACCCATGTTACACATTGACACATTCTGTCAAATGGTTGTATCTCGCGGGATATAGAAACCATTTAAGGGTTAATTAACTTTGTTGCAAATATATAATGCATATATATTAACAAAAGAAGATGCAAGTCCTGCACTTTTTACATGCAAGTACTATTTACTTACAAAATGGTGGGAAATGTACATATTGCATTTAAGGTGTTCTCACTAAATGTGGAAGATATTGACAAAATACAGGTTTTAGTGCATATTTCTTTAGAGGCTTTATACCGAGCGTCAATTCCATAAACATGAAAATATGTTTCTTCTAATGTCTTTTAAATCAATGAATTCATTAAATCCTACTTTTGAATTCAGTAATATTAAATCAGCATGCCAGAGTCACATTAAAGCGTCTCTGATCTCCTCCTGTATCACTCTGACACACACACACACACACACACACACACACACACACACACACACACACACACACGCACATGCACATTCACACACACACACACACACACACACACACACACACACACACACACACGCACATGCACTTTCACACACACTCAGTGAGGAAGTATTTTTAGCCGTCTCACTTTCCTGACGCTGACATCACTCACCCCCCCCCCTCCCCCCCTTCCTTTTCCACGCTGAGAGGAGGCTTCTGATTTGCTGCCTGTCTGGAAGTCAGCCAATCCCTCAGCAGCGTTATTATTCCTGCAGAGTGAGAAGCTTCTCTGTGGATCAGCTCCGCTCCGTTGTATCAACACTGAGACCGGAGTGGAGTCTGAATGGATTTTCCGTCATACAAACATTACTCCTGAACTTTGTGCTGAGTCATGCGGGTTCTGTGTGTTTGGGTTGGACTGGAGAGAGCTGGGCGACTTATACATGTGTTTGAAGCTTTTAGTGCAAACTGCCACTGCAAGCGTGTGTGTGAAATGCAATTAAAGAGGCCACATTGTGCTTTTGGGGGTTTTCCCTTTCCTGTAGTGTGTTATATATGTTTTTGTGCATGTAAATGGACTGTAAAGGCTAACATCTCAAAGTTCCTCTCCCCCCCCCCCCCCCTGCCTGAAACGCCTCCATTGGACTCCTTTATTTACTTCCTGAACATAGTAACATCACTATGTAACACTCGCTCTTCTATTGGCTAGCGCTCCAACACATTGTACGTGATAGGCTAAGGGGCGGGACATCTCTAAGCGGTTGACCAATCACAACAGAGCCGGCCAGCTAACCAATCAGAGCAGACTGGGCTCTTGTTTCAGACAGAGGGTGAAAAGAGGTGCTGCAGCACAGGCAGCATGAGAAAAATAAAGAGCTTTCTGAACATGAAAGCATGGAGACATGTCACAGTAGAGACAGAAACACAACACCATAAATGCTTTAAAAATGCCCCCAAATGTATTTGTTAAAGTAAATGTAAATCTGTGTGTGTGTGTGTGTGTGTGTGTGTGTGTGTGTGTATGTGTGTGTGTGCAGGGCAGGCAGGGCGGGGTGCAGATCGACCCCTGGGAAGATCCCGACTTCAGCATCTACAAAGTCATCGACCGATTCGGCTTCATGCAGTAAGTCGGTGATTTGTATTCTGCTCACATGCAGACAGCAGCTCCCTGTGAATCTCTGACGGTTCTTAATCTGTTTCAGTGAAGACGAGCTGCCGGCCCCGACTGCACACGAGGAAAAGGTAAAGGAGGAGAGGTCAGATCTGTGTCCTGCAGCAAGATGTCAGGTGTCAAAAGAGTGGTGCAGGAATGAGTCCTAAAACCTGAAATAAGTCAGAATTGTATCACTTCCTGTCCCCTGGTCTGGAGTCAGTGGTTTTTTGAATGTGTTTTTGGTTGTTAGCTTGAATAAAGGCCTGTGTCAACACAAGCTGAAGAGATTTTAACGTTTTGTTCTACGACATAAAATACATCGGTAAATACCCCACTGGTGAATTTAAAACCAGGTTGCCAACAAGTGTCTAACGGAGACAACTAAACGTCCTCACGCCCAGACACAGAAATACTCAGCACCACTCTATATTGACCCACAGTCACATCTAAAATGCTAAACACAGCTTCCTAGCTTGACAGCTAGCTCGCAAGCTATCTTTCCAAACCCGTCCTTACTGAAAATGGGGAAAAATTCACTGCTGTTGCACATATTTTGTCGTTATCATTAAATGCAAGTTTCCTGACAACAGGGTACGTTCTGAATCCTCTCTCTGTTCTGAATACAAAGACACATTATACCAAAGAATGGACTTCCACCTGAGTCCCACAGAAGTGTTTGCAGTTAGAAGAAAAGGAGGAAAGTCAAGCAAACGGCGGCCCTCCAATTAAACTAATTTATTTTGAGTTGATCTAACCCTAGTAAATCTGATAAGTAAAATGATTATTACATTAGCTGTTACACCCATAAAACCTGCATTAGTATTGTTGAGTGATAACCTGTTTCTGTCTCCATCTCAGAGGAAGCAGCTGGAGATCGAGAGGGTGGAGAAGTGGCTGAAGATGGTGAAGAAGTGGGACAAATACAAGAACAGTGACAGGGTGAGGAACAACACACACACACACACACACACACACACACACACACACACATGCACACACCATCATTTTCTTGGAAAGTGCACATAATTGCTGACAAGTATGTAAAGTGTTTTTGTGTTTCCATTTGCTCACCACAACTGTGTCAACAGCCAAATTACACTTAACTGAGGCTTGCCTTTTGTAACGTCACTCGTAAAACATGAAACTAGAAGATATTTGGAGAAGGAAAACCTAATTTACAACATTTACAAACCTATAAAAAGCTTACAAGGACAGATACAGTCATTGGTTTTTCCTTCTATCTATTTCATCTCTTTGTGTGCAGTCCAGGACGTGTTTAGTTTGTGTGAATGTGGAGATTTCCATCCTTACTTTACAGCTGGAGCTCTGTTTCTGGGTATAAACCCTTTGTCGCTCAACGATGGAGACAAATGGTAACTGTGGAAACAATAATAAAATGAAGGTACTCATTTGAGTATTTTCAGAGGATTTAAATGAACAATTTCCACGCTGTTGCAGCCAGTAAAAGCTGCCAAAAATGTTTTTAATCTGAGCAGTTACTATTTCTAAACACACACACACACACACACACACACACACACACACACACACACACACACACCTACTGATCTTTATGCTCAGTGAAATAGTTTCAAAATGAAATGTTTTCTGTTCCTGTGGATTTGGTCGTAGGTGTATAATCTTTCCGACTCACTCTTCGCAGATTCAGATGTCTACACCGTCTGTTTGTTTATTTGATAATCTCTTTGTGCGTATGATGTCTCAGATGGTGAAGCGTGTGTATAAAGGCGTCCCGCTGCAGCTGAGAGGACGAGCCTGGGCTCTGATGCTGGACGTGGAGCGGCAGAAGAAGGAGAACGAGGGGAAATACGAGGTGTGTGTGCACTTTAATAACATCATGTATCCTGCAGGAAGTGTGTGACAGGAGTTTAGATAAAAAGAGAAGATGGAGGACATGTGTCTAACAAGAGTCTTTGTGTTTAAACTATTAGCATTGGCTAAAAAAAAACGTTTAAACTCCAAAATATTTTGAAAGTTTCTAACAAAATTACAAAATATACAAACAAGTTACTCAAATACACATATAACTATTATATCTTTAATTATTTGGATTGATTTAAAAGTAAACCTTGGTGTGTTTACAATTCATATCCATTGTAGATATGAGATAAAACAAATAAAAAATGTTTTCAAAAATGCTTTTGAGTTACTTGTAAATTAACCAGAAAATAATGGTCAGCTTATTCTATAATTAAAATAGATAATGATAGATAATAAAAGGTGTATTATCTGAAAACTTAAACCTGTCATTAAAATCAGATCAGGTATATATATATTTGTTTTAATTTATCAAATATTTTTGGTTGTCTCTCCTCAGAAAATGAAGGAGCAGGCGCTGCTGTGCTCGGCTGAGATCAAACAGATCGACCTGGACATCAACCGCACCTTCAGAAACCACGTGATGTTCATGGATCGCTTCGGAGTCAAGTGAGTCTCAGAGATAACAACTGGTTTCAGTCAGAATCTGCATCTGTAATCTTTTCTTACCAGGTGGAGCAGCACTCACTTTACTGGGTGAAATGGGAAAATCCCATTGGCTTTTTGTGCCGGGAACATGGGATATGCTGCCTTCAGGGTCCACTAGGAAATATGTCATCACTGCACCTCTCTATTGCAGCTGCTATTGCACATGAAAACATATTGAAAGATTACATTTGAATCTAAAAGCCCTGAAGAACAAACTACAGTTTCCATGTCTCTTAACATTCCTGTACCCCATCATGGTCCTAACCACAGTTTAGATTTAGAAAGTGTTGCACATGTGTAGTGTAGCGACCCCGCAGTAACATGAGTTTTTATATGAGGGGGGGTGTTGGGGAACCTGATCCGTCACTCAGGGAAGTCACCGGCAGTTTAACTCACCTCAGGCCGGCTCAGTGGAAAACTGAGGGGCCGGAAACACTCAGATATTCACCAGGAGTTCAGCGGACCTGAAGAAAGGAGAAACAGAGAGCAGCTCTGTAGCTCTGCAGGAAATATGATCTGGTCTCTGTTAAGGTGTATTTATTTGTTGTGATGTATTGTATTCTTGGAAACCTATGTTCTTTATTCTATTTTCTTTGTGTATTCAAAGGTCACTTTTTCATGTCTTTTAGATATCATTATCACCTGAATGTCCTCCCAGAGCACCATCGTGTTTTTCTTAAACCAATCATATTGTCAACAATCATATTGTTGAAAAAGACTATAATAGAATAGGGGACCTTACATTTGTGTTCAGTTTTGTCTGTTTTCTTTATATTTATTTGATTTTTTTTTTGTCTTCTTTTAAATGTATTTTAACTGTAAAAAATACATTTGTTCGTTTTTTTTATTCTCTCGTAATTTCGTAGTTTTATTTCCTTCTTATGTTAGGAGTCTCACCATGTTTATTTATTTGTTTGTTTGTTTAGATCCTATTATCTGTATTACCCTTTCTGGGTTCGCCATTAACATCTTTAACAATGATATGTATGTTTAATAATTCTCTCATTGAAGGGAACACCTCTTATGGCCGACTTACTCTATGGTGACTATTAATAGAAAACAGTTTAGGAGATAAATCAGTGTCACATCATTCATAGAAAGGTCCTTTAACTTCCTCTGTGTTCCTCTTGTTCCTGTGTGCAGGCAGCAGGCTCTCTTCAGCGTCCTCTCTGCATACTCCGTCTACAACACAGTAAGTTCATGTATCTGAACCCTGAATTTAATCGTTTTTTGGGTCTATAACTTGAAATGATAGTGCTTTTAGACTAAGCTGCCCCTTAAAGAATACTAGTTAATCATCCCCAATCAAACACAACAGCCCATCCTGTGTGTCGCTAACGTTAGCATCATCTCAGGCTACTCTTGCAAGGATCTGCACAGCATGCAGGATAATCCACTTTTTTTTTTAATACAGCGCCTCGATTATATTCAGCCATTAAAGGACTTTAAGAGAAAGAGCCACTGTGATATTTATTATTCTATTATCATGATTACTGCTTCAGAGCTCAACAAGAGTTACAAGTAAAACGTAACTAATGATGTAAAATAAGAGAAGTGTTTTCTCTTCTCTAACAAGTGTGCAAAGATTTTGAAATGCTTTGCTCTTGAAACTAATTAATGTTGTTAAAGTGGATTTATCGATTAGTCGTAAACTTTTGTGATAAACAATTGATCGTAAACGTGTTTTTTCATTAAGGAATTGCACAAAATGCACCCAAATGTAGATGTTCTGCTTTTCTCCTTGTAATATAATATAATTGAGAATATCTTTGGGTTGTTGCTGACAAAAAAGGACATTTAAAGCTTTCTACATTGGATATTTCCACGTCACGGCCGACTCCCCCTTGTTGTTTCTGTCTCTGTGTGCTGCAGGAGGTGAGCTACTGTCAGGGGATGAGTCAGATCGCCGCTCTGCTGCTGATGTTCCTGAACGAGGAGGACGCCTTCTGGGCGCTGTCGCAGCTGCTGACACACCACACACACGGCATGCACGGTGAGAACACACACACACACACACACACACACACACACACACACACACACACAGACACAGACACACAGACACACACACACACACACACACACACACACACACACACACACACACACACACACACACACACACACACTGTGTACAGGAACATCCAATGTGACTCATGCATCTGTTTTAAGGTGAAATGCTCAGAAAAAGGAAACAGATGTTGGACTTATTTTCCTCTAAAGGAACTGTGGCGTGATTTTGAGTTTATTATTTTGATCTTATTCAGAATTAGAATACTTTATATATCCCAGCGGAGGAAATTGGGTTTTGTGATAGTCGCTCCATTTAAGAATAACAAAAAATAAAACATAAATTAGAAAAATTGAATTGATACTCTTATAAATATAGTTAAAGTAAAATGTCCGATAAGAGATAAAATAAAATGTAATATTTTACTACTTTCATTTATCAGATTAGGGGTTAAGTAAGCGGTTCTTTTTTTAACTGTTTTTGTTGATGTCAAAATATAGTAATTATGATTCCTTAAGAAAGAAAAGCCTGTTAATTCTGCTATTGTTCAAAACCCATATACTAACGGTATTCAGAATGAACATATAAAGATGTTTATTGTTTTCATCAACATTCCTAAAATGCTTTGGCTATACTTCGACTGTATGCCAATGACGATGTTTGAATCTGAAGTGTGATTAAGAAACGCTCTCTCCTCTCTTTCTTCTTCAGGGTTTTTTGTCCCGGGTTTCCCCAAACTGCAGCGGTTTCAGACTCATCACGATCAGATCATTTCCAAACTCATCCCCAAGCTGAAGAAACATCTGGTGAGATCTCACTGACACAAAAAGATAAAACACAGCAACAAGATGTCAGATGTGTCAATCAATCACATTTTAATGATACAGCCCAATTTTAAAAGCACACATTGACAGAGTGTGTGGGGTTGGTGTTGGTGTTGTGATATTAATGTGATTCTCTCTCCGTCTGCAGGAGAGGGAGCAGATGTCTGCGGGGATCTACAGCACAAAGTGGTTCCTGCAGTGCTTCATCGACAGGGTGAGAAACTAAATGATTGTACTGTACCTCCTCTCCAGTTGTAGAGGCTAAGCCAACGCTTTAAGCCTCTGAGGATCCGCTATGTTGGCGTAATTCACGCACACAAAGTTTGCCAGTAGAATAAAAGTCCGATGCAAAGTTTCCAGTTAAATACAGTCCATTTATTTCCTTTTCACTGGTGTCCATTTAACTTGCTTTGTTTTCTCATTCACCATACACGATATTAACGGTTCACACAATACCTTTAGCAAATGTTTGTGTGTGTGTGTGTGTGTGTTCTCCGTGTGTGTTCTCTGTGTGATTTCCGTGGGTGTTTCTCAATATCGAGGACCCTTCCTTGGTAGGACATGTCCCTTCCTAGCCTCGGAAAACGAAGAATTGTGGAACAGGCTAACAGGTGTGCAGGTGTGCGTCATTTCTGAGGCCCCGCCTTAAATGGAACGCGATTTCCACCAAAGATTTGGGAAATTGGTCCGTGCGCAAAGCATTGTGGGGATTTTAAGACCGCGGAGGATACACATGTGTAGCCTCGAAATTTCCCGCAACGAAGGACGCCATTGGAACAGTCCTTCGGCGGGACTCAATGACGTAGCATTCCTTGAAATAGTGGCTCTGGAGCAGCCTTCCTTGACATTGAGAAACACCCCGTGTGTGTTCTCCGTGTGTGTTCTTCATGTGTGTTCCGTGTGTGGTCAAACACTGTATGGCCTCCCGGCGGAACCTCTAACCACAAACATCGGTTCCTACCTTTATACCCACAGTGTTAATTGGCTCCTACACCAGTTAAAAAACATGTAAAGTCACATTTGGACACAGATATCATATCATTGCAAAGATAACAATTCATAATCCACAGGAGAACGTATGATCTTTTTATCAGATTAAGAGTGTCCTTTACATTACATTTGTATTTAAGTGAATCTTTTGGGAGGAAACCTAAAGAAAGTAACATTTGAATGTCCAATTTATAATTTATGTATTATTGGTTTATTTAAGGACACACAAATTCACATGAAAACGGATATTTCACTATTTTTTCCCCATTTATTCTCATTTTGTTTTTCCAATAAAATACGGGCACAAATGTAAACTCCCCAAGAAGAAAAAGGATATTAGTAAAACAAATAAATAAATAATCAGAAATATACAATTATTAGAATATAAAAACGTTGCTTTAAAGGTGTTTGTAAAGACCGCTATGTGTGTGAATTCTGTGTATAAATAGAAAAAAAAGAAAAGTGTAAAACTGTCCTTAAATATCTTATTTTGAATGACTCTATTAGAAAAAAAATCTCTGTGAATCTAGCCAAATCAAATCCATGGAGCAGAGTCATTTTAATGTGGATATCATCTAAATAAATAGTCAACATTACACAGTAAGTCAAACTTCTTTACAACAGCAAGTTATTACCAAAACAGAATTGCCTTTTTTTAAAGATAACTTTTCATGGTTTCAGCAGAAAATGTTGATATTTGAGCTCTGGGACTTTATAAGAGAGCATTAAGAGCTGTGAAGTGGAACTGCTATTAGTCTCCTCCATGCTTACCCACAATCCTGCGGTGGTGGTTTGGCAGCTTTAGCCGCTGTCAGCACTTTACTGCGAGGGGCTCGGGGCCTCTGTGGTCTGAGAGCAAACCAACAAACCTCCTGACTCTGGACACGAGCAGAAAGAGGCAGATGTGTGAAACTCTGACGTAAACACAGGAAATGAAGTTTCAGTGATAGAGAGAGAGAAGGCAAAAGCATCCTTTACTCAAGTAGAAGTACAGATACTCGTGTTTAAACATACTCTGGTAAAAGTAGAAGTACTGACTAAACTTCTTTACTCAAGTAAAAGTAAAGAGGCTTTGAAATGTACTGAAGTAAAAAGTACCCATAAGTACCAGCTGTTTTAAAGAGTACCTGACCTCCCTTTATATTAATAGAACAATAATGTCATTGTTAGCTAATGAATGTTTCCATGCTGAACAACGGCATCATGACAACGTTTTCATTGGTCCCTCTTCTTTAGAGAAGACCAGGAAATGATGGATACACGGATCGTGTTCAAATCAATAGGCACGCAATGACTCTAAATAATAATGATCACGCCACCAAACACACATTCAAACTAAAGGAACCAGCCTGTTGGAAAATGTAAGAAGTAGAAAGTTCAGGTATTTGTGTTCAAAATGTAAGAAGTCAAAGTAAAAAGTCGTCAGAAAAATAAGTAGTGGAGTAAAGTACTGATACCAGAAAAATGTACTTAAGTACAGTAACAAAGTATTTGTACTCCACTACTTCCTACCTCTGGTGGGGAGACACAGAAACAAAACACCTCTCCCGACACCACAACATATTTGTATACAACCATCCGTTTCATAAACTATTAAAGTAATGAAAAAACATGGTTGTGCTTTGTTCTACCTCGGGTTGGGGTACCTCCACTTTTAGGGGCCTTAGTTCCTCTACTAGTTGGACCGGGTGGGAGTGATGGAGAGCTCTCGGATAGAAGCTGTTCCTCCGTCTGTTGGTGTGTGATCTGTTGTGTTGTGTTTCCTGCAGACGCCGTTCACGCTGACTCTTCGTCTCTGGGACATTTTCATCCTGGAGGGAGAGAGGCTGCTCACCGCCATGTCTTACACCATCCTGAAGATACACAAAAGTAAGGACTGGAACATTCTTAATTATCCATTGAATTAAAGAAACCCTAAAATTGTTATTTCTATATCAAAAAGTATATCAAAAAAAAAAGTCATCATTTTGATTTCAATAATAATAATAATAATAATAATCTGATTAAAGAATAAGTCAAAAAGTATTATGAACGTAGATTCTGTAGTTGATATTTGTGTGTGTGTGTGTGTGTGTGTGTGTGTGTGTGTGTGTGTGTGTGTGTGTGTGTGCGCAGGGCGCATGTTGAAGATGTCTCTGGAGGAGCTCAGAGAGTTTCTGCAGGAGAGAATCGCTCAGACGTTTTACTTCAGTGACGACGAGGTCATCGAGCAGCTGCAGAGCTCCATGATCGAGCTGAGGAAGAGGAAGCTCGACCTTCCTCCTCCAGGTACATCTACACACACCTCTACACACATCTACACACACCTACACACATCTACAGTACACACACCTACACACATCTACAGTACACACATCTACACCCACCTAAACACACCTACACACACCTTCACACACCTACACACACCTTCACTCACCTACACACACCTACACACACCTTCACTCACCTACACAGACCTTCACACACCTTTACACACATCTACTACACACATCTACACACACCTACACACACCTACACACACCTTCACACACCTACACACACCTACACACATCTACACACACCTTCACACACCTACACACACCTTCACTCACCTACACACATCTACACACACCTACACATACCTACACACTCACTGAAAGTCCCTGATTATTATTATTATTATTTGCATGGCTTAAACCTGAATACACACTCATAGATAAAAACATAATTATTTGAGGATATTTTTCAAAGAAATGACTACTTTACAGTACCTCACAGAGGAAGTAATCTCTACCTTAATAAAGGGCCATCAAAATATATAATATACGAATATTATAATATTACAATATGGTTCACAGAATTAAACAATTTGAACCAGAATTTTTCAGAATTGGAACCCAGTTCGCAGTTTTTTGGAAATATCACAGATGTTTTTGTAAAAACTAGAACAAAAAATATAATTTATATACAAAATATTTTATGCTAATGAAATGCTTGGGGGAATCTAGTTGTTTCCCTTTATGGGTTAAGTCAATTATAATCAACAACATTAACTTAAATCAGTGTTTCTCAAAGTGGGGGGCGCAGAGGCATGACAGGCGGGGGGGGGCGCAAGAGACCAGGAGGAACAATTGTTATGACAAAAAAAAAAATGTTATGACGTCGGCATGACCGGCGGAAACACTAAACTGTTGTGTCGTGTAGTGACACTGAGAAACCTATGAGGGCGCTGTAGGACACAGGTGTGTAATGCACATGATGAGGATTTTCCTCCAAAGGGGGGCCTGACACAAGAAGTTGGAGAACCTTAAATGCACCTGTTTTGTTTTTCAGGAAAGCCAGAGGAGCGTCCCCGTCTGCCTCTGGGCCTCGAGCTGCCCCCCCCCAGAGGGAAGACCTCCGCAGCCGGCCTCAGCCTGAACATCATCGACTCCCCTGACCAGAGCCCCTCCAAGGACCCCCGGGACCTCGACCTGGACCTGGACCCTGAGCAGGAGGAGGAGTCCAGGGTCATCATCCACAGCCAGCTCCCCCCCGACGGCTCCCCGCGGACGGGCCCTCCGCCTTACCGGCCCCCGGAGGAAACCCCAGATAAAAAACAGATCAACGCTCCCCTTCCTCCACAGACGACTCCTCTCTCGCGGCCCCTCGCTCCTGCAGGATCCCTCGGACCCTCTCGGCCCCCGTGATGCACTCTGGCCCCCCTCAGAGTCTGTCTGCGGAGGAGGAGAGGGCCGAGGACCGGTACCTGGAGCAGCTGCTGGAGCAGGCCTCCAATCTGCCCGGAAACAGGAACCAGAACCAGGACTCAAAGGAAGCGTCAGAGGAAACTCAGGCGGAGGATATCTCATGAAATCAGCTCTGAGCATGAAGCGGCTCCGTTAAATGTTTGGTTTACATAAATAATGTTGATGTAGAACTACAGAAGTATAGTCAGATTATCTACATTGGTTATATATTTCTCAATTTCCCAAGGAAGCATTGGAAGAAATTTAGGCTGCGGATATTTCATGAAATCAGCTCTGATTCAGTGATTTACTGTAAAGCACGGATCAGCTCCGTTAAATGTTCCAGAACTAGAACTACAGAAGTATAGTCAGATTATCATTGTGGAGCAATACTATGCTTAAAATATGTCATGTGTTTTCAGGACAAGCAATAATTTTGGTTATATATTTGTCAATTTTCCAAGGAAGCATTGGAAGAAACTTAGGCTGCGGATATTTCATGAAATCGGCTCTGTTAAATTTTCCAATTTAGGCACTTTGGTGATGGTTTACATTCATAATGTTGATGTAGAACTACAGAAGTATAGTCAGATTATCATTGTGGAGCAATAATATGCTTAAAATATGTCAGGTGTTTCAGGACTAGCAATCATTTTGGTTATATATTTTCTCAATTTTCCAAGGAAGCATTGGTAGAAACTTAGGCTGCGGATATTTCATTGAATCAGAAACGATTCGGTGATTCAAAGCATGCATCGGCTCCGTTAAATGACCTGCAGATTCAGGCACTTTGGAGGTTTACAGTAATATGTTGGTGAGACACTACAGAAGTATTGTCAGATTATCCATGTGAAGCAATAATTGCTTAAAATATGTCATCAGTTTCAGGACCAGTAATTATTTTGATGATATGATTTGTCGATTTTCCTGGGAAGCATCCGAGGAAATTAAGGCTCTGAATATTCCTTGAAAGTAGCAGCGATTTATTCGATTATCTGCACAAATCGGCTTTGTTTGGTACATTAAATGTTCTGTAAAGGTACAGATTACGCACTTTGGTGGATGGTTGACATGAGAATTTTGGCGAAGAACTATAGAAATATTATCTAGCAATAATCACTTAAAAATGTGTCATCAGTTTCTGGAACAATAATCATTTTGGTTATCTTACTTGTAGATTTTTAAGAGACAAGGTAAACAACTAATATTCTGTAACTGTCTAAAAAAATTGATGACAAAGAATATTTCCTCCATAAGGTATTCAAGTATGTATAATATAATATATAATAGTGACAGTTTGTCAAATGTTGCTTATCATATCCTACTTAATTTAAATCTTCACGAGTAAATCTGCAAACTGAGGGTGTGAAGTCCAAAATATGTGGGATGTTATCCAGGAAGGGAGGGACTATGAGAAATTCTATTGTGTTGCATTATGGGAAGTGTAGGATGTTGGTGTATTTTAGTCATTACATGTTACTTGCGTTTATCCAAAGCGACTTACATTCTCAATACTGTGGGCAATCCCCACAGGAGCAATTTGGGGTGAAGTGTCTTGCCCAGGGACACAACGACATGCTGACTGCAGTGGGGTTTGAACCTGTGCTCCCCTGATCCCAACACCAACGCACTAGTCCACTGCGCCACACGCCTCCCTGTAATCAGTGTGTTATGGTGCTGCACAAACTATTCTACAGTCTTAAGAAATTAATATTTGTTTGGTGCAAATCCATACAAGATAAATCCCAACCATGACCATTTTAGTATAGGCTATTATGAAGGAAAAATAATCATTCCCTCCAAAATCCTGAATCTTATCTATATTGCAGTATCATATTTCTTTCCAAATGTCATCATAGTGCCAACGGGATGAATGTGTTCAATTCCAGAAATATTGATAATAGTGTAAATTGATTTGAAAATAATTAAGTATTTCATTACTTAACACAAGGTAAACCCAAGAATCTTTGCAGAACAAACTTACCTAACATCGTCTTTCTAGGTATTTCACAATTGAATCCTTTTTAAATCACACCTCTCTCACTCTGCATGTTATTTGCATTTTGATAACTTGTGCCAATTTCTCTAAAAATCGTATAATGAGGAGGAGACACAGCTACACAGACACTTGGAAATGTTTCCTGTTCTGAAATACCCGGAAAGTCTCTTTGATGGAGTTTTATAACGGACATCTTAGAGGCATCACCCTTTAAAATAAAATTAACTTTTTTGTAGTTTTGTAACGTTTTCCGTGAGGTAACAAAAGTGTTTCTCAGTCGGCCTTTGTAAAATGTTTGCTAGCAGAGTAACAGTTTTATTTTTTGTACTAATGTCTTGATGCCTTATTTGGATCGGCTTCAGTTCTTCTGTGGACGTTGTTGATGTTTGAACGCTGCACAACAACGGAGGAATTGAACACGAGGACAAAAAGCAACTTTTCAGGAGTTGGACTGAAACCTCTGAGATGGTGAGCTGGCTCACTGTCATGATTGTACACATTGAAACCAATAGAGTGGTGCAGGGATGTCCTATTTTTGAAGAGGGACCCTGAAGGCAGCACCACCCACCCTGGTTCCCTCCAAAAAAAGCCAATGGGATTTTTCCAATTAGGGTTATTGGAGAAAACAATTTATGCATTTTACACGTTTTGTTCAGCAGGATAATCTCCACATATTAACATGAATTTATGATTTTAGAAGTAACGAGCTAATGTAGGACTATAAAGGAACTACAGCACGGTCACATGACGTAGGCGTCTCATTTAGACACTTGTTGTCAGCAATGTCAAACTGCAAATGTCGGGACCCCAAAGTTTTAAATGTGAAGTAAGGGTCACCAGCAATAGGAAACTGTTGGATGCTAACTTGCAATTTGCCTAGTTAGAATAGGTTGCAGTAAATTGGGGATGATTAGCATTATAGGCTATATGGACAATATTTCACAAAAACTGCTTGGCCAATTTAGAATATATAAGAGTGTTTTTTTTGTTTTAAGATGTTGAATCCATTTCTAACCCTTTCAGAATTCCAAATGGCTGTTCAAACTAGAAGTTGGAAATACTGTATTTCAACTCTTGGTAGAGTTCAAATACTTGAACAACTCGGTATGGTCCGAAAACCATTGACTTCCAGACCACGGAACAGGAATGGATAAAATGCTGAGTCATCTTTTGGTCTAAGGACTCCTTCCTGCACCACTCTATTGAGCTAGTTTTAGTGTTTCTTTTTAGCTCAGTAATTTATTGTTTTATCTTCTTTGTAAATTGCACCGCTCTTGTGCTCAACGATTTTCAAGAACTGGAATATTTGCTGAGCTCCTTTAACAGTTGAAAATAGCCTTTTTGTGTTTTGAGCCGTGCAGAGGAGAATGTGGATGTCAGATTAGCATCGTGTTTGTACAGTATTGTAGAGAAGCTAGAGGCACTGTTCCCTTTTCTTCAGCTCTGTGGTTAGAAAATAGTGAAAGGTCGACATCTTGTGGTCGTTTTAGGTTTAAGCATGACTACGAGACATAGTCTTGAAAAGTAGAAATGTTGTAAAAAGAGTTTTGAACATGTAGAAATCCTCCAAATGACAACAAATTGGATTGGAAATATTCAAAGTCATGCAATTTAATACCATTGTTTTTGAATTATGTGAATATGTTCTGGCTTTTTATGACATTTGACTGTATTTAAATACTAAAAGTCCATCTGGTATAAACATGTGTATCAAAGAAGCCACCATTGAACCAATTTGCAGCTAGTTTACAATTGAAATGTAATAAGTTATAGAAGGATGGCATTTGTAAGCACTTCATGTCAGAATGTGGAGGATAAACACAGTGTTAATGTAATGTTCTTGGCTTTAGATTTGTTGTATATTTAAACTTACAGCACCTTTTGTTAGGAGTTTGAAGAAAGTGATGAAATCCTGGAGCTGAAACAATACAACTTTTATCATTCTTGAGTTTTTGTGTGTTTATTCTGTGTGTGCCGAGAAAAGCTGTTTGATTTAATCTGGATCTGTACTGTACTTAAGTACACATTTGGAAACTTGTACTTCACCCAAGTATTTTCATTTTATACTTCATTATACTTCTAGCTACTCAACAACATTTTGGAAGACAATTTGGTACTTTTTACTCCACTACATTTATTTAACAGATTTATTTACTTTATATATTCAGATTTTGACGAAAGACACTTAGGAAAAACGTTTCAAATATGATTATTTGGTATAAATAAACCACCCAACATTATATTTAAGCAAGTACAAACATGAGTGGTTTAACAGAAAACGTATCTGCAGCAATCAATCAGCAATCAATCAGCAATCAATCAATTTTAAATGTGACAGATAGGTTTAGTAGAGAAGTTAACAATTGGACTTAATTTCATTTAAATAAATTAATAGCTACACTCAAGGAACAGCATTTTTTTGGAGAGGTCATCTTTATATATTTAAATTAAGTGTGCTTCAAATGGTATGACATGTTTTCATCTTAATTTTGTTACCCATAACAAACAGCAGTAAATGCTACTCAGCCTCAGTTTTTGTTGTAATATATATCCTTTATTTAACCAGGTAATAAGTCTTATTGAGATTAAATTATCTTTTCCAAGGGCGACCTGGCCAAGAAGGTTAGCATGAACAAAGTTACAACAGATAAAACACAGACAATACAGGCAGACGGATACAGCGGTCGTAAAACACAAATTAAATGGCACATTAGCCAATCATTAAAAACTGGCACAATTTAAAACGACTTCAATTATAGGATATACGAGCAATCACATCGACCAGTGGATTCTTGTTCTCTGTCCTTCAAGATGGGCTTGAATTCCCCCAAAGTGATCAAATCTGACAGTTTCAGCTCCTTCTGTACATTATTCCAAGTAGATGGGGCAGCATATTTAAAAGCTTTTTTACCCAGTTCTGATCATTAGTTTGGCCACAGGGAGGCGCTATCGGTAAACTCACCTGTGTTATTATTATGGAGTCTGGATGTGATTGGTTCGTGCGTAAAACAGTTCTCTCTCCTCTTCATGTTTTGGTCAGTTGTGGCACAGCTGTCTGATCTGGGCAGTTGAACTTCTTCCAGGGAAACTTGGGCTTCATGGAAAACATTTTACTCCACTGTGCGTAAAACAAATCTACATCATGTCCAGCAGTGTGTTGGTGAAGAAACTGGAGGACCTGAGCCTGGATCCGGGCTATGTGACCGGGGACCTCAGCCCGTCCCTCAGCCTGTCCTCATCCGGTGGGTCGAGGCAGTCTCCGCCGCACAGCAGCACTCCTCCACGGGGAGCCTGGCAGCGGCACGGCGGGTCTCTGAGCAGCAGGGACGGTAGCTGGGACACGGTGAGCTCATTACCGGAGGACGCCTCGGACCTCCTGCTCAAGTGTCCCCGCCTGCCCGAGGTGGAGGAGTACCCGTGGACGGAGCAGGAGCTGCGGGAAGTCGTGCGTAAAGTTTCGCATACATCCATCACAGACGAGGCTCTCCAGCGGCTCTCCTCTCTGCTGCGGCGCGCTCTGGTGCGGATCTCCCGCGAGGCGCAGCGGCTCAGCGAGCTCCACAGACGGTGCACACGCCTGGAGGTCCAGAGCGCGGTGAGGCTGGTGCTCAGCTGGTCTCTGGCCGACAAGTGCATCTCTTCGGCGGTGAAGGCGGTGTCTCTGCACTGCATGAGCTCCGGGGACCCCGCGCGCCAGAGGGGGAAGTCTGCCCGCTGCGGGCTCACGCTGTCCGTTGGCCACTTCTTCAGGTGGATGGTGGAGACGCATGTGTCGGTGCGTGTGCATGAGTACGCGGCAGTGTGTCTCGCAGCATGCGTGGAGAGTTTGACGGAGGAGGTGATGGCACGGGCGGTGCGGGTTGTGCGTTTGGCCGTGGAAGAGGAGCTTTTGCCCGGCGGAGAGATGTCCTGCTGCCCGGTGACCGTGGAGCTGCTGGAGGGAACCGTGAACAGCGACGCGGAACTGTGGGGGGTCCTGCAGGGGTACGAGCATCTGATCTGTGGCAAAAACAAGAATGGTGAGTTATTTTTAATTACATGTTATTGTTGGCATTTATTATTGTTTGCTGTGTGCCACATGTATTGTTATAATGTATGAATAGTTTTATTTTTATTTATTTTGTTGTTGTAACTGTACAACATGATTTGACAATACTGTTTTTGATATGCCAATAATGCCAATTTGATTTGAATTTGAGTTCAATTACCTCCACGACAACATTTATTTGTACCTCCATGAAATCAAAACTCAGAAATGTATTTATAATTATGTATTTAATAAATAAGGAACATATACATACATTAATTAAAAAGGGAAAAAAGACAATTTATGCCAGAATGAGTTGCTCATTTCCATCTGAATACGTTGCAGGTTCAAATATTATTATATAATTAACAGAAAGACATATGGATTTAATTTGAAGTAAAGGAACTGTTTGTCAAACTGATGGGACAGGTAATAAACTATTTAACTGTAATGTTTAAAACACAAAGATCAAACTTTTCTATCTTAAGCACTTGAACATGTGAGATTTGCTGCTTCATGTTATTTAAAATAGAAAGAAACAATATCTTTGAGTTTAACTTTTTGTCATAGAAAACTGAAATTGGAGAAATTTGCTTCTAGGTTTTGTGCATTTTTACAAATGTATGACGTTTTTTAAAGCAAGAAAAATATTGACAGACTATATTTAATGTTAACATTTGAGGTTTTCCCATTTCTTAAATGTTTTCAGCTATATGACATACCTTTGATTTGGGAAACTTTCTACAGACACAAACTTTACCTGGGAAAAATGACATTTTCACAGGAGAGGTTCCCTGTTCCTGTTGTCGCTCAATTATGTTTGTATTCTTATGTCCTGTCAGATATTCATTTGTTTTAAGCAGAAGGATCATGCAGTCTGAATGTAAACAGATATAGGTTCCACCACCTTCTGTCATTTTTCTTTCACCAGTTTAACAAGAAGCTAGTTTTCCTCGATATCCTCAGAAAAAGATCCTTCTTCTACACTGGAGACAAAAACTTGAATAGATTGGATTAACAAATAATGTAACTAACTGCTGCTCTACTACCAGATATATTTTAAGTCCCCACTCTTTTGGAAACCCCCTGCTTCCGAATCAGTCCTATATTCAATCTGTGTGGTATTACAGAGTGAAACGTTGATGGCGTTAAATTACTCGTTGAATAATCTAGATTAAAATAATAGATAATATCCGGCAGCGTGGCAAGTGTGATGGGAAAACCCCTTCAGACAGGAAACAGGCAGTTTGGGTAATAATGGAAACGAAAGTGGAAGATCTTCCTGATAAACGTCTGGGATTTGTATTAGGTTTATTTTGTGTGTGAGAGACAGTTCACGTTGACACACACTCAAATGATTCTGTGCTTGCATGCAGGATTACATGGGATACTTACCATATGTTAAAGGAAGAACGAGTACGATTTTCAACTTTGATGTGAATGTTCAGTTGGTTAAAGGGGTCTCTACTGGGACATGTCTCCATGCTTTAATGTTCAAAAAGCTCTTTATTTTTCTCAGCACCTCTTTTCACCCTCTGTCTGAAACCAGAGCCCAGTCTGCTCTGATTGGTTAGCTGGCCGGCTCTGTTGTGATTGTCGTAATCCTAAATCTGGATATTGAGTCAGCATTTGATCACTTCCTGTCCCCTGGTCTGGAAGTCAATGGTTTTCGTAAATTGTGTTTTCAACTTCGTCACGCCCAACATTAGCCACCTTTAGCTAATCGTCATTAACACAGTCTTAACGCACAGTTTGAGCCCAATGCATGCTGGGATACATGTTTCAGACCCCTGTCCGATGGTCCCCCGAGAACACACAGGAAGAAGCGGGTGAAGTAAAGAGTGTGTGTTGTTAGCCTGTGACCCACACACACGACACACGACACAAAGGAAGCTCTCATTCCCGCGCAGACTGCAGAGCAGGAGGTTCACCGTTAAATAAACACACACACACACACACACACACACACACACACACACACACACACACACACACACACCCTTAATAATATATTTAAATAAATATTTCAAATGGAGATCATTTTCCTGCAGAATGAGTATGGTTTGGTTTCACAAATGACCTTGGGATAAAATAATGATACATTCTGTTATGGAGGCCTCTCTAAATACATTTGACTGATAACAAAACTTGAGATTACTTACGCAGTACTTTCACTTGGAATTAAGTATGTTGACATTACTGTATTGGCACTTGTCTTAATTATAAAGGCCCTCATGGTCTTGATGATGAAAGAGAGAGGAATAAGTGATTAATCACAGGTTGACTCCTCCATGATGAACGGCTTTAATTAAGTCTTTCTCTGGAGGACTTTGGGATGTTTTAACGAGACGTAATCCTGCTCCTCTCTCTTGTTAACACCTCCTCTTCTTCCTCCTCTGTGAATCTTTTGTAAAGCCGTCCATCCTCTCTGGCTCCAGACAAACCGCCTGCAGCTTCTAACCAGATTAACCAACATAAACAACGTCCTCCCGCCAATTCTGATGCATATCTGACATGAATCTGTGACGTACCAGGAGTGTATTCACTCCTGAACCACTGAGAGTGCAGAGGAACTGGCCAAAGCCCGTTGTTGTTCATTATTGCCTGAAATAGAGGTGTTTATCTCCGGATTTATTAGTGTTTTTGCACATATTGGTCGGGTAGACTGACGGTTCTGTAACTGTTTTGGAAGAGCTATTATTTTGTATTATTTTATATCTTACCCCTCAACTTCATTAGACTGATAATGTTTTTCTGCTTTGGAAAGTAGATTTCCTATTTTTTCATCCCAATTAATAAGCATTATGTGATTTATGTGTCTAGTCTAAGTCATTTTTCTGTATGGCAGAAGCAAAGTTGTTTCTCAATCCATAGTTCTCACTGTTTCGAAGCAGAAATCCTTTTTTACATTTTTTTAAATTAAGAGTCATTCATCTTGAAAATTATCGAATATGAAAGTAATGTTGTTGCAGTTCTAATCCAACATGATGTATTTTATTCAAAATAAGTTTCTTCAATTGATTTTGACATGATGAACTTCAAACCATTCAACATTTTTTTACATAAACTGCAAAATCGTGATTCAGCAATGCTTTTTCTGGCCTCTGTAAAGCAACGTTTATCTACAAGATGTCAGTTTTGATCTAAACTAGGACTCTGTTTGCTCTGTTAAGCCCAGCCTAGACTTTACTGACCACACACACACACACACACACACACACACACAACACACACACACCACACACACACACACACACACACACACACACCTTGCCCCTGTGTGCTTCTGTTGTTCAATGAAACACTTGCAGCATTATACCACGCTGCAGAAAAGACCTGTTGTTTTCAGGCATGGTGACTGTGCTTCTGTTTTAATTTGACACACACACACACACACACACACACACACACACATGCACACACACACACACACATTCTCTGAGGATGCGGTTGCAGACTTCTGTTTTGATTCAGCCACACTTACACACGAGGAGAGTCGGGGGAAATGACTTAATCACTCTGGATGTGAGCAGGGCATTGTGTGTGTGTGTGTGTGTGTGTGTGTGTGTGTGTGTGTGTGTGTGTGTGTGTGTGAGTGTTGCAAAGTGAGCTGACATCTTGTACATAAACTTTGCTTTACAGAGTTCAGAAAAAGCACTGCTGATTCATTATCTTTAAAAACTGTTGTTTAGTCAAAATCAATTTATGAAACATATTTTCTTAACAACAACACAATTTTGAGGAGTCAAAAAAAACAAAAATATTCACATTTAAGAAGCTAAAATAAGAGATTTTTGACTTTTGTTTCTTTAAATAAGGACTCAGACGACTTAATCAATCATCAAAATAGTTTGCAACACCTTAAGAAGATAATGTGGGGCTTCTCACAGCCCCCTGCTTACCTTTTCTTACAGTACTGATATAGGTGAACAAAGTAAATGTAACTAAAGAAGCTAGCTTGCTAAATGCATCAGAAATGGGCTCAAAATCAGCGACAAGCATGGATCAACAACCGTTTGGCTTTGGGGTTCACTGAAAAATTACGGTTAGTGTCAAAATGACGAAGACAGGACAGAAATATCACAAACTACCGAGTTGAAAGGACAATAAATACAAAATAACTCCTCTCCCAAACA